>VXBX01001501.1:358619-445358 GCA_013400415.1 Scytalopus superciliaris | reverse complement strand
TTTTTTTTTTTTGGGGGGGTGGAATTTTTAACAGCAGCCCCAAGATCATTTTCCTGGGTGAGAAACAAGATATAGATAAGTCTGTAATGTTTCTAGTGGGACAGTTGTGTTGCATGGTGTGTGTTTGATTTCCATGCTCTTCCTATGAGAAGAAGGGTACACTCAATCCCACTGTCCTTGATACCAACAAAGATACTAAAACAGCAACACTCTCAGTACTGGCTCCTGAGAAACCCCACTCATAACTCTTTGGGCCATTGTCTGCCACTCTTTGAGTGCCACCATACAGCCCACTCCTTATCCATCCATCAGAGCCATGACTTTCCACTGTGGAGACAAAAATGTCATCTGGGAGTGTCAAATGCTTGGCCCAGTTCCAGGTAGATGCTCTCAGTTGTTCTTCCCTTATGTACCAACGCTGTAACTCCACCACAGAAGATCCCCAGATCAGCCAGGAACAATTTGCCCTTAGTGAAGGCATGTTGGCTGTCACCTCCTTATTTTCCATGTGCCTTAGCACAGTTTCCAGGAGGATCTGCTCCATGATCTGGCTGGGCACAAAGGTGAGACTGGCTGGCCTGTAGTTCCCCTCTTTTCCCTTTTTAGAAATGGGGGTTATGTTCCCCCTTTTCCAGTCAGTGAGAACTTCACCAAACTGCCACGACTTCCTAAATGTGTGTAGTGGCTTACCCAGTGCATCCACCAGCTCACTCAGGATCTGTGGGTGCATCTCATCAGGTCTCCTGGACTTCTGCACTTTCAGGCTCCTTCGAATCTCTTGAACCTGACCTCCTACTTATGTTCCCCCTTTATTCTCCCAGTCTCTGCCTTTCCCCTCTACAGCTTGGGCAGTGACTGGAGCACTTGCTGGTGAAAACTGAGACTAAAAAGTCTTTGATTACCTAAGCCTCCTCCACATCCTGGGTAACCAGGTCTCCCATTTCTTTATGAAGAGGGCTTACGTTTTTCCTCATCTTCCTTTGATTACCAGTGTATCCATAGAAGGTTTTCTTAATTGCACTTGATGTCCCTGGCCAGATTTAATTCTATCAGGGCTTTAACTTTCCTAACCTGATCCCTGGCTGCTTGGACAATTTCCTGTTTCAAGATCTATGTTTGTGATGGCAGATCCCCCCAAAAGAGCTTGGTTTGGCTCAAAGTCAGAAGATTAAGCAAAACACAGCTCTGCATATTATCCTGTCAAAAACAAGGTATCCAATTTATTAAGGATAACTGATTCCAGACATTTCTGGACTAAACAACACTTCTCCAGTTTAACCAGTAGCCTGTTAAACATCTTGCAGGGAGAGCTACATTCTAAGTGCTTTATGTCATTTGCATGTCAGGAGGGGTTTGAGTTGGGTATAATGGATGAGAGTGGAGACGTGTTTCTAGTGATGGTGATTGCTCATGACCACAGGAGCTACAAGTCGAATCTGTAGCTTAAAGAGAGAGAACTACAATATATATGTAAAAGAATAAAGAAAAGTCAATGTATACCAAATACGTTATGGTTAGATTTTTGTGTTTCACCCAGGAAACCAGAGGGACTGGGATTCCACCATTTTATTTCATTTCTCTAGAGGAAGAAAAAGGAAATGAGTGATAGGAAACAGAGAATAGAAAATGTTTCCATTTTATACCCAAAACACACGAAGCTGGAAACAGAGAAATTTTTTCTCTTTATCTTTTCCACCTCATTTCCACACATTTTTCAAAAGTGGTGAGGAGGGAGAAGCTGAGGTGCTGCATTTTTAGTTGCAGGTCTAGCATCTCCAACTCACTGGTCAAATCAGGTTGCAAGTACATGAAAAAGAGTAAAGGAGTTCAGCATCCTCCCTCCCTAGCCATTGTTTGAATTAAGAATCTGGGTAGAGTACTGCCGCATTTCTTAATGACATTTTCAGGCAATGTATTTTTTATTATTTAGTTTATTTTTTGTTTGCTCTTGTTTCTCCTACTCGATAATGATTGCATCTGTTATATAAACAAGACTAAATTCTTGTGAAGCTTGTGAGAAATTTTCCTGTAATAATAGTCCATCTGTTTTAGCAGAATGTGGCTTTACATGCACAATCTTTATTGCAAGAATTTAGATATCCTTTCCTTACTTCAATTTTTCAAAGCACTGAACAGCATGAATACACAAATCAGGTTTTAAATATGTAATGCTTATCTATTGCTTCAGATGGGAAGAGGATACAGAGACAGCTTCCTCCAGGTTTTGTATAAACAGCAAGATGCTTGGCTCAAATTTCCAAATAAGGCTAAGGACATATGTGCCTGGTTTCTCTTGGATTTCTGAACCTAGCTCTCTTAGGGCACTTGGGCATTTCCTCTTTGAAATTACTTAGTCAAAGCAATATATTCTTCCTCATTGCTGAATTTCTTGTCTTGTAAAAAGGTTTCCTTTGTGCTTTGTTGTTTTGTCCACAAAGATGAATGAAACCTGTGCACACATGAGAAGACTCTTGTCTATATACTTTTCTTTTTCTGTGGCTTATCTTTCTCTGAAGCAGTGAGGTATGTGAAAGGATAACAAACTTATGAATTTTGAAAAAGGTGTAAAGGGGATCAAGAGTACTTATCAAAGATACAGAATGAATTCCATTGCAGAACTCAGTACACTAGGATGCTTCAATCAGAAAGGAGCTGACTGTGCACAAGTATGATCCACAAATGCACTGGTGGTGGGAACAGCATGGTGGGTGTGGATTGACTGTTCTCTCCCTGCACAAGAACTGGAGCTGTAATAATTCACTACTGAAGATGATAACACTCTAGGATCTATGAAAAAAAAAAGTAAATATGAAAATCATATTTTATTCAAATGGATCTACATATATATCTGTTGTGATCATATCTGCATGGGTATATCATTATATTGTGGTTTTTTAATTTTTCATCATTAAAGAATATATGCTGGTGAAAGAATCCTGGAAGGAGAGTTCCCACATGTTATCACATTAAAAAGGAGAGATTTACTAGCTACTTAAGTGTTCCCTTATTGCAAAAAGACAGTGTTAACTTCATTAAGCAACAGATAAAAAAAGGATTCTTATTTTTGCATAATGGGATTTCATCTGTTAATGAATTATAATATCTTTCACATTGTAGGATGCTTTTGATTGAAGATCTCAGACAATGTCAAAACAGTTCTGGTTTTAGCATTAGAATTTCAGATGAATAGTACAAATTTTCCAGATCTAGTACTACACACCATTAATGTGTGGAAGGTTTTGTGTGTTTACAGCTACTCTCTTCCCTTTAGTGCTACAATACTACAATTACAAACATTTTCTTTTGGAATTTGTTTAAGATATTCTGTGCTCCGAGGTTAAAGGAACTGATAAGAAGGATCTGATGTAACTCTTTATTATCTGAGATCCTTAAGGAATATTCTTGACTATGTTTAGGTGAGTTCCTGTTGAGATCTTACTGCAAACCTCCACATCTTTCTTATTGTTATTTTACACAATTGGATTGTCATGAATTAAAATTTATCTTTCCCTCTGTTTCCCAGGATTTCTTTGAGGCTTCATGCAAGAAGCCATAAATGCTCTGTGTAGAAATTAAAGACAAACTGCCAACAAAAAAAAAAGTAGGTTTTAAGTGGAGAATAAACATCTGTAAATAGAAAACTGAAGAGAATGCAGTTTGATATGAGATGAAAAATTAACAAACTGTTGCATTATACAAAGTTGAAGTGTTACCCAAAGAAATATGTAACAAATAAGGATCAAAAGTTGTATTGTTTGAAGTCAGATTTCCCTATTTCTTCTACTTCCTAAAACTGGTAAAATCATTATAGTTCAATAGGCAGATTCTGATCTATACTAATGACCAGATTTCTGTGCAACAACTTTGAATTTATCGTGTTACATAAATCAGCATCTGGCCACAAGAGTCTCACAAAATTAAGTTAAACAGTGAAATTGACACTAGTAAAGAATGAAAAGAAATGTTATCTACCGTAATTCCTCTAACTGGGAAATATCTTTCTGTGCTGTTACTCATCATGCTCCTAGTTGAAGGCAGTATATTCTCATGGTTGTGCTGTTAAATTGAAAAAACAGTGTTAATCCAAAATTCAAGACCTCTGAGAGGGCACAAATCTATTAGAGTCATTCTATGAGCATGTCATTATCATTTTTTCTCTTTGCAGTTTGCTATTCCACAAGACACTCCTGAACTTGCTGCTTTTTTATATAATTCCACAATTTCTCATTACATCAGGAGAAGAGATGTTGCAGTGGCAGAACCTCACAGGAAGAACTCTGCCAAAATATTGGTGAGCTGTCTAAAAACTATAAACTGAGACTGTGTATGCACTGTATCATGGTGGCTGTTGATTTGACTGCAATTTATTTACAAACTTATAAATATTTTTCAAAGCAATTTTAGCCCCTCAATTTAAAATGCTGTTCATTACATATCATCATGCCACAGGCTACAGAATTTGTTTGACAGATTTTTACATTAAAAATCATACATGCCAAGTTCCTGGCTGTCTTGCTCCAGGCTGTTTGCAGACAAGCCTCTGTGGTCATGCCATGGCACACATCACAGGGAATTTCAGCCCAGATTTAGAGAATGAGCTGCTCATCCACAACATAAATTTCAGACTCTGACTTCTGAAAAGTGGGTTTCTACTTGTTATCTTGACTACTGGTATTCTGGTTCTTTCTTAAGGAGTAGCTCACACTTAACAGTTTCGTGTCAAATTGCTGTTCTGACATGTAAATAGTTTGGAGCATATTTGTTCCCCCCATGGGAACACGTGGAAGGGTAAGTCTCTCTCTCCCTTTACAGTACCACAAGCAAGGCAAGTGGGGCAGGTCACTGCATTTTTAACAATCCAAACAGTGCTGGAGCAAGAGCAGTGACCTCTCTCCCAGGAAAATAGTTCTGATTAGTCAGTCTGGTTCCTGAGTATTTGGACCTGGCTGTATTTTCAGAAGTCTTTTTTCCATTCCTGTATTCAAAGTCCCATCCTTAGTACATTTCAGCATTGTAGGTGTCAGCCCCCCTTGCCTAGAGGCAGTTTTGAAACTCGGTGACCTTGAGGTCAGTCGAGGGACTCACACAGTCGGTGCTTTCCATCTCTTTTTATGAACTTCAGGCAGAGTTTCTTTCATGTTGTCCATTCTCTTATTAAGCTGTTTACTGCAAGCCTATGTTTAAATTCCTTAACATCACTAGAATTTGGTAGGTGGAAAAGAACCTCACCGAGTCTAAGTCTTCTGGAGTAATAGAATAATTATACTGCTTCTGAAAGATAATTTGGCAATTTTTGTAACAGGAAGAAGATAGAATCTGAAAGTAATGAATACCACAATGTTACTAAGAAAAAAAATCACAGATTAACTCATTTTAAACAATAATCATCCTTGATTCCTATGTCATTCTTTCACCAACCCAATACCCTGGGGAGAATCTGATTCCACTGGGGCTGAAGGAAAAATGCCTGGGCTTTCAAAGACGTGCTAGTCAGTATCACAGAACACTTAATCCACTCTTCAGTAATACCTTAATAATCAGTTATCTTTCTCAGTGATTGGGCTCACAGGCTGCCAACATAAAAATTACTGCAGCAACTGGAAGTGGTTAGCAAAGTTCTGAAGTATGCACTGTGTCTGCAAAATATGAAGCAGAGAATATTCAGGATTCCTATTAGGATAGGATTGGGTACAGTGCTTACCACGGAATATATGGCAGGATGACCATAGGAAAGCAATGTCATTAGTTCAGTTAGAAGGTGGCCCAATTCTGTGTGCCTTCAGCATTACATACTACTGATGCATAAACATTATTATTTTTAGTTGACACATTAGAAGTATATATGGAAAATTAATACTGCTCTGGGAAAAAACTGACTGGCCAAAGATAATTATTTGCTAAAATTTGTGATTTCTTTTCTTTAGAAATTTTAAGTTATTTTCATCAAAGCATTTTCACAGAGAGACAAAATGTTCTGAGAACCTCTTATTCTATTTATACTGTTTGTCAACCATTTGGTTTCTCTTCCATTAGTTCTAATGTTACATTGTTCTGAAACTCACCACAGGCTAAATGCATTACTTAGAAAAACAGAATTATGTGTTCAGGCCTAAAATTTCAGCCAAAAGTAGACTTTTTACATACTAATGATTTATTTTGTTAGTATGTGTTTTTGGCCACTATGATTAATGAAAACAACTCTTCTCCTTCCTGCAAAATAAATAAATCTGTTTGGAGGATGTTTAAGGCCAAATAAACAGATACTTTAGAATATTCATTTTTTTAAAAATGTTTACAGTTGCAAGTGCCAGGGTTTACAGTTTCATTTTCAGGCAGATATAGAAAATAGCAATTAAGCATAAAGCTTCTGCTTATCCTATGATAAGATAGACATTTGTAGGGAAAGCTTTCCATAAAGATAGAGGATTCCTTAAAGGTGCTTTCAGATCTGTTACATACATCATCATCTCATTTCCTGAAGTATGGGCATTGGTAGTGCATTCTCACTCTCACTAGGGAATATACTTACTTGTGAAAACTTAGCTATGCATTTGAGGTCACAAGGCCTTCTGTCATGGGAGGGATTCTCTGCTTTGTTATAAAAATAGGAATCAGTTAAAACCTCAGCTTTCCTCCTGGATTAAACAAAAACTTTTCGTATCAAACCCATTTGTATATGTAAAACTTTTTAAATTTTTTACACACATACTTAATCATTTTTCTGTGAGATCTTTCTCCCTTTCTATGCCCTAAACAACCACATAATTTCTGTGGTTACCCAATGGGACTCTGCTCATTCCCTTCAGTGGCTTCCAGTGAGCTTTTAACCTCTTTTGTGACATTCTTCTGGCAGACTCTAACAGTATATAGTTTTGAGTTGCATTGCTTGGCTTTTGCTTTCAACCCTGTGTATGAGCCAGAATCACTGCTCATCAGGAATGTTTCATGGACAGTAAGTTTCAAGTAAAGCAACTAATGAATCTCAGCAAATGTTCTGGCTGCTGTAATGTAAATATCAGTGGGAAAACCAGGAGAGTCAGAAGAGGGGAAAGATTTACGAACATAAATAAACACTTCCTTTATGCATAGAGAGCAGAAAAAAGTGTTGAAATCATAACATGACTGATAGGTGAAGACAAAGCATGTGATTCAAGGTACCTAGGCATCTTAAAATTTCTTTGAAGCAGATATTGTTGAAAATTATTACTTTTATTTTCGTTACTCCAGGTAGGTGTTTGTATTCACTGGGATATGTCATGTATATTAGATGAAATTAATGATTTCAGACTACTTAGCTTTTTAAGGGAAAGTTGATTTGGTTTTGCTTATTTATGATTTTCAAAGCATGAGTATACCTTCCCTTTATTTTGTGCACAGAACTGTACAAATGTGAAGTGTGTCCTGATTTCGTGCACTGTGGGACAACTGGAAAGAGGAAAGAGTGCTGCGCTGAAAATCAGGTCTCGGCTCTGGGCACAGACATTCCTGGAGGTAATGCACACAAAAATCTCTTTCTATACACAAAGACCCCTGTATATTTTATTTGACCAGATATTTAAAACCATAAATGATGAAATTAAATGGGTCAAATGTTTTTTCCTACTACTTTGTTTGAAGAAAACCTCTCGCTGGTTCCTCCCAGGTTCTGTGCATGCTGCTTACTCTTCTTTTTCTCTCTATCACTCCCTCTCAAACTTATGTCCTGAATCTTACCTGAAAATTCCAAGATTACTTTTAAATACCTTTCCTGGACTGGCCAGATCAGTAATCTCTTAGGTGTCCATGATGTGCTCTGTATTTGTAACACCTTTCCCAATGGAAGTGTTTTCTTGGAGCCAAAGAGCATATCATGTACACTATCTCCAGTTTAAAAACGCATTGTTATTCATTCTCTGTTAATCTAGGGAAGAGTAATATGTATCAAGCTCATTTGATATACAACACTCACAGAGTGCCAATCTCTGTCTTAACTACTAAAAAGAAGGGACAGTGCAGACCATGGAAAAAGTGAACTTCTCTTTGCAAATTCTTGCGTTTCCAACTTCTTTTGCTTTCAGAATTGTATTTACACTGCATGAAGGGATCTATTGGAGTGGGCCCAGAGGAGGGCCACAAAGGTGATTGGAGGGATAGAACCCCTCTCTTATGAGGAAAGGCTGAGACAGTTGGGGTTGTTCAGCCTGGAAAAGAGAAAGCTACAGGGGGATCTTATAGTACCTGTCCGTACCTAAAAGGGGGTCTTATGTGAAAGATGGTAAGGCCCTTTTAGCAGGGCCTGTTGTGATAGAACAAAGGTTAATGGTTTTAAACTAAAAGAGCATCTATTTAGATTAGGTGTAAGGAAGAAGTTTTTTGGAGTGAGGGTAGTTAAATGCTGGAACAGTGTGCCCAGAGAGGTGGTGGATGCCCTGTCCCTGGAAACATTCAAGGTCAGATTGGACAGGGCTCTGAGCAAACTGGTCTAGCTGAAGATGTTCAGGCTTATGACGGATGACCCTTCAAGGTCCCTTCCAACCCAAACTATTCTATGATTCTGTAAGGCAGTGGGATTGCACTGTGAGCTGTTACCTCACACCTGGCCATGTGTCTGTATTTACTATGGGGTTGTTGTATATTTAACATTGAGAAATTCATAATTCCGTTTGCTGTCACTAGGAAATAACTATAGCTCCTATCTTGATCAAACTGATTGATTATCACCTTCTTTTTCAAGGAATTTAGAACTCCCCAGTCTTTCTATGTGGAATGCAAGAACCTTCCTGTGTTCCCCAGAGCTGTGGGAGAAGAATTTTTTATACCCACAGTACCTCTTACACTAACCACAGAAGAAATGAGGATCTTCAGTTTACAGCAGAACTTAACTGCACTAGTTCACTGTTCCTAACACACAGAGACAGGCAGAGAGGTGGAGTTATTATCTTTGACTGGAACAACATGTGACAATTTTGAGCACTGCAGTGTGCAAGCAATAATACAGAGAACCTTCTCCATCAAACAAAAGATAAAGCTTAGCCCCTTAGGTAGCTACCTTACTGGGAACTGAACCTGACATATTCTGGATCCAGTCAAGTCTTTCTCTTCATCATCCTGCTAGTGAAATCTAATTAACTCCATAAGGGGCAAAACCAAGGTCTTGTGAAAAAACAAACTCATAAATGAAACTCTGTGCGTGGATCCTTAGATGCCAATTTTCTAGGCTATTTACAGCTATTTCAGTGGGAATTGGCCTCATAAAGATTTTTCTAAGTCCAGTTTAGTATATAACAAGAAATAACTGTAAGATATTAAAGCTAAACAATGTAATGAGAAACAGAGTGTTTCTCTGAGTTTTTGGCTGTGACAGAAGATATGTAGCAGTTGGACCAAACTAGCTACAGAAGACACGAAATCTCCTTTTCTTAATGACTCTTGTTAAAAACAGAATCTTTTTCTAGGATGTAACCTTCATTAGCTTGGCTTGAGTTCAGAACAAGGATAACTTAATGAAACTCAGTGGCATATTTAAAGGAGGAGCAGTGGGACTCACTTTACATAATTTTGGTAATCTGAAAGTTACATGCCAGAGCTTGTTGCCTGACTCTGTAGACAGTGACAAGGCAGAAAGGTGCATTATCCAGCTGATTTGAAAAATCTTCTTTGCTCTTCTTCTGATCCATATAGGGCAGAAGGGTCAAAGCTGGGCCTTGTGACATGGATGTGTGCACACACATCAGGCAGTACCAGTGCTGCAGTCCCTTTAGCTCCTCCTTGCTCCTTGGTAAATCCTGCTTGCTATGCCTGCACCTTCCTTCACTCAGCAAGCTCCAGGAAAAGTGGAACTTTACACCAACCTGTGGGCAAGGACAAGAATGAGCCATCCTGTAAAATCCCTGCATGTAGAGATCTTATGGGAAACCCTCCTATAAGAACATCTTCTGCTTACTCCACTGGCCTTACATACGCTTTCTATCAAACAAGTATTTTTATGGGCTGTGATTTTACCTTTTTTCTGTAAACATTTTTGTTTCCTTTGAATAGTAACTTGCAAGACTTGTAAAGACTCAGAAAACTCCACTTAAAGGAACAGGATTTTTTCCTCAGTAGGAAAAGGTAGTCCCCAGAGAATTGTTGCATCCTCACATTTATGTCTAAATAGCTGCCAGAATAACATGATCTCTGCTTCACATGCAGACTTAGAGAGAGGCAGTAGATAGTGTCCTAAGGCCTGGTTGCCTTCCTCCCACTCACCTCTAAACAGTTCCCTTTTTCACAGCCCCTTTTAAAATTAACAGTTATGCATCCATCACCATAAAAGACTGTAGATCATAATTAATTTCCTAAAAAGGACACAGTCTGCAAACTTGTAGTTCCTGAAGTTATTCCAGAAGTAAACTAAAGTATATTTGAAAAACAACTGTTGTTACCTAGGCTGAAATCTGCAGATTCAAACTGAGGATTAAAATGCAGTCAAAATAGTCAGGATGAGGCGATAGTGAACCAGGAAGGACTGTTCAAGGGCCAGACTGAACCCCATGGTCATGGTTTTGTAAAGAAACTTAGAGGAAAAGTCTCTACAGCAACATCCCAACCTCTTTTGCACAGCAATTAATGTACAAAATTTTCATGTGCCAAAGAAAGCAGGATAATGGTGACATACAACATTCCTCAACTGTGTTATAATCTAAATGAAGACAGGATGATCTGCAGAAGAAATTGTTTGTGCTCATTAAAGCCAAGAACACACTGTCATGATGTATTTTCTTCTTATGGATATGCTAATGCAAACCTGAGAAGGATTTTATTGAAAGTGATTGATTTATGATAGAATGAAATAACTCATGTTTTTCATCTAAGTTATATGGATCAGCCTGTATATTTTGTTGCCACAAAAGATCTGTCATGTACTGAGTGACTTCTTCCTCTTTGACTTAGTTTAACTGACAACAGCTGACCCCTTGTCTCTTGACAGTTGTAATCTGTCACCTTAAAACCCAAACTCCCATAACAAATAACAGTTAAATGACATGCCATGATTAGACATGTTAGAGTAAATAGAGCAGCCCAAATTTCCCAACCAGCCAACAAAGATAGAGACAGACATTGTGCAAAGGCCAAGAAGAATCACAGACTATTTTGGATTAACTTCAAAGCCTGGCTATAAATATGAACCCTCTAGTAAAGCTGACTTTTGGATTCAGACTTGCTGATCAAGCAAATAATAGGCTGATTCGTGCAAAAGAGAAACAACCTTACATGGTTATGTTACGTTGCATTCTGATGGGGCTCCATTATGCCCCCCATTTGTCTAATCATGATATTTCTGAGTCATCAGAGGGAGACCTGAGGGGATCTGGCCCAGTGCTCTTTGAACTCTGGTGGGTGCTTTTTATTGTAAGACTTGGGAGTTGTCTAGTAAAGCATTTGTTTTGAAAATGAATTTCTAAGTGATGAATCTGTACCATCTGTCGGATTTGTGACATCGTTCAGGCTCCAAGCTCTTTGGAACTTAGAGTACTGTGGGTTGTGCAGCTCAGCTCATTCTTAGCTGTTATTTCTGCCTGTACTGAAAATTCCTCACAATGATACAAATCTCCTTCTGGGAGAGCTTGGGGAGGCAGTAATGTTAAGAAACCACAGAGGGTGTGTGAGGTTCTCAAGAGGTTTGAAGTTTATTTTATTTTATTTTTATGTTATTGAATATAATTGTATTGCTTCTCTCTTGACTTTCAGACAGTTCCAGATACATGAATTTGGCACTCCTGACTGCATGACCTTTAATGGCTAGAAGGGAGAAAAATCTAGTTATAATCAGAAAAAGTTGAAAAGCAAGAGAAGCACAGCAGCCACACTGCAGTCAGGTGTTCTCTTAGTACCCAAATTCATGTTTTAGCTTCTCTGTTAAATATTCATTATTTCAGTGTTTCTGAATGTGCACTGATCCTGTTTCTTTTTAGGTGCCTAAAAATGGAAATAAATGTTTAACGTAACAAAGGTGATGTCTGCTGCAACACCTGTATTTAAGTGCCTGGACCCAGATTGGTATCCATAACTTGAACCTACATACCTGGGCTCCTTATTCAGTCCATGGAGACAGTGTGTTACCTCAGACAAACTGACTTGCTCTAACCATCAGGATGGTGCATGAGGGCTATCCCTTATCAGGATAGTCACCCCAATTAGGATTAAGTGGGAATATGTCTGCTGTCTCAGAATGCAGAAGCCAAAAATTCCTTAGGAGGTACCTGTAGAATTAGTTGAAAGAGTTAAAGAGGACTTTGTTTATTCAATATTCAGTGCCAGAAGCTAGAGCTGGCAAATTCAATTCCCTCCTCAGCTTCAGAGGCCCTACATCCCTGTTTTATAAAATGATGGTGTTCTGTCTTGCTGAAGCTGCACTTCTATAGGGTCATTATAAAGAAATTGAGAGGTCTGGAAAGGTATATAAAATGAGGGAGAGCCTGATGTAATTCCTTGTTATTCTGAACCATCAGCTAGCTACAGGTCCTCCCAGTCCTCTAATCTGCCTTTGCCTTCATTGCCTGGGGCCTGGAGCCATCATCACTGTTAGAGTGCTTGCTCTAATTGTATTTGTATGATGAGAAATCTTGTTGACAATCTCAGTATTTCATTACTGGTGAATTCAGAGACTCTTTAGTGTGATAGAAGTTCTTTAGGTTAGGTGATGCTTGTGGGACAAGGACATTGGAAGGAGAATGCACATAGCCTGTGCAGTGGGGCCACACAGACTGTGAGCACATGTGTGTTGGCAGAGGCTTGGAACTCAGAACAGAGGTGAACTGGTGGAGGTGGTCCGAGAGATCTAGTTCTTGTATAAGGTCCTTTATTCAATCACTTCTCTTCCTCTCATCTTTACTATGGGAGCAATTATTCCTTCTGTAAGTGGGATATGACCTCAAGCAACAATAATTTCTATCCTCAGCATCCCCCAGCAGAGAACCTCTTTCTGTGCCCAGTGGAAAACATCTCAGTCAAAGGAAGATTTCTTAGTGTTTTCAAAGACTAATTCTGCGGCCAACCTAAATTCCCTGTCCATGGATACAAGTGGAGAAGCAGAAAAATTAGTGACAGACACATCTTGTTCCCTCATTCATTGCTGTATATAAATCATATATAGAAGTTTAAGTAGATTATTTTAATTCAGGCTGAGACTTAAAAGCCAAGTATTTGATGTACTGCCCTTCAAACTGTATAAAAACAAAAGGAGGAAGTCGTCAACGAAATTTGCCTTTACGTCAAACAACTCTTGTTATTTGAAATAGCAAAATAAGTAAAAAACAAAACTGTGTGTGGCCAAAAATACTATATGATACTGGATTTGATTGTTTATGTGGAATGAAGGCTAGAAAGAGACATTTGCACGGAGCTGAACTAACTGGCTGAACTAATTAACTGGAGAGTTTTTTGGTGTAAGCTAGTTTTGTTTTCATTCATTGTTATTTAAAATATTTTCAATGTTAACAAGAGCAGGACATGGGACTCTTGCTAGATGTGCTAAAGTATAGGTAATATTAGGTTTATGAAGAAATAAACATCTTAAATCTATAACAATTATAATCTGTATACTGAAGTCTTCCAGAATCATAACAAAATATCTGCCTCTATTATAATTTAAAATAGTCTGTTTAAATGAATCTAAAAAATACAACATGTGAAGTGTAAGAAGTTAGTGATAGAGAGGAGGATGTGTTGATTTTCAGAGTATTGTCTTCGGTCACAAATACATTTGAGTGGGCATACCCTCTTGCTACAAATAGCACAAATACTTCTTGACCATGTATGGAGTCATACAAACGTTTTTAAACAAATCAGTACAAGAACTAGTAGTTGTATGACCTCTACTCTCAGCCTTTATGTAAGCTACTCTATTGGCAGTAGTTCAGGTTGTTGGAGGTATTGGTCAAAGAACGCAAGCTAATGAATTCCCAAAGCATATATTTAAAAGGTATTGCTTACCCTCTTCTCTTTAAAGTGTGCCAGACTCCAGCAGACACGAAGGGAAACAAGTTTTATTCAAGCAGGGCCAATATTGTTATAACAGCACTGAACTCCATATGCAACAGACATAAGTTCTTGGGGAGAACATTCCACCACAGCATGCAGCTTGCTATAGAGAAAGTATGTGCCCTTCAATTAGGGGGACTTACTGAACTACATCTCACCAGAAGATTTCTGAGAGGTTGAGCAATTCTCCATAGAGGCAATGGGACAGAATGATTCTGGAGGCTCCCTACAGTAGCTGAATTCTTCAAACCTGCAAACAGCAATGATCTGTCAGACTTAAGGCTGCTGAATGTTTTCTCCATTCTGCTCCCTGTGAGCCAGATTTGTCTCTGTATTTCAGTCTGCTCTCTGACCAGGATGCCCACACACCTTAAAGATACTTTGAGAGCACTTCAAGTCTGTACTTGAGCTTTCTGCAGAAAGTACCAGCGTTCCACTGGAGCCTGGAAAACTGTCCTTCAAATTGCAGAAGATTTTCCAGCTCTTCTCACATTATTTCTGTCTCAATTGCACTTAGGGAAACACTGCACTGAATATTTATTGGGAACACTTTTCTTAATTTCTGACTGATTTTTTATGTCACAACTTCTAAGAAAACAAAGGCTTCAGTTCAAAAATGTGTTTGTAAAACAAAAGCATGTAGGAAGAGAACAGCTTTAATAAATACACCATCAGGATCTACCACCCAGGCAACACAGGCAATGGTCATGCTTTTCCTGCTTCCCAGAATATTGCAAACTACTGTCTCATCAATATGTATAAGAGCAGGCTCTGCTTGTTCTAATACAAGGGGAGCCTCAAAAGGCCAATGTAGCTAGGGCTGAGCTCCCCACTGTTGGTCATTAGGCACAGACACAAATACCAAATTCCTTCTTCCCCTTCTTCTAAGCCATAGCTAACTCCTCAGCTTGAATTTCAAACCACAAGTCCTGCTGCCTCCAGTAAACACTAAATATTTAAACATACACTATTTTAAAAATTATATTGTAAATAAATGCTGTTTCTTAAAATTGGCTTGAGAATTATAAACAAGGCTGTAGGAGAGACAGCTGCCTGTATCTCCTAGTTGCTGGTACAAGTAAAAATCCTGTTTGCAATTGATGTTGACTACATTCATTGTTTGAAAGCCCTTTGCACAAATGCCTAAGTCTGTAAAGGCAGGCAAATGCTCTCTAGTCTTTTATATTCTCCATTCCCTGTATTCCAGCATTTCTAGGAGCCTCAGGAAGGGTTGAGGTGAGTTGATAGCCGTGGTCACAACCCAAGCTTATTAACCCCAACCAAGCATTAATCCACAGGAAGTATCCTCCTCTGATGTTCTTATTGCTGATATAAGCTGAAAATTAAATAAGCCATGTATAGTAGGTGAAAGGATTTATTTTTCCATGAGTACTGTGTTTCCTTTATCTGAAGTTTCAAGAGAGTTAATGCCTTTACTGTACCTTAGCCAATCAGGCTGAATGTCTAATGTCTGCTTCTTTAATAATGTAACATATCCTGCTCTCTCCATTGCAGATTATGTTTATAAATCATATAAATCATATCCAGAATCCTGCTTAATGTGAATTGCTTAGAATTGAAAACATAAGGCTTTTTTCAGGCTTTTTTTCTGAATGCAAATCATTGCACAACCACAGAAACATGCTGGGATTTTGTGTGAGAAGTCTAGTGCTGAAGAATAAAAGATGAAGAATGTCTTGAATCTGAAAATGGAAAATAATTATTGTGATTAAAAAAAAATAAATTCTGAGTATCATCTCATAGATGTTCAACACCATGAAAGTATATAAAAACACTTCTACAAAGTCTAATTTTTCATTTCAAACATTATTGACTGAAAAGGTGGTTCCCTTTCATTAGATGCTGTCCCTGTTGAGCTGGTTTGACTATCCCTATGTATCCCTATTTGAGACAGTTTTTTTTCATATTGCTCTTTTCTAATACAAGCCCCAAGGAGAAGTTGACTATTCTGATAATAACCATTTGGCTGCCTCAGTATTTTAAAAGAACAAAATTATGGCATAGCCAAATGAGTTCCAGAAGGTAATAAATGTGCTGGCTTTATATCACCAGTAAAAACTCACATATTTTCAAAGAAAAGTAGTATTTAAAAAGAAGACAGAATGGACAAGGCAAACACCAGACACTGGACCTCAGGAGAGCAGCCTGCAGCCTTTTCAGGGATTTGCTTGGAAGAACTCAATGGGAGGTGATCTTGGAAAAAGAGAGGAGTCCAGAAGAACTAGTGATGCTCCAGAATCACTATCACCTTTAATTCATGAACTGTCCATCCTGACTTGGTAAAAATCAAACATGGAAAGGTGGTGATCAGCTAAAGGTTTAATTCCATTTTAGAGGTGTTTCCCAACCTTTATGATTCTATGAAACATAGAAGAAGTGTAAGCAGAGTCAGTTGACCCAGTTCAGGGGCTGGGTAAGGAATGTAGAGACCATGCCTGAGCATGCAGGGACAAAGTTAGGAAGGGAAAAGCCCACCAGGAGCTGAGCCTAGCAAGGGACTTAACGGGCATTAAGGAGGCTTCTGTAAGTATATTATCAGCCAAAGGAAGACTAGGGAAAATATGGGTCTTCTGCTGAATGGGTCATGGAAAAGACTGAGTTACTTAATGCCTCCATCACTTTGGTCTTTGCTGGTAAAATCTGCATACAGTAATCCAAGGCCTCTGCAACTAGAAAGGAAACTTGAAGCCACCAACATTTACCTTCAGTGGAGGAATATCAGGTTAGGGGGACATGTAAACAAATTGGACATACAAAAGGCCAAGGGAGGACCTGATGGAATACACCTACAAGTGCTGAGTGAGGGACAATGACAATGTGAGACATCTCTCAATTATCTTTGAAAGATCCCAGTGCTCAGAGGAAGTTGCTGAGGACTGGAAGAAAGCAAATGTCACGTCTGTCTTCAAAAAGGAGGATTCAGAGAACTATAGTGTCCAGTCAGCCTCATTTCAGTCCCTGAGAAGGTAATGGAGAAAAAAGCCCTGGAAGCCATTTGCAAACATCTGAAGGACAAAAAGGTGATTGGGAGTTGTCAATGTGGATTTACAAAAGGGAAATCGTGATTGAAGAACCTGATAGCCCGAGGTCAATACTGGGGCCAATACTGTTCAACATCATTAATGCCTTGGATAAAGGGACAGAGTACACTTTCAGCAAGTTTACAGATGATAGAAAAGTGGAAAGAGTCTTCGGTACACCAGTTGGTTGTATTGCCCTTCAGAGGAACCTCGACAGGTGGGAGAAGTTGGCAGGGATTTCATGAAGAGTGACAAAGGGAAATGCAAAGTGCTGTACCCCAGGAGAAATAACCCTGTCCACCAGGGCAGGCTGGGGACTGGCCTGCTGGAAGGCAATGTTCTAGCAAAGGATCTTGGAGTCCTGCTAGACACAAAGTTGAACATGAGCCCACTTCGTGTGCCCTTGAAGCACAATTAAGTCAACAGCCTCCTAGACTGCATTAGAAAGAGCACTGCCAGCAGGTCAAGGGAGATGATTCTTCCTCTCCACTCAGCACTGGTAAGCCAGATATGGAGTCCAGTTCTGGGATCCCCAGAACAAATGAGACATGGACATATTGGAGAAAGTCCAGCCAGTGACCACAATGATGGTTAAGGACTTGGAGCATTTGATATATAAGGAGAAGCTGAGAGAGGCAGGAGTGTTCGGTCTGAAGAAAAGAAGGCTTGGGGGAATCTCGTCACTGTGTATAAACATCTGATAGAAAGGAGTAAAGAAGACAGAGGCAGGCTCTTCCCAATGACATCCAGTAACAGGAAAGAAGAACAAAATGAAATACAGAAAATTCCATTTAAACATTAGAAAAAACACGTTTTACTGTGAAGGTAGTCAAACACTGGAGTAGGTTGCTTCTTGAGTTTGTGGAGTCTCATTTGGAGATATTCAAAACCCAGACGGACATGGTCTGGAGCATACTTCTCTAGTTGACTCTGCTCTGAGCTTGTGCTTGGAGCAGGCAATCTCCAGATGTACCCTCAAACCACAGCAGTTCTGTGAAAACTTTGGGTTGGTCCATGGTCATCCAACTCCTTCCGAGTTGGCTCCCAGGTTTAGGTTATGCTTCTTTCAAATCATTTTCACAATATGTCAAACCTCTCTACATCAGTGAAGGAAAGAAACAGTAGCCCAAATTATGGGGGGGTCTTCTTACCTCAAATCTTTACTCAACAATACTGTTGAAAGGGGAAAAGCAATTCTTAGAGAGTGATTATGCCTTTGATGCAAGAGCGAATTCCAGAGAAAAACCCCAAGGAAGAAAAGGTGTTAAGTAATCATATAATAACCAAGTCTTCTCAATGAAGCAGAACTCCTAACTGTGCAAGAAATAGAAGTAGAGAGGTTTACAGAAGGACATTTAGAAAGTGAGAGCAAATATTCCAAATATGATGGCCCATAAGAAGCTGGTGACAAAATGAAAAACTGCTTTATTTACAAGGCTCTATCTTTCTGTAAATCAGTAGTCAAATACTGTATTGAAATGTGGTCATCACATTCCAGAAAGGATTGATACAGGTAGCAAAAATGTGATATAATAATAATGATAATGGTGAGATAGAAAAGGGATATATTAACAGCCATAACACCTAGCCCTCTGGATTCCATTTGCACTTAACTGTCTAATGCTTTTCAGTGAATATCAAAGCACTTTCAAAGGAAATCCATATCACTACCCCAGCTTTACATGGGAAAGGAAATACAACATGAGTTGCATGTAGTGTCACCCAAAAAAATCAGTTGCAGAGATGGAATTAGAAACAGATTTGTTGACTACCAGAAGAGAATGGTTAACCATTCTGTCATCCTTCTTTTGACAAAAACAAATAAAAAGAGGATGTCCAAGTGTGGGATCCTCTGTCTGTAGCAAAATAACATTCAGGAAAATTGAAACATGTCAAATTCAAAGTGAACTGAAATATTTACTTGATACTTGATGTACTTAGCCTTCAAAACCAGCTCCAGTTAGATACTTATGATGCCAAGACCTCAACAGAATTCAAAATATGAGTGTGGAAAATATTTGTATCCATTGTAGTAAATGTTGTAACTGTTCCTTTAAAGGATATGCACTTTCCGCATGTCAGCACTTCAGTCAGTTTGTAACAGATACAGGCAGGTATTTTTCCAGCACTTAACTATTATTTAAGGCAGTTTTCACAGAATGGGAGATAATTGTCAAGGTCAGAACAGCACAGTGAGACTCACAGTTGATCAAGTGTAGTGTGTCACTGCCTACCCAGCATCAAATGAGGTCAGCAATAATTATAAGTCACTGCGTGAGCTATGTGATGTAACAGTTCTTAGTCATTCTGAACTAGGTAAGGTAATGCCTAATCTAATCTAATAATGTTTTATAAATATAAACAAGTATAAATGAAACATGGAGAACTGACAGAGATAAATTTTGTTTTGTATGCACTTCTTTGGGTTTGTTGAAGTGCTTAATGACAGCTATGTAAATATTTCACCAGGCAGTCAGTTAAACAATGGCTGCTATACATTACTCTCACAGAGACACAATTTAGTAAACGAGCAAGGTGAGTGGGTTTTTTGAGCTCTGCTGCAATAGGAAATGAGTCACATTCTAAGTGCTCTAGCTGACTCTGCCTTGGCAGGGAAGTTGGACTAGATGATCTCCAAAGGTCCCTTCCAACCCTAACTATTCTGTGATTCTCTGTAAGTGAAGCACAAAGATGCTTGTTCCTTTTGTTCTTTGATGGGAAGGCATAGCCATTCCTTTGATGCCATCAGGAAGCTCTACCAATCTGGTCTCAACACAGGCCAGGAAACCTTCTCAAGATACCCATGCTGGTTGTTGAGCTTGGTAAGCAGAGCCAAGATTTTAAAACATAGACATCCCATAAACTTGGCCCATGCTTCTAACTCACCCATTTCAGAGAGAAGTATGAGAAACAACTGCATGTGTCTGTCTGCAAATCTAACCTTTCTTCCTCATTTGAATATGTGGCCTTCGTATTGCAGCTTTATGCTGTATTTATCTCACATACTGGTCCCAGTATTCCTGCAGTCTTTACCAAAAGAAACCATCTTTGACTTAGGAAATCAGTGCTCTGTATTTTTGTTCTGGTTATTTTTTACAATGCTTTTAAATATAAGAATGGTTTTTAATAATTTCTTTTTTTTCTGTAATTCCAGAGAAAGAATGACCTCTATAGTCTTTCTTCCAATGTTTCCTTCGAAGTTAAGAGCATGCCATATAAAGTGCAACCAGCAAAGCTCCCCACAGGAAGCATAGCAGTAAGTAACTGAAAATGCTATCTTTGTGTGAAGCACATGTATTTGGTCATTCTGATCACAGCTGTGAAAGTTTTTATAGATGAAAATATTGAGATTGGTCTTTCCTGTGTTTCTAGTGTAAATTCCTGAAATAATACCTAAAGGAAATACCTTTATTGCTTCCTGTGAAAGGTGATGATATATGATACTGATTACATTTTTAAATAATTTCTTGTTGCACTAATGTGCAGACTGCTTTATTGCAATCAGGATGGATTTTTCACCCAGAAGAAAACAACAGAGCTGTAAAAACAAGTGTCGAGTTACTTCATTTGGGGTAGAATAAGTCTGGAGGAAATTTTTATGCAAAATTCAAAATCATGTTTCTGTCAGCTTTAAAGCTCTCACTCCTCAGCAGTTCTCTCACACAAGTATATGTATTAACTACAGCAACTTCTTTCTTGTCTGTATTAAGCCTCTTTGATACCCTGGTTTTCGGAAAGGTTTGCATACCTCTCTAGGGTTTCCACCTCACAGCACATCAAGAGCAAGATATGAATTTACCTGTCATCACAACAGACATGACAGATCGATGTTAAAGTACTTGCCTTATTTGCAGACCAAGATTGGTATGGCCCTATTTTACTATACGAAAAATTAACCTTGGAGGCATAAGTTTGATTTAATTGTTTGCTGGTGACAAAGCACTGAGTTTTGGAAGCACTTTAAAGCCATTCACTCTGATTTGTCATTACTGGTAGAAATGAGTAAAACAAGAGTGCAAAAATTGAATCTAATATGATTAATCAGAAATGTTAAGACTTAAATGTTCTCATCTTTATAAAGATTTATCAGTTACAGTCCTTTTAAAAGGTAAGCTCCATTCAAAATTTTCCAAGTTAAATCATGGTGAAAATACATCATATTGATCTGTTGAGATGTAGTAGTAGAATATTTTCTTATATGGAAAACCAACAGAATAAGACACTGTATGCCTTACTTTGAGTATATTTCAGAGGAGAGAAGCTATGAAGTTGTGTTTTGAACATGCACAGATTGCATGGTGGATTGATACTTGCTCTGGGAAGACTCAAGGTAAAATCTTGATCCTGTATGCACAGTGACTCCAACCTCCATCATCAGGAGAACCATGATATCAATAGAGAGATTTGGTGCTTAATGCAGTATTCATCCAGAAAGGTTCAAAGGCTCCAAGCTGACAGATATACTCAGGCTCTTTTGATTTTCTTACAGCATGTGTTCCATACCAGAAACACATGTTGTGCAGAATTCTGTTGGTAGTGGTGCCTTCGTCTGCACTGAAGTGCTTTATCCCAGGTGATAGCCTGCTGTTCTCAACAAGTGTCAGATGATCTACCAAATGATCAGATAAGCATTTTATTCTCTTATTCCAGCCAGTATAATGCTTGTTATTTGCTGCAGATGATTTACAGCAAAATGCCTGTAATGGCAACTGTAAAAAGTTGAAAAATGATAGCACTTTTATGTTGTTTCATATCTGGACATGGCAGTGGATGCTTGCCAGCTCTACAGCTTGATGTGTTATATGCACCAGTTCTTTGATGTTCCACTTGCAAGAAGAAATATTTGCTTGAAGTTGGGCAAAGCTCAGTATTTTTCTCCTTCTGAAAAAAATGACTAGTTGTGTTTTAAAAGTTTCCAAAGATTTATTTGGAAGTTTATGTTTTTCTTTTAGACAATGAAAGGGTGGAAGAAGAATAAAGATTTTAATATTTTTAAATTAATTGTCAAAAGTATATATTTAATAATCAGCTAACACTTTAAAATTTATATAGAGAAGATAATATGGTTAAAAGAACAGATCATATGTCCTTCATTTAACTCATACAGTGCTGTGTTCCAATTGTGTAAGTTGATATTTATGTTTAGTTTTAATGGCATGAATAATCCCATACACATCAGTAACCTACAGAGACATGTAGTCATCTGTACAGCACTGAGGTCTCTATTTCCATCATCATGGAATGTTGGTATTTATCTTAAACAGAGAGACAGAGTCATGATAAAAAGGTATGGGAAAGGTTAGGCAGATATAAGAAAATCTTAATCTTTTATAGTAAAACATTAGAGTGAAAACGCACCAAACAGAAAATTAGCATTAAATTTAGTGGGACTTAAACCGGAATTTACTGACATCAATAACAGTATTTCTCTTAGTTTTTATATGCTTGGAATTGCAGCTATGTATTATGCAACTGGTTGGATTTCCTGCTAATGGCTGTATCATTCAAGAGAAAATTGTAATTTTTTCTCAGAAGTATTATTATGGTAAATGATACTGTCTTACTTGATGCATATCATGTGCAACTTGAAAGTAGTTTTTATTACAAGAAGTACAGAGTTAGAATAAACAGCAATTTGTTCTATTTTAATATATGATTCTTGAGCCAGTTTTGGAGTTTAATAAAATATAATTACTTTTCTTAAATGCTTGACGGTATCTTCAGTTTAGACTTTTAGTCTAAACTGTTTTATCATTGTCCTACAATGAGTAAAACTGATTTCAAACTAAGGCTTATAACTCTTATTTTAGCTTATTATGTGGTGATAGTACTTTCATTTTAGATGTGCTAATATTCCTTATGAAATATATTTACATAAACATTTGTAAAGTGTAAACATAAATATCAATATCAATTGTGACTCCAAGCTCAAGGGAGCTTTTACATTCTATTTCAATAATTTTTTCAGAGCATATAAGAACATCACGCTGCAAAGGTTGGATGGGGACATGTAGGAGTACAAAGGAATTCCTGTTTCTCAGCCTCTGTAAACAAAATTGCTAAAGACTAGAGGAAGGTCATCGTAGGCAGCAAAAGTAGTAGCATTAGAATAATTATCAATTTAGCTACTGTTTCTTAAAGTAGTAGAATAAATTATGGAAAAGTTATTTTTAGATTTTAAAGTGTGTCTTTTAAAGGACCAAAGAGAAAAAATGGCTTTGTGAGAATCCCACTAGCATGCATTGAGTTCTGACTATGGATGCTGGATGTTTCCACTAGTGAAACCTAATTCCCATCTACCCACAAGGGACTGCCAGGGAACCAGCACCTTACCACATAAGCTCCTCTCTGCCTCATTCTGCCTTCCAGAGGAGTCCACCACAATTTTGAGGACACACTGAGTAGCACCAAAATTAGGAACAGAATTCAAACTGTACAAAAACCAGTGGCAAAAAGTTAATATTTTATCTACTTACTTAACTATGGCACATTCAAAAGAAAGGGAAAATAAAAGCCCCCTGTAGATACACCTTCATGAGCAAGTGACTTTCATGGAACCACAACAGGAGTTCTGAAGTTAAGACTATCAGAGAGCATCTGTGCTAAGAGCAGCGTGGATTTTATTTCTAAAAGCAAACAAGGGCTCTGTCCATAACGCTTCGGTTGGCTTCACCCTCATCACAGTGCCTGAGCCAGATGGCATTCTTTGGCACCCTTTGCATACAGCAAGGTGTGAGACGTTCAGCAGTATGAAAGGCCAAAAGTCAGATGGCTCCTCTCAAGTCTGTGAGCTGTACTTTTCATTCTCCTGACAGAGAAACAAGCACTGTTTTCAATGTTCAGCATAAGAAAGTCTTATCCTGAACAGAGAAGAAAGCCAACATGCATCTGAAGTACAGTTGCCAACATCTAACACTTGTGTAAAAATTCCACTTCTTCACATTGGCCACCTTAGATGAAAACAGATAAATCTCCCTGCAAAAAATTCCCTGGCTCTGACCCTGCAATACTAAACCTACCACATGGAGAAGAACAGAAATCCAAGCTGAATGATGCAAACTTGTCTTTAATTAAAATCACATGTAATACGGTTGTGGACAGCATGGGGTAGAGGAGGGACAGTCTTCTGTGGAAATGGTGAAACAAGGCAGGCAAAACTGAAGGGATGCTTTGTTTTTTTTCTTCCCCTCCAGCTTCTGCCCCAGCTCTGTGTGTGTTCAGGAGTTGTCCTGTCAAACTGTTCCCCAGCAATTGCATTAGTAGCCTTGCAAGTCTTTGTATAGAGTATAAAGGGGCAGCCTGGGGGCTGCATATTCTGTGGTATATAGGCAGGAGTGAGACTGATGTCTACAAATAATCCCCTGCTCAAGAAATAAATCTCAGGCACTTAGCACAACCCTTCCCTTGCTTTCAAAACCTAAGACAAAGAAGGAATCAGGGAAAAAGGGTATGGGTGCGACAGGATGGTTTCAAGATTTTAGCAGGCAAATATTTCATTAGCTTGGCCCCACTCAGGCTGAAAGAGGAGAGATGTGGCAGCTTTGCAGCACCATTCTGCTTGATACAAGGTAGACCTGATTTCTGCTGTCTATTTGGCTCATTGCTGACAATCTGAGGATTATAAACATGATGCTCCACACTTCTTTAAGATTACAGTTTCTGGTTTATGTTTCAACATTTGTCAGGCTTCAGCTGAGCTACTGAAATTACACTGGAAATTACACTAGACTGTAAAGGCAGAACAACAGAAGGAAGAAGGGAGAAGGGAGAAAGGGTTCAGAACCCAGGCAGCACAAGCAAGGCTGAGTGCTGCTACACCACTCATAATTGGTTAGCATCCTCAGCAAGATTCACATGTTCCTACCTGGATCCATTCTGATAGGTGCTCTATAGGTATCACAGAAAGAGCTCGCTTGCCTTATTGTTTTCATAGCCTGAGAGGAAAGAAAACACACAAAGACAGCAAATATCTAGGACATGGCACATAAAAGGAGACACAGAATGACAACCTAGGTACTTGTAGTTGCATACACTACTATCAGCTTTATCCAAAACCTAATGAAATCCACCAACCTTAGTGAAATAGACTGTTTACATTGATTTCAGCAGTATTTCAACCAGGCTTCGAAGTTTAGTTTGACTCTACCTAATTTTGAACAGTGAATTAGTGCACATTAAGCACGAGTCCAGTTGCTGTGCTCCCGTGCAGCTGTCGGTAGGTAGTCCTATGAAATATTCAAACACCAGGCAGCAGCTTACTTCACCCCTGTCTGAGAGCACCTGTGGAGATTAGTAGTTGCCCTGGACTGGTTGAAAGTGGACTTGGTGCCCAAGGAGATAGATGTGGTTCAGTTAAATATTATCTGAAGAAATCTAGAAGCAGAAAATCCTTCTGCAGAAGTACTTGACCACTCCAATAATTTCCATATTCAGGATGAACATCTCAGCAGACTGTCCATCTATGAAGCCGCTTTTGTTCTGGTTTGCTGGTATTTTACAGTCCCCACCAAGGCAGCGATACTGACTCCATTTCCTGTTGCATTTATCGCAGTTACATTATACCCCCTAGGAATTTGGCTGGAGCTATCAGCACCAGAAATGCCAAATAAAATCTTTGAATGAAAATGGGTCTTCCCTCATTTTTGATCCTGCTGTAAAATGGAGTCATCATTTTGTCAAGCTTGAGAGGACAGAAATCACTACTGGGTTTTGCTTTTTGCTGTTGTTTTACAAATATTTGTTAAGATGGTTTTGGTAAGTGGTCTATGGCTTTACTGCTCCAGCTTCACAGAAACATGCTCAGGCAAGTAATAGTGTTAAGAACAGAAACTGTGGTGAAGCTCAAACCTTCAATAATTAAGATATGTAATCTGTATGTTGGCAGTGTCAGGTCCTTTCTAAAAAATACCTAAAATGTGTAACTTCCTGCATGTAGTACCTCAGAGTTTGCCAACAGAGGAAGTGCACAGTGTGGATGAGTTGAGGGTTTTTAATCAATCTGGTTTTGCTGTCTTGGAGCCCTTTCATTTTCATAAGCACTTACCAAGTCTTGTGTTGTATGTGATCAGGTCTTCAAGGCTTGCTTCATGGAAGCATTCATGAGGCTTTCCAAGCAGTAAAAGGGAGATGCTTTCTTCCTGGGACAGCTGAGCTCATTATTTTCTACAGGCTTCATGCAGCCCATCGTAACTGCATCTCTTTTTTTTCCCTGGCCAGTTAACCTTTTGCTTGCATTCCTCTTTTTCCTTAACTGACTTTTCTCTGTAAGGAATCTCTGCAGACAGTTCAGATGACCTTTTTCTCATTTTCTCTGCCCTTGTATTTTAATGCCACTCTGAGACACAAGTAGAGCCATTCAAAAACATTTTATCCTTACTAATGAGCACTGCTCTTGTTGAATCTAATGATATGGAGAGCCTGTGAAGTTCTGCAGTGCTTAAGAAGTGACCCGAAGAGGAGGGTGGGGAAGGGAATGGTATTCCTGCAGTGGCATAGTTGATCACTTGATCACACCAGGAGGATATCTGTTGGGACACAGCGGTGGGATTTCATGGGTTGAAATAATTTTTTCTGGTTTAATTGGCTAACATATTTATTCTTTATATATGCTATTTTTTGAAAAATTTTGGAGTAATTTTTATTTACAGCGCTCCAGAGATGTTATTAGCTGAATGTGTTTGTTACACCAGTATGGCCAGACTGCAAGCACTTCACCCTCAGGGTACAGGCCAACATTAAAGTGTTGACACCAGAAGGACTGGGCAGTGTCTTGGAATTTTCTCTGTAACCCTCAGTGTAAGCTTTGGTAGAAGACAAGTGGTATCCTACCTATAAAGTTGTCCCTAATTTCTGTTTCCCATAACATTGAGGGAGACTATATAGAAATATGTACATCGGTAACGCTCACCAGACTGCTATCTTTGTAAGCACTGTGTCAGAGGACGGAGCAGTTGGCTGCAGAGTGGAAAGGACTGTTCCAAAGGGCTTTCCAATTAAGCATGGCAGTAGATGGGAGACAGATCCACTGGTGCCTGCAGAATGAGTCTAGAAAAGAATGCTGATCACAAGAAAAAGTGAGAGAGGAAAGGGCTGGATGTTGCAGGAAGGCTGAAATTTGCCATCTTCAAGGAGAGGAGTGGAATGGAATGGAAACAGTTTTGAACTAAATTGGAAAGTTGTGTCCAGTCTTCAAACTTAGGCTGCTCTTCCATGAATGAACAAATTAGAAATTAATGTTGTGTTAAATTTTGGGTGCATCAACCTTTAAGTTAATAGCAATAGCAGGAAAAAAAAAAAGGTTGAAAGAGTAGGATGCGAACTCACAATGAGGGCAGCTCAGGGACTGGGCAGTAGCCAAGAAACTAAGAATAGATTTCCTAGCTGTACCTTGAGCACTGAAGAGGAAGATCATTTGAGAGTTTGTGTAAGCAGTTTCATCATGTCATAGAGAAAATAACTTCCATCTGTCATATACTTATCCTGTTTAAGGGCAACTAGGAGGAGACGAGAGAGGTCCAACAGAAAACCTCGAAGAAGAAGAACTTCCTAGGCTAACAACAAAGAGAAAAACTTGAGAAAATAAATGAAGATTGAAGGGATATAATTGTGACCAAAGAGCTAAGGAAAACTCAAACTCATTCCTTCCAACTCAGGAGAAGCAGGGACAGAGCAAATATTCAGTGAGATTGACAAGGGGCCTCCCAAGTAGAGTCTGAAAGGATAAAATAAATTTGGTAAAAGGCGTGGCAGGGAGAGTGAGGAGGAGAGTGTGGATGGCCCCAAAAGAGAATACAGAGGGGTTATTATTACTCTTTGTCCCCATGAAGGTCTAAAGAGAGAATTTTGCAAAGTCAATTAAAACCTTTGATAACTCATGTTAACCCTGCTGCTTTCCAGAGCCTCATACCATGAGAGAGTGCATTTCATGCTTATTTCCCATTTAGGTAATAGTCCGTGTGCTTGACTTCTTTTAAGGAACGTAATATCATACTGTGCATTAGGCTTTATCACAAGGACAATACATGCTACTTGAGTTTCATTTTTGGACTGCTTAGCTGAAATGCAAATCATCGGAAAAAATGTATACTGGTCTGTCAGCAGAAATTAAAATAAGAAAAATGTAGCTGGTATCAACTGTGGTTTGAATTAAGAGTTTGGGCCGAAGTCAACCATTGTTTCAGAGTAATTCAGTGTAATTCAGCTATTCTGGCCTAGGCTGTACCAGTGTGCCTGTGAGTAGAACTTTGTTCCTTGAGTATTCTTGAAGCATCTGCACAGTATTTTTTGCTACTTTGTACTAAGGAAAATGGTTTGTGTGTCTGATACAAGAAGAACATTATGTATGTGTGAATTCCATTTCTAAAATATATCATGAACAAGTGCGAAGGAACTTACAGTAAATGAAACCAACATGGGAGAATTTCAGGGAAAGTCTATTTCTAATCTGCAGAATGCTGTTGAAGTGCATGCTTCTAACCTCTGTATGCTACTGTCACATTTGCTTTATTTGCTTCATTTTTGTTCATTTAAAGTATTCTTTTCATTTCAGATCAGAACATCTGTCATTTGGTCCACCCCAAATGTCTCCTTTGAAATCCCTTTATGGGTTATAATACTAGCCATACTTCTTGGACTACTAGTACTAGCTCTGCTGACCTTAGCTTTATGGAAGGTATGTTGCATTATTACTGATACTGTTACCTTAAAAAAATTCTGAAAGATACTGGAAGATACTAGAAGAAAAAGAAAGGCTGGAATTTTGTGATCTTTAACAGTTTGGAGCAAAAGCAGCAATACACGTGTCTTTTTTGTTTTGGCATTCTGACATGCTAGTGTCACTGACCTTTATGCAGGGAACTTGTTTTCAAAGTCCTCCTTTATTATTAAAGTCTGGTTATAAATGGGCATACAGAGTTTGGCTCTGTTTCCCAAGACCTATGGTCCTCTTTTTCAGGATGTTTAGGTTCAAAAAGAAGTTACTCTAACTTTGTTTTGTCCGAATAATTCAGGAATTTCCAGTTTTTGTCACCATAGAACAACACTCCCAGCTCTGATGATTAATGTTTAGAAGATTTCCTTTTATATTAGTATATCATATCTTCTGTTTTTAAAGCTTTCTATTTCTGTGTTGGTTGTTACACTCCCTTCAGAAGTTTTAAGACAAGTTACTGGAAGCTGTTATGTGACAGGGAGCCAAGGTAGCTTTGGGCCATCCTCTAAATTCACAATGAAAACAAGATTGAAATAATTCCTTAAGTAAGGATATGGTTCATCTGTCTTTAGCAGCCTAAAGGTTATGGTTAGGTGTGCAGCCTATGCTAAATTCCCAAATTCACCCAATGGTAACAACAGCAGCAAAACGCTATGTCTAAAACATGCAAGGTTGAGACAAATTACATTTTGGTGGTACCTTCCTTTGACCTCTTGTGGATGGTTGACTAAAAGGGTAACTTTTGGGCAGTTAAAGTTAGGTGAGAGGAATCTCATTTTTAATGATCTTTAGTCTGGGTCACAACACTGTTCTGTGCATGTTTCCCAACACATATTCCACCTCTGTTATTATTACTTGTCAATATAAATATCTTTTCTGAATGAGCACCTTGCTGAACTGAAATTAGCAGTTTTCTCATTAGCGTCAATCTCTATCAGCATTCAGAACTGCTCTTTATTCAGAGCTTTACATCTTTTGCAAAGACATCTATCATATAACTGGAATTTTTAAAGCTTACTTTGGAACTCAGTGCCTTTCACATAAAACTAACTTTTCATAGGGAATTATTTGTATAAAAATAAAATATATTCACAGCCTACCTGCCTGCCATAGACTGCAGCTTCTAGGCTGGGTGAAGAATCAAACTGCAGCTGAATTTTCCTGTGGCTGTCTTACTATGACACTTTTGTTTCTGTTGATTGTTTTCTGCAGTGTGGCTTCTTTGACAGAGCACGACCTCCTCAAGATGACATGGCTGACAGGCAACAGCTGACAAATAACAAGACTACTGATGCATAAAGGAAGAGAGTGACAGTTTCAGTCAGAATCTTGCCTGAGACTAGAAACACAATGAGGATTAAATGAAGGATTCCTTCCACCAGTCTCTCTTTGTACCTGAAGTGACATGGTGTCGTAATCTGATCTCTGCAATGTTCTGAGAACATGCCACATGATAGCCATCCTTGCCAAAGAAAGCAGCTTTGTCACTGCCTTACAAACATGCTCACCACTGAACAGAATGTTTATCCCATATCACAGTCAGTCTACGTTTCAGCAGATGCTTTTGAACACGTGTGGTATCCTGAGATGGTTCCAGAACAAGCCCAGATCTCTCGAGGAGAGAATGCCTTCATTGCTGTATTGTCTAGAAGATGGACCAGGACAAACCTTCTGAATGCTACTGTATCGTGCAGAATACCTTTGAAACCTCCCTAAGAATAAGAACTTCTATGAAATTATGGCTCAGGGAGACAAGCAATATATCAGTACTGTGGAAGTACTTCTGAAAAACAAAGGTAGTCTATAAAGAACTTAATAGATGGGGCACAACTATTTATTTTTCCACCTTTTTGGAATAAGTATCTGTTATAATAATCAACATAGATTTTGAGAGAAGAAAGTTAAAAAATTAGAAATCATGTCCTTAATTTGCATGTAAATAGAAAAGTAAACCCATTGTACACACAGAACACAACTTTCTTAGCTACAAGGTGTTTTGCAAAGCAGAAGATTTATGCAACATTTTATGAGATGAGACATATCATAAACAAGTACATGCTGTATCTCTTTCAGCCCAGAGCTGGCAGTATCCCACCCTGATAACTAAATCCATGCACAGCATAGAGCAGGGGATCATTTACCCTCTCCTTGCCTTGCTATACAGCTGACACAGGATACAATCATTTCTGAAACACTGTTTTATATTATCACAGCCACACTGGTGATATCATGAAGTCTTAGGGGGTTTGGGGCTGGAGTAAATTTTCTTTTCCATTCCTCTGTTATTTTGTTGAAATTGCCTCTTAAAATGGCTACTCGCCATTGTATCTTGTTTGAGTAGTAGATCTTAACACTGAAGAAGTCTTTGCCTTGTTTTTATTTTACAGTCTCCAAGCTGGCAGCATCTTTCAAGTGTTTATTTCAGCAAAGTTTAGGGCTGAATATTATCTCTTAAGCAAAGTCTGGAAGGGAAGGTGGGCAAGATTTGTATTCATGCAGAGAAGTAGAATGCCAGCCAGTCAAGCATGAACAAAAAGAAGGAAAGATATTTTGAGGTAAAGAGTAAAAAAACCACTTAGGATTGATTATTTCTTCTGGGTTAAGGATTCTGAAGAAGAAATGTTTCATTATTTCTATTCTATCACAAATGGTCCTTATCTCAACAGGTGCTCTAAGCTGGGGTCTGTGCAAATTTGTACCTGAAAGCTTGAGTCTTCCAGTGCTGCCTGTGAGTGTGAAATTAGCTATATTGTGTAAACTTCAGGAGGAATTGTTTATTTTCTGAAACACACCACACTTGCCTTCTCTTGTGCTCCTCTTCTTTCCAGTTCGTCTCAGCTTCTCAATTGGCAAATGGCCTCATCCATTCCTCCACTTGCTGGCTGCTTTTAGACAACTGCCCTTCTGCTTCCTAATCCTTCAGGGCAGGAGTAGCCGTGAGACATTGTCACTTCTGTCAGTCTGATGTGAGATTTTACAGTTTTACCATTTCTTGCACACAGACTGACCTGTGAAATCCAAGCAGGAGCTTGGATACCTATTGGATATCATATTATTGGATATCTAAGGCAAATTTGCAAGAAGAGCTTTATGGAGTCTTTAGCTTATCAGATGCAGTTTGTCTGTGAGATTTAATGCGAAGAGGAGACATATGCCTCCAAAAACGGAGGTGAAGCATCTGTGTGCTTCACACAAGCAAGCAACTCCATTTTCTAAGGATAGGGAGGCCTCACCACTTCCCAGTCCCTCAGAAAACCATTAACAGATTTCTTCCCTCAAATGGGTTTCAGCTGACACCTTGTAGATTAGAGAGATCAGCTGATAAATACCATAACACAGCAAGCCTATCCCATATTTGCACACCTCTGTATCCCATACATTCCAGGCAAAATCATCCTTCCATGAAAGACAGTGAGCTTCTAGCCTTTGTAAATATTTTATGGTTGTGTGTAGCAGCTTCTGAAATAAGATCAGGCAGCTCATTGCAGTCACATCATCTGCACAGCTCTTACTCTGATGAAATAGCACCACAAGGAGATACTGAACATAGGACTTTTATATGTGCAATACTTTATATTACTTATATACCTGAAGCATGTTTACACTGGCAATTGTGGTTGTTTTTTAAACTTTTGAATATACTGATAATTATTACAATTAAAAAAAAAGAATAGAAAAAAAATGAAAACAAACACAGCTCTGTTCAGTATTTGTTGCAATGTGTTTTCAATCCTGCATTGCTGCGCGGATGGGACTAGGTGACCTAATAAGTTCTTTGCAGTTGTAACATCTATAGTTCACTTTTGAGCAATTACTCTCTATTTTAATGATGAGCAAAACATGTTCAGATACTAAATTTAAACAATAAGGAACCTCAGTGACTGTTGGGCCTGGCTGGAATCCATTGACTGCAGCTGTGTAATGTCACTGGAAACCAAATTAGAGACACATGATCTGACAAACAGTTACTTTGAGCAATACTTTGTTTTATATTTCTACATCCTTGTAGATTAAACTTCCCCCATGGAAATGTCTGGAGTCGTGTGCTGTCAAGGACTGTAGTCTTTATTCCCAGGATTTGTGGATGGCTTTGGCTGCAAATTGCAAATAGCTTTGTGAAGATTTCTGGGTTTCACTGCTTGCCAGGAGTGTTTATTCCCTGGGGAGATTGCATCCTGGATGTGGACACTAGCAAGCAGTTGACATAATCTTTCCCCCCAGTATATTAGTAATGTGCTGCATGATAACCTCTGCCACATCCCTACATGACTGAACTTTCGTTTCAGTGACATCAGCCTTGTAGTGAGTTGCAGCTTTCTGTGCAAGTAATTCAGCCTTACACTTCCCCATGTATGTGGTGAGCTGCTGATTGCTGAGGGCACCCGAGTAGTCCAGGGAGCAGGAAAAGCAGAAGGTTACTTTTAAAACTTCTTGTTGCTATGACGACCACAGCAGTCTAGTAAACAGAGAGACATTCATCTTTTATTTCACATGCTTCTTGCTGAGTTTGAGAAAGGCTGTTGGGTTATTTTATCCATGCAGCACACTGTATCTAGTGTCTAGTGATGTTTTCTGTTTCATGAAAATTTCAGAATTTACCTAACAGGGACCAGTACATTTGAACGTGTTTTCACTTACGGGTTTAAAGGTGTTTAGCAAATACAATTTTCATTTTACCGCAGGTTATTTTTTTCTTGTCACCATTGTGTAACTCATTTACAGCTTTGTCTTTCTTCTCCTGACAGTTTTTACAGATTTCCCACATTAGACAGCTCTTAAAAATGGCACTGATGGTCTCTACCTTTTAGCTGTGAATTTTTCACCTATTAGCAAGGAGGATCATCTGGTAGGCACGTTATACATTAACTGAAAAGCCTTTGGGGAACCAACAAAACACCTAGAGATACGCAGGGGAAAGAAAGCCCCAACCAGCCATGGCCTATGGTATTCCACTGCATTGCAGAAAAGTGGGGTTTTTTAGTGAAATACCATCTGACACACTCTCTTCAGGAATTGTTTATGAGTGATTACTTTATTTATGATTGTTGGCAAAGATCCATATTAAAATGTAGTGTAATGGTAGTGCCTCTTGACAATAAAAAGTCCTGAATTCAGCTCATGCAGGCACCATGATGTGACACAGCAGGAATGCTTTTAATGTTGAAGGACTGTTCTTGTTTTGCCTCTGTGTTGTATTTGAGAGGCAGATGCTACCCTACTGTACAGAGTAACTTTTAGAAAAAAAGAATGGAAATAATTGTTCAGCTCACTCTTCAGATGGTTTCATTTGTTTTCAACATGTTACTCTACTTAACCGATTCACCACATTACATTTGGTTGTGGATTGTTCTTTGTTTCAGTAAAAGTTTGTAAAGCAGACTTCAGGAACTCTTTCCAAAGCTGGACTACATCAGACAGTATTGCTTTTCCAGAAGCATCTGAGGATAACAGCAGCAGAGCAGAATTCAGGGTGCTGTGTGAAGTGGTCAGTGCATTGCAGAGGCTAGCTTTCTTTTCAGCAGTTTACCCAAATTCATATTCAGAATCATATTTACATCCACCTTTGGTTCTCCATTTCTCCTGTCAAGGAGGGCCAGGGTGGGTGTGCCCTCGTTTACCATCACTGTAAAAGCCAAAAACTAAGTAATGCTCACAGCAAAGCTGCAGAGGGGAGGGCACCTTTTGAGCTTGCACAAGACCAATAAACAGCAACCAAACCAAGTGAATGGCAAAAGCACAAACATCTCTCTTCAGATGTTCTCCTGGTCATGAGGGTTAACATTTTCACAGCAAAAGCAATCTGCCCATTTATTGCATTAGACCAGCAGCACCAGAAAATAATCTCTGAGGTTGCAAAGGGTTTCATGAATTTCGTATCCTTTGTAGAAATTTTACATTTTGAAGTATATGTGATAGTTCTTGGCTCTTCAAGTAGCCGTACTGATCTTGTTGGTTTTTAAAATTTTAATAGCAGTTGGGAAAATTTAGGTCAGCATAGTAAGACTTGAAAAAAAACCACATTTAAACTGACAGTGAAGTCTCATAGGGGACCCAGGCTTAGATCTGGATTAATCTTTTTCCATTTTAGGCACAGAAGAGGCATCAGGAGATAGCTCAGATGTCTGCTGAGACTTCGAAGAGTGTTATGGCTTTGTTGTAACAACTACTCCTGTGCCAACTAACATGAAAACCAGAATATTTTATTTGTAAAGGTCCAGCAGTCTGTTGTCCACTCCTGTGTGCCCTGTATATGATAACTGGAAGAGCATGAGTAAACAGCACCACTAAACTAGGGGTAGGATGAAACATTCACAGTTTGACCCAGTACAGCAGGAGGAAACTTTCCTGTGGAGAAGAACAAAGACTAAATTTTCTCAATGCCTAAAATTAGGAGATTTGGTTTTTTTAAGGAGAACATGACACCACAGAAACCCTGCCCTTCAAGCACCGCGTGTATAAACACAAAGTGTCTGGGTACAGGGGACTTAATAGCAAGTGGTTACAAAGGCTGCAGGATTAACTATAAATGATTTACAGTGAAGGAGTAGGAGGCTCTAGAGGAGAAATCGAACCTTTAAACACATAGGTGTTATCACAGAGTAGATCAGGAGCAACAAAAAAGTTGATCAGTAGGATGGATGGATGGATTGGAAATAAGGCCCAGCTACAGGAGATGAGAAGTTTTGACCCCAGAAGATAATGAGACTAATGGTCTACTGCAGTGATTTTGGTTTTTTTCACAATGGCTAACTGATTCATTACTCGTGCAAAGTTTGAGGAAGACTATTTCCCTAGTAATTAGATAATGGAAGGGGGAAATATATGCAGCTGTGACAGGACTATTGAGTTAAATGTGAATCGCTCTCATTCTTAAATGAAGGACTTTATTCATTGACTTTGAGAGAAGGACGGAGGTGATAAAGACATGACACTTGAATTTGTTCCAGCTTTTGGCTTCACTGCTGTTTCAGAGTGACTTCAGTATTTGCTGAGGCTGTGTGACATCTTTCACTGTAGTTGTACAGACTGTGCTATACAAAGGTGATAGAAAGACATTTCTTTCAAAACAGTAAAAAACTAAATGTTTTGTGGAAACATTCTGTCTATGCCTGGCTTTCCCAGCAGATCCAAGGAGTAAAGTGGTGTTTAAGTGGGATTTTTTTTGTATTTATCAAGTGTTGCTACATACACTAAGAAGCTTCTCTATACATGTAGAAAGCTTCAATTTGAATCACAATCAATCCCACCTCCTCTGCATCTGCTTTTTGTTTGAAACGCCCATCTCATGAACGTCTGCAACTTTTCAGTAATTCCCATATGATTGGTGAGAATCTATTCCACTTGATTTTAAGGGTAAGGGGTGTTTAGTCTCCCCTTTAGTACCCCAGTTTTCTAATGCCCATATATACACAAAAAGTCAGTCCTGTGGTATCTATTACAGATTATTTCACTAAGCAACGAGCCAAGTCTTTGTTCTGTAATTTAGTAGAACAAAGTAAGCCTGAACTTGACCCTCCAGCCATTTTAAGCAAACAACATCTGTGTGAAGCCATTAGGTTTCCAATAAATTGGCTCACTGAGATGTCTTTAAGAGCAAATCTTCTTGCCTAACATATTGTGGACTCCTCAGTGTCATCACTATAGTTGATGTGTTGTGTCAGGCATATACTAATGTTGATCATGATCATGTTGAGCTGATTTTATTATCTCAAAAATGCTTTATCTGGAGAGTGGGAAGGAAATGCAGGAAAAAATGTGAGTTGTCTTTTGCAAGGATTATCAGCAAGAGATGGTGAGCTTTTAACTACCATTCCCTCAATAAGCCCCTCAAAGGGACCTCCTGAGCAGGTCTGGAGAAGGGGAGGTGGCAGTGAAGGGTGTGAGCACCACTGAGGAGGCCAGGAAAGATGTGGATTGGCTCCAGCATTGCCCTAGACCTGGCTTGAAGAGGGGCTTTCTCAGCTGCCATAGGACTGAGGGGCTCTATGCTTGGCCTCCCTTTTTCCTCCCTGCCGAGGAAAGTAGCAGTGGGTACTGTGATTTGAGCTATTTATTCATCTCAGGCCTCCTGAAAAGGTGTGCTTATTCCATTAGCATCAATCCCATACATATAAGGCTACTAAAATATCATACAAGTAATAGTTTTTCAAGCTGCTGTGTAGAACAATTGAGGTGGGAAGAACTATTAATATTAAATGCTTCTCTTTTCAACTGTGGATCCCTGAACACTAGAAGGATCAAGCTTGCATTTTTTTTGAACATAGAATTATCTAGGAATTACATGTCATGTCTAGAACTTCTCACAAATTACTCTGGAGCTTTTCAGCACCAAGTTGAAAATGTAGAGCCTCGCCTTTGCTCTACTGCTCTGCCTTTTTTGTTTCCGTAATTGAGGGATGCACAGCACAGAATGGGAATACAGACACACAAACAACCATGAATCAGGTCATCGAAGAGGCTTTGGAGGAACAAAAATGCATGTCCCTGAGCAACAGCCAAGCTGGTGTGTTGACTCAAATAAGGAGTAGTTAAAGATGAAGTGACTGGAGCGTTGAGTCCCCAGCCCTCTGAAAAACTGGACCTGCCTGAAGCTGAACAGTCAGAAACTATAACATTTGAAAATCTTAACCTAGTCATGGCCTTTTTTTAAACCCAACAGGATCACACTGGCATCCAAAGCTGCCAGGAAACCACCATGAGCAGAAGAGGGTGGCAGTGGAGCCTGTATGTTAATGCAGTTCCTTGTTTTGCCTGGCTTGTGTCCCAGATGCAAAGATGACCTGTAAATCTTTTGTGAAAACTCTCTTCTTCTCCACATACTCCATTGATGTCTACAGCTTGAAAAACTGACAGAAGAATGAACCTCTTAATTTACCCTCCAAGTCCTGAATTTTTGCTACAGTAGATAGTAGGCACCAGCAGACAAACACCTCAAATGCTGGTGCTCTAAGGAGGAATGAAGCATTTTTCTGCACAGTCTACTGTCTTAACTGTTTCATCCAACTGTTAAGTGCTTCCACTGGGACCTGTGGGAGAAGTGCAGGATTGGGGTGTTGGCATGCTTGTACTATGTGCTAAGCACAGAGCAAATTTGTGGGACAGAAAGCCTGCACTTCAAGTATAAAATATGGAGCAGCAGATGGATGTAATAAAACAGAACCATACAGAAACAATGATACGATTATGAAGAGCATAATAAGCGATAGTCATAGCATGCCAGGGTCATAAGCAGACTTCCTATTCAGGATTCCTAAATTGGGCATTATAATGCCTAAATAGGAGTCCTCTGGCCCACCAAGGCAATCCAGGGCATCTCTCCTAGTTACTCCAATGCCTTATGCAGCCAGTGGAAGCAACAGCTGTGGGTTTGCTCTTCAGCAAGTCCCTTGAGCTCATCCAGCAACATTTGAGTCTGGTGCCAAGAAGGAAACAGCACGTACCAACTTGGGCTTTTTCCGTGCCCTGCTGAGGACTGAGGCACTGCATGCTGTCCCAAGGCCACTTTCCAGAAGAGCACTGGTGTGCAGGGTAGGGTAGGCAAGCAGCCAGAGGCTGTGCCCAGCTCATCTCAGACCTGTGTTGCCTGCTCTGCTCTTGGCTGTGCTGCTGTTCACAGCAGCCCATGGAGCAGTGGGACTACAGAGCTGCAAGTAGAGAGAGTGGGAGACTCTGGCTGCAGTCAGCCAAATGGGCTGATATTCTGGGACTGGAAAGGTGTGGTCTGTACCCATAGTAGTGAGCAGTTGGCATCTTCTGTGTTACAAAATGCACAAGCAGGCCCAAAGCACGGACTTTCATGAACCCCAGGATGGTCCCCTCTCCCTGAGTGCCAGAAGGATGCTTATTCTCCTATGGTTCCTGGGTGTTCAGCATCCTTTTCTGCACCAAAGGCACTAAGACCATGTGAGGGATGAAGCATATATCTCTTTCCAGACATGTCCATCACACAGTTATACTCTTCTATAAAAGAAATGCTTGTTCAGATCCTGACAGATTGAATAAATTCTAGCGTTCACTTGCTCTGCTTTGGAGTTGAGTAGAGTAGCCAAGAGGCTGTTATACATGCAGTGTCCCTTTCTCCCTTGGTCCTTTCTTGAGCCTGTCAGCATGTGGCATCATCTCAACAGGTTCAGTGGTTTTTGGGCTCCCACAGACTTCCAGTTATTCCGCATCAATTGGAAAAACTCTTCAATGAAGTGCTTATGCAGTTACACTTCTGAGTAAGTGCAGAAAAGCATGAGCATCTTACAGGCAGCAGCAGTAGAAGATCTTAAGGCTGGATACCTCCATGGGCTGGCTGCCCCAACTAGTATGTGGCCCAATATACTTCGTTGAACTAAGGCTCCTGATTTCCTCTTACATCAGCCTTAAGTTTGCTAACAATTAGTCTAAATATGGTTCCTTGTCAATAAATGGACTTGAAGAAACCTGGAATTCCAAGTATGTTGTTTGAGATCCCCAATGAATGTCTTGGAAAGTTGACAGCCTTGCCATGTTCTGTTAACCATTTAAGTATTTAATTTGTCAGATGCTCAGAGATTCACCATTTTTCTGTTTAATTTCCTGAATATATCAGGAAAAATTTTTCAAATTTGATCGCCCAAAACAAGCACCTGTGTTTGTATATCAATGCCTTGCTCTGCCATGCTCTGAACCCTCATCTTTGAAAATCAGCCACTCTAGATGCCTACATGTGGCTTTAGGAACCTGCATTTTGGCAGCCAAATTCATGTTTGTGATACTTTCACATGTTTTTAATAAGAATCTAAACATAAACCAGACCAAAAAACAGAGAAGTCGGGGGAAGGAAAAAAAACAATGCTCTGTAGGATATCTATGTGTTGACATAAAATATGGAATAATCCCTGCCTACTGCATCTGTGTGTGCAGAGGTTTCTTTCAAATGTGAATTATTGAATCAGTAGTTCAGTGTCCTTGGAAGAGAACTACTGTATCTCACACATACCAAAAGAGCAGGCTCCACACTGAGATGTTTTGCAGTGGAATTCAGGTGCCCACCATGCCTCAGCAGGTCTTCACTTCTTCCCATGTCCTTACTTACTTTCCTGGCACTTCTCAAAAATTAATTCTGGTGTCACTGATGAGTAAAGGTTTTCATGTTTTCTGTTCTTATGCTATTGTCTTAGCGGACATTAGTTCTGGGCATTGGGGTCACTTTGCAAACTGGCAGCCTCAGGAGGGCTTCTGGGTGAAGAAAAAGCTAATGGTATGATGCCACATTTGGCAGAACTGAGAAGATGCCCAGGGTTGCTGGCATCAGAAATTACTTGGTTTGGTTTTAAATGTACAATCTGCTCATGGGGATTGTTTTTAAACTTACAAATATGCTAGGCCCATCAGCTTACCTGCAGCCTGAGGAAAAGCTAACTATCTGCCTGAAGGTCCCTTGACAAGCTGTGCTTTAAGCTTGCTCAGTGAAAATAAACACACATTTTTAATTTCACTATTGGGGCAGACAGCACAACCCCACATCAGCAGAGTCGATACAACGGGGTGGTGAAACACTATCTGAATATTTTGAGACTTCTGCTGTGACTTCTCCATCGAGTAGACTAAAGTCCAAAAAACCCAAAGTTCTTCAAGGAACTACACCTTCTTCTTGCAACTCGTCTCTCTGCTCAGTTGGTTGTCTGGTGAGCAGCACATCCACAATTCCCCTGGCAGGAGAGCAGAGGCTGGGGATTTCAGCTGAAAGACAGCACACCTCAACCAGCACTTCAGCTTTTACCATGATGATGCTGCTCACCAAAAAGGCCAAAATAGCACCCAACTGTGGTCCCCTCACTCCTGGCCTTAGTTGTAGTGTCAGATAGGGCTCCCAACCTGGGGAACTAAAGGTGTTTTACTCTTTTATCACGCCTAGGCAGCAATTTAGCTGCAGTGACCCTCCAGACATGAAAAGAGGGAAGTGTTCCTCTTCACACAAAGACTGGATGCACATATGCCTATGCCCAAAACTTAAACTGAAATCAAGAATTATCACCATAGTCTTACCAGAAGAATATTTAAGAAGTGTCGAAATGGAGTGTTTTCATTGTGTACCTTATTCCTGCTCCACAGAGAAGCTACTGAGAAGCGTGAGAGCTGTGGAGCTGCCATAGCCTTGTACATACAGGTTTGCTGTGATAAAAACTTCCCAGGCAGGATGTGTCCAGAACCTTCAGATTTCAGTCTCACACAATTACAGCAGGAGCTACAGAGGCCGCAGAGTTCCTTGCTCAAGCCATAAATTTAGGCAAATATTTCCCTTCCTGTGTTTGCACCAGCACATGCATACTCCTCTCCCATACAATGTGAGGCAAGAAGATGAATTTCATGTAGACAGAAGCACTTCCATGGCTTTGTGTGTGTGACTCAGCTCACTGGCTGTAGTCAGATATTCTATAAAGCCTTCTTCATTCTTTACATTCAGTACTTCTCAGTTTGGTTTACAGCCACTAAAAATCTTTTCCATGTTTTTCTTCCTTACAAGGAAAATAAACTTGTAAAGAGGGAGAAGTGAAGGGTTACATCTGGAGAGAGTTATGGCTGTGGCTCAAAGGAACAACTGGAATGTCTGTAATGCGGAAGTTTCTTCCACAAAGCCATTTATTTCCTCTTCTTGGGAAGTACAGATACAGATTGCTGCTGTTCACAGAGCACAGCCCCGGTGCAAATTGCAGTGAGGAACGCCAAGAGCATCCCTGTTGAGAGCACTGGGGGTGATTTACATCCATGCTACCCATTTGGCCTCATGCACACCGTCAGGACCATCACAGCATCAGAAATTCTGCCTCTCTTGAAATTAATTGCAAGAAGCCACAGCCATAATAGTAGCAGCATGTAATTGGATCATTCTGATGCTTTTTGGTACATATTTCTGCACTGGGGCTGTTTGCATAAATGGTGACAGGTCAGCAGCACTGAGTCTGCCACAGCTTCATTCACCTGTTGCGGGTCTTATGTTGCAGGGTGATATCTTCCACCTTCAAGCTCAACTCTGCATTTTGAGGAGCATGTGGAACAAAGAGATCAGAAAGGAAAATGCTTTTCTTTGGTGTAAATTATTAATGGAGAATTACACACATAGAGGATCCAGCCTGCATCTCTTGCATGTCTAGGATTTTCTTCTGACTACAGTTCTCATGGCTTGAGGTTGTCTTTTTTTCTTCATGCAGGTGAATGATAAGCAGTAAAAAACCACTCCCTTCCCAAGCTGATGTAGTTTGTCATTAATTTTTTTTTAAACAAAAGCTTGATTTCTGATTCTGAAATTCAAGTTTTATCTGAATCTGGTTTTATTTTTAAAATAAGTTTTAAAAAGAAGAAACTTGCCCAGATACTTAACCTTTTAAAAACAATCCCATTTCTGAAAAGAAGGGTCAATGTTTGAAACCATTAATATTTATTTGAGCAAAAGTTACAAAGCTGTTTTAAATTAATGTGGTATCTGCAAACCTATTCTCTCTTAATTTTTTTTACATACAGTTTATAAGTTTGTTAGTTCATAAACAAATTAATTTTGGAATAATTAAAGTCAGAAAAGAGAAAAAAACAAACTATGAGGCAGTAACATCTATAGTGATGGATTTTTTTTTTTCCATTCATAAGGCATAGTGTATTTGTAATATACAATATCCTGCATACTGTTCTTGTTTTGCTTTTTCCACAAGCATGCCAGACTCCAGACGAAGTTCTGTGAGAACTATTGAACTCTACTTGTTTTTAAAAATGCCATTCAGTGGTGAACAAAAACCATCATTCCCCTCTGTGGATCTTCTAGAGATATTCTAGCTTCTCTTTGCAGTCACTTTTTCTTTTCTTCCTAAAGTGTCTAATACAGAACAAAACTATGCCAAGGTGAAAGTATTGATTTAAAAAACAAACTGCTATTCACATTGATGTTTAGTGTATTTTTGGAAATAACTGTGAGCAGAACAGCTACCAGTGTTCAAACAAGCAACATCTGCAGTGCATCTAGCAACTGGCTTTTCAAACATTTCCATGTGTGCTTGACTTGTGCCTGCACCATCTCCAGCAAGTATTCCTCATAGTTGTATTTGTCACCAGAATGGACGTGGAGGAGAAATTAGGTTGGGAAATGGTGAAAATCACTGTGGAAAAGCTTGCACAGAGACATAAAGATCTCCTCACTCACTCTTGGAACAAATCCAGTGGTCCCTATTGAAAGCATAGGGCTGACAGTCCATCGGGATGAACCTAAAGACTGTATTGTGCTGCAGATTTTGCTGTTCTTCATGCCTGAGTGCTTATTTGCATCTCCTGAGCATCCAGTTATGCACAAATTAAATTCATCTGAGAAATATTCTGATTTGCCAACTGTTGAGCTGTCCTCACTATTGAAAATTCATGTCTCAATTGCAGTACAAATTTGTTTAACTTAGCACACAGCAGTTGCTTCATCTTCTTACTTTGCCTTTGAACAGGGAGTTTGCTATCAATGTTATCTCAATATTTTATGTTTGTTAATATTACAGTAATGCTTGTGTTTCCTATGGAATTATTGATAATAAACTTTAAATAACATAGGAGCAGAACCAGATACCTCTAGAAACACACCTGCTCAGTGACAACACTTCAGTGCCAATGTTCTACTGCTTCCCCATTATAATTTGTGACATATTGTCTATTTAGTTGCTAATCTGCTCAGTGTGAGCCACCCTGTTTCTGACTAAAGCTACTTTACAGTCAAAGAACGTTTTAGAGAAGTCTGCCTTTCATCAGTGCTGCAACTTTTATCAAATACTTTTATAGTCTCATTTTTAAGACATAGGTAGACAAGAACAAATTTCCCATCAATGCTTCTTGACTGGCAAAAAAATATTCCACTGTCTCCACTTCACTATTAACACACTGATGTGAAGCCAGAGCCATTAGGTGTACAGAACACAGCGTTACTCAGGATACTACAGGACTTATTCCAGATGGAACTCTTTCATGCCAAGCTCCTTTTGAGGGACTAATTTAACCCTAACTGTTAATATAGAATTTTTTCTTGACCTACTGAGGTGACACCGAGCAAGGAATGGACAAACCACTAAATTTTACCCACTTACGTAGCACTGACAGTAACATTTTAGCCAGTCCCAATGATAAAGACTACCCTGTTTCCTTGTCTATCGGGAGATTGGTTCCCTTGCCCAAATCAGTCATCTCTGGGCCCTGAGTTTGTAGATGTCTCTTTTGCTTTAAAAAAATGCATTTAGATGGGAAATGCATTGTTCTGAATCCAGTGCTGATTGTGTTCTGAGGAATGTAATTCAGGGAGGTGGTGTGGTGTGCAGAGACAGAGAGAAAAGCATGAGAGATCTGTGCCAGAAAAAGTTAATTCTGGACTTGTTAGTCAATTGTAAAAGAGAATTCCTATCTGGAGGCACTGATTTTAATGGTAATGCTCATCTATAAAAGACTCAAGAGGACTGAAGACCAAATTGCATCTCTTTGCCATCGCAAAGTCAGAGCTGCTACCAAAACCTCCCTTCTTTGTCTCCACATGGAGAGTGATGGGGGTAGGAAGAAAGAAGGTGATTGTGTCTTTGTGGATATCTTGACTCTGGTGTGGGAAAGCAGCAGCTGTGAGCTCTTCAGTCTTCTCAAAGCCTTTCACAGCTTTCTTAATGAACAAGGAAAGGGAAATTGGAAGCTGGATGTTGATAAGCATGCTAGCTTACTCCATCTCTGGCTTCCTCATGTTAGAAACACAGAAAATGTAGCAGGAGATACGATGCCTCTGTATGACATTTCTATTGTGTGTTAAATGTTAGAACTACGTGTACAGATGTACTGAAACCTAAAACTAGTGCAATCATACTTGAAGTTTGGCCTTTACTCCTAAAATGAAAAGCAACCGTGGAATTACTTTCCATGATAAGAGTAAAATAAACCTTCCATGTAGCATAGGTTTAAGGGGGAAAAGAGAAGGATTTTATATATAGCCATGCATTAGGATCCTGATCTGACAGGGGTCTCATTGGTTTTTCTTTGGGAAATACTTCTTATCAAGATGGTTATTTGGAATCTTTCTCGTCTTTTCTGGTTTTTAGAATTTTTTACTTGAAGAAAATATTTTAAAATTATAGATATGCTAGCCATTTTTATTCTTTACCTTTACAGACTCAGAAGTGCCCTAGATTCTCTGCTACTCAACACAGACTGCCAGGCAGCTGGGGGAAAAAATTGCTTCTTTATAAATTGAAGCTCATGTTTCTTCCTTTCTTTACTCCCTTATCCAGTCACCCAGATTAATTCTGGATCGAGAATGTAATTTAGAGCCTTTATTTCTTTCCCTCAGGCCAGAGGACATGTATGTTTTTTAAGGAAAATCTCCATAAATAATACTTTGCTTAAATAACTGTGGTGCTGAAGCTGAACTGTTTCAAGCCATTTCCAGCCAGGCAGCCTGTGAATGAACAGTCTCATGGAAAGCGCTGGGACATGAAGGCAGGGCAGCAGGTGAGATGTTTAACTGTGGTGGGATGGTTTTCTCAGGAGTGACACACAAACACAACCTGCATATCCACAGCAGTCTTACCAATCCTTGCTAGCATCCTGATCCACCCTAGCCTGTGTGCTGATGTGTCATGGCCATCAGTACCCGGGCTGGCTGCACCGTGCACATGCTGCGAGAGCTGCCCCTGCCCCTGCCCCTCCACCAGCAAACATCACACAGATAGAAGTGACAAATGTGTTGAGGGGAATGAGATTAGATAAGGACTAAGAAAGAGGGAGGAGGCAAAAGAGAAACACACTCCTTCTGCTGACATGTCATCACTGGAACATCTGCCTTATGTCTGGGTGTGCTAATGATCTCCTCTCTGAAACCCCACTGTGAGACAATTAGGGCTGATAAATCACAAGCGTTTTTGGTTTAAGATCCCAGATGCTATGGTGGAAAAAAGAAGGCAAAAAGTAAAGAATGGACACTTTATCTCACCTAAAATCTGCTGAGTGCTGACACAAAAAACATAACTTTAGAAAGATAGCAGAGTGCCATAAAACATGAAAAGCGCAGGTTTTTTTCACTTTTGTGTGGATTCCAACTCATACACAAGACATTCTTCATGACTCTCTCCTTTTTTTGCAGGGAAAACAAAATAGTAAGAAAAAGACTAGGTTTTCCTAGTCTTTAAGAGTTGTGTGTATATATATGTTCTTGACTGATGAACTTTTATGCATACATGAGCATATTCATCCAATAAAAAGTCATTTAAAAAATCAAACCATAAATTAAAGGATGATTTCATTGCAAAGGTTAGAAGAAAGCCAGAATTGTTTGGTAATGCTTATTCTTTCCCTCTCTAGGACATACTCGATTACAAGACAGTGTATATCAGGGGCTTTTGCAGTTTGTACACTGTCTCCCCCACCCTCATGCAGTGGTAGGAAGTGGAGTAAATACTGTTTATAAAGCTAAAGCTGGACAAACTACCTGCAACAGATAGTCCAATTAGCCTGCACCTCCACCTTGCTCACATTCTCTGATAGTAGATTCTGGTGTTTCAAATTAGTTTGCTGCTGGGATTTGTCCAAGCAAGGGGCAGACTGGAGGAACTGGGTGTCAGCTGCACCACTGGGGAGCTGTAGCAGCTGTTCAGAGACTCAGGAGGAACTGACTGAGAAGTTTACACTGAGCAGCAAGTCAGTGCAGCACAAAAAAGCCACTAACATTAATGGAAGCTCAGTTTTCTCAGGACTAGTGAACATTGCCTAGAGTCATCCTCTGGAGGTTGTTAGCACAGAACCTCTCTCTTTCTCTCGAATTCTGGAAAAACAACTTCCAGATCATCAAGGTCTATTGTTTAAACCAAAACAGGAACAGGCTCCTGCAGGAAAATGACACTACAGTTCTGTTGTCCTTCAGCGGTCAACCACTTCCTGTATTTCCTTCATTAAAAAGACATGCCAGGTACTTAATTGTGTGATGATGATGATGATGATGATGATGATGATGATGATGATGATGATGATGATGATGATGATGCTAGCAGGATTAGAGAAAATTGTCTAGAATGGTGTGGGTAACCACAGGTGCCATTGTCATTAATAACACATAACAGTGCTGATGTCAACTGATGCCCTGCATATGCTTTCACTGTGCAACACATGTTGGTGCTAGCGTTGTCCTTACACCACTGGGAGAGTGGCTTTCAGAGTGTATAGTCCTAGACGGGCATGGTTTGCTTTGCATCCTTCTGTACCTTAGTGAATTTCAGTCCGGGAGCTGCACCTTCCATTGGGCTGTAGGGGCTATTGAAAGTCTCTGACCCAGTCTGTCTACTTGTAACAGTAGATTTCCCCTCTAAATGGAGGGAGACCATGTCCCCTGAGATGGAATCACCCTTTGCTCTAGCTGGTGCTGATATAGATGAGAGAGAACAAGCATTTGCTTTACTATTGATGAGTCCACACATACAGAGCTGGACATGAATTTTAATAAGACTATTTCTCACTGTGCTGAAACATCTTGGTGTTTGCATGAAAATAAAAGACAAAAGTAGTTGGCTACAGGTTCTTCTGGCCATCTACCCTCCCTGATGGGGGATTTTAAAATTCTCCTTTTGTCAGTTCTGGGAGTTGGTTATGAGTGAGTGTTGCCCAACAGAGAAGGAAAATACAAGGTGAAGTGCAGTGTTGTTTTCCAGCACTCATGCCTGTTATGCCACACTGTTATGCTTATCTTTTTTAACTGTCAGAGCATTATTGCAAATAAAAATAAATTTAAAAAAAAAAAAAAAAACACACAAAAAAACCCCCAAACAAACAAAAAAACCCACCACCAATACAGACAAGCAGGACAAAAGTAAATGTGTAGGAAAGAAGCGACTGGTGCACAGACTGTTAAAAAAAGTACCTTGACCTCATCTCCATGGTTGTAGTCATTCTCATTTATCTGAGAAGAACTCAGAAATCAACTACCTTGCATGTGTCCAAAACCAAGGACTTAGAAGACTATCAGACACATCTTATAGCCTGCAATTCTGTGATTGCTGACCAGAGATTTGTCTCTAATGCAGTACTTCTTTCAGCTCGTGTGTTCTCAGAGACAGAAGGCTAGGGATGAGGGGCATCTGACCAGGTTGGTGAGACCCAGCTGGATTCCCACATACAGATGTATGGTACCAGACACTACTTGGTTACTTCTTTTGCAAGAATCAAATCCAAGGTATTAGTATCCAGTGCAAAAATCCTGTCCAACTCATCCAAATGCACACAACAGAGGGGGCACCACTGGAAATAAGGTTTTATCATCTTAGTACCCTTTGATTTAATTCAAGAGTGCATCGCATTCCTGTGACTCTCTGGCTGTTCCCTTAGCCATTCTCTCCAACATTTCCACAGGTCTGGGTGTAAATAGAGGTATTTTCTCATTCTTTTTCCCCACAGAGCTGGGACATCTAGAACAGCCCAGTTCCAATCTACCTGGACTTGTGCAAAGCATTTAATACTGTCCCATACAACATCCCTGTCCCTAAAATGGAGAGACTTGGAATTGCTGGGTGGACCACTCAGTGGATAAGGAATTAGCTGGATGGTCACACTCAAAGAGTTGCACTCAAATAGTTGCTTAATGTCTGGATGGAGACCAGTGGTGAGTGGTGTCCATCAGGTGTTCATATTGGGACCAGTATTATTTAACATCTTTGATGGGAACATGGTCAGTGACACGGAGCGCACCCTCAGCAAGTTTGTGGATGACACCAAGCTGAGTGGTCCAACTGATGATCTGGATGGAAAGGATGCCATTCAGAGAGACCTTGACAGGCTTTCGAGGTGGGCCTGTGCAGTAAGGTTCAGTAAGGTCAGTTCAGGGCAATGCCATGCATGGATACAGCAGAGCAATGACTGGATTGAGTGGCCCTGCAGAGGAGAACTTAGGGCTGTCAGTGGATGAAAAACTGATTATGAGCTGGCAATGTATATAACCTTGCAGCCCAGAAAGCCAGTTGCACCCTGAGCTGCATCAATAGAAGCATGGCCAGCAGGCTGTGGGACCTGATTCTTCCCCTCTACTCTGCTCTGGGTCCCCCGGCGTAAGAAAGGCATGGACTTGCTGGAACAGGTCCAGAGGAGGCCCCCAAAGATGATCAGGGTGCTGAGACACCTCTGCTGTGAAGACAGACTAAAAGAGTTGGGGTTGTTTAGCCTGGAGAAGAGAAGGCTCCAGGGGGACCTTATCATGGGTTTTGAGTGCTTAAAGGGGGCCTACAGGAAAGATGGGGAGGGACGTTTCATCAAGGAGTGCAGTCATGGGCTGAGGGGGTAATGGTTTTAAACTGAAAGAGGACAGATTTTGTTCATATATTAGGAGGAAATTCTTTACTGTGAGGGTGACAGGACACTGAACAGGTTGCCCAGAGAAGCTGTGGTTGCCCCACCACTGGAGGTGTTCAAGGCCAGGTGGGATGGGCCTTTGAGTAACCTGGTCTAGTGGAAGTTGTCCATGGCAGGGGGTTTGGAACCTTTAAGGTTCCTTCCAATCCAAATGATTCTATGACTGTAAAATGCTGTGCAGTGATTTGGCCTAGTGCAAGGCTACAGAAAACTACTGGAGTCTGACCCACAAATACAAACTGGGTGCAAGCCAGTACGTGGGCAGCAGTGGCTTCTGTGTGACCACAGATCAGCCCAGATGAGTATTTTGATTATTCTCAGCAGAGTACAAAGCAGCTGGAAAAACACCAAAATAATTCACTACTCAGATACCACCACACTTAGACAGTAAGAGGAGAAAAGCTGCACCTCTACTCATTGCCAGTATTTTAGAGATGATTTGATGAAACTCAGAGCTGCATTTTAGTAACTTCATTATTCTGAAATTACAAGGAGGTTGCAGAGAAGCAGACTCACTGCAGCTGGAGAAGTCTGCCAAAGTTGACCATTAATGTGATATCCTAAATATCTGCTACTGAGCCCCTGCTCTCTTCATGTCCAGGAAGCATGCAAGAGAGCAGACCTGCAAGGTCATCCAGTCCACCTCCTTGACAGTGTTTGTTGTTTTATTCCTCCCTGGTTTCCCATGTCTTAATTTAAACTTGTCCTTATTTCCTTCCTCCCTATCAACCATATGAATCTCCTTTAAAATAACTGTCCTCCTTGTTGGTATCAGATCAGATAACAGAGTACATATTTCATGTCTTTCCCTTGTAGAACATGAAATTAATCTGTTTCCATCAAGAGCTCAATTGCAGTTAATCACTGTTGTCCTCTCTCTTCTTTTTTGCTTGTTCTGTGCACATTGTTTTTAACAGTTGTGGCCAATAGTCCCTCTCTCCCTTACCCACTCACCTGTGAAGTTTCACTTGCATTTAGTCACACAACCTTATTATAATCATCTCTTTAATAATTAGTGAATATTTGGATCTGCAGCTGATCTTATTTTCCTGACAATTAGCAGTGATTAACTTCTTGGGCCAAGATAATCCTGCTCTACCTTGCTTGTAGATTCCTTAGCTTGCTCTCTTTATAATTTCCTTTCTTTCCTTGTTCCTACTGATGAACATTTAAACTACTTGTAACACTTCCATCATTATTTCTTGTAACACTTTTATTTTCACCCCACAGCTCTGGTTGTCTTCTTGGCAAGGCTATTCTGACATTTACTGAAGATGTTGACCTCAGGATAACAACTGATAGTTACAACTGAAAACAAGCACGATTAACTGGCCAGGTACTAACATCTCTTTTCTTTGACCTCACCTGCTTAATTATGCTCAAGATGTTACTGAAAAATATAGCAGTTTTTCAATAGATTTCATTATACTGTAGCACAAAAAAGTTATATATATATATATATATATTTATACATATATGTATACTGCCATTACTGATATCCTTGCCAGCACTAAGGATTTTCAAGCTGCTGCCACTCTTAACACTGCCCCTTACTCAAATGCTTTAGTGGTCTTTGAAGCTGGCCATCATTGCAGAGTTAGATTCCAATTAACTTCTTCTGCCCCAGCTTGCTTGAAAAAACAATCCATGAGACTTTTTTTCAAGGAGAAACACATCCTCCAGAGAGCAAGATTCCATTATTTTCTGTGTCAAAGAACTTCCAGATCAAAAGCTGAAACAAAGTCTGTTGACTTTATCAAGACAAAGTGCTGTGACTTCACTCAAATGAAATGTTCTGACAAGGCCACTTTAGTATTCCCAAAACTCAGCTTTGGAGAATACTTGGTATACGGGGGAGTATGAATTCTAACTTTTCATTCCAAGTGAGATGGAAGCTAATTTAGATGGTAAATATTTTTTCCCTCCAAAATAGAACTTGAGCATTTCAACCAACTCACAGCAGATTCCCATTTACAGTGCGGATTTCCTGTCTGCTCTACAACCTTCTCTAGGAGTTTGAGGCTAAAACTTTCTGCTCTCCTCCTCAGTAGATCAAATGATTAAAACATTATCTGATCCTTAGTAGCCAAGGGCTATAGTTTAAAAAAAAAATAATTTCCCTCTGCCCTTTATTTTTGTTTGCCCAAGGGAGTGTAGAAAAAGCAAATATTTTCTACAGACATTTTTTTGGTTTTCAGAGACCACATGCACAAAGTTCCCCCCTCCTTGGAGCTGCAACCCCTCTCCCTGTAGCTCTCTGTGCTATCTCGTGTATCCTTCCTCTTGTTGTTTGTTGTGTACCTTCCAAAACAAACACAACTGCAGAACCACAGGATAGCTTCAGATTTCAATGCTTAGGATCAAAAGCTACGTTGGCTTTAGGCTGGAGGCAACACTGCTGTACATGGGGATTTGAGTTAAACCTCTCTAAACAGCTGCTATTTTTTCCTTTCCCCTGTAGATACTACAGCAGTGTTCACAACAACACCTTCAGGTTTTTCAAGAGGCAGCAGCCACTTGATTTCTTGTTTTGATGAATAAGAATGTTCCTGTGGCAATTTTTAGTGGCAAGACTTAATCCCATAAATGCAGTATGAAAGAACATTCTGTAGGATGTGGGATGGTTATTGGTATGGTCAGGAGGGCAAAATCATGTTCTGTTGGGCTTTGTGTTTCTCAGATGGGAGTGCGGGGCACTGGAATTCCAGTTCACATTGTTTCTGTGTATATTAATATGCAGTTGTGCATTGCATAACCCATATGCTGCATTGCCCAAGCACCCAGCATGAAAGGCAAAAATGCCTTCATATCACCTTAGCACCAATACTCAGTTCCTAAATAGCCTCTTCAAATCAAGTGAAGTACCAGTTCCCCAGGAGAAGGAAACTGCAAATGAACTCTAGCAAATCAGCAGCAAAACAGTCTATTTTGGAAGCTAAGCTTCAGTTAGTAAATTCTGAAGAATTGTTGTTTTAAAGATGAACTGGGAATATATGGAAATCCATAACATTTGCACAAATGTGAACCAGGATGCATAGGGCAATCCATACGTTCTGCATGATAATGCATTTTCTTACCTCCCTGGAAATCAGAGACACTTTGTGAAAAGGAGCCACAGGCAGATATGTGTTTGTTCTGCCTGCACTCTGAGGTGGCAGGAGAGGAGCCAGCTCCTGTCTGCAAGTTGTACCCTGACACTGGCAAGGCACTGTGACACACCTGATGTGCACACTCACCTCCCAGCACCTGCTCTGTGCTACAGCCCCATGCTGTTCACTGCAAGGCCCCATGACTCCAGTGAAACATGAGATGCATACAACTCCTTTGCAAGGTCATGAAATGCGTGAGCATCTTGCATTGCTGAGTTAATCACATGCCAATATTAAGTGCTCTTTTGACTCACCTGCTTTCCATTTGCCTCTCCAGGCTTAGTCCTACTCACTCTCCAGTCACCTGTACAGTATCCCCATAAAAAGAGAGCAAATATAACATGGTGCCCCAACGTAAAATGTAAGTAGAAAACTTTTCGTGGCTGTAGGAAATTTCAGATTTCTTTCAAGGGACAGCTCTCACGATTCTTTATTTAATACCATGATTGTTATGAAAAAGATATAAAAATTAAAATTGAACCAGCAGAACTTGGTATTTCTAAATGTTTTCACTGATTCAGTATGTTCTCACTTGACAGTGTAATTCATAGCAGGTAGATAGTATGAATAAAAATATTTTATTTCACACAAAGGTAATCTCAGTTACAGAAAGTTTGAAGTTGTCCCCTTTAGGTAACACTGTCTTTCACTAAGGTTGGCACAGCCTTGGGCATGATGTGCTTCCTCAGACTCAGCAGAACTGTCTGAAGATTAGAAAAAGAGAGCAACACGTGATCTCATTTCTACCTGTTTATGATATTTTCAAGAAGTCTCAGGAAAAAAAAAAAAAGATAAAATGTTTACATATAATATTTAAATGTTATGTTTAAAATGGAAAGATACATAACAGCTTTGGCCACAAATCAGGCTGACAGCTGTAACCAGCTGCTCAGAACTGGTGGGTCTCTCAACTCACTCGCAGAGGTGAATATAATATCCAGAAAGTCAAAATTCTTTAACTCTGGACCGAATACCATTTGACCAGGATGGTGGCATGAACAACCCCAACCTCCATTTTATACTGTGCTTGCTTTAATCAGCTGTGGAAACAGGGCTGGGAGAGGAACAGGGCCCCTGTCAGGGGCTGTAAACAGCACTTTGGAGCCACTTCACTGTCTCAAGGGTGTTTCGGATAGTGCTGCGTAATCAGAGTCAAGCAGCAGAGTTGAGAGGAACTGGCATTATATTCAAGTACTTGTTTTCACTCTGAATAAGACGCAGATGAAATATGCAGAATTTAAAAAAAAAAAGTAAACAAAAATATTTACAATGATATCTAGAGAGTGAACACAAAACAGAAGAAAGCACTTTTTCTGTTTGCTTTGAGAGTAGAAATTTAAAATGTAAGAAGGTGGGAACAAGATTGTAAAAATGCAGAGGGAGAAAAAAACCCCACAGAAGTGTGTCCCTAAAGTAAGAAGTGTATGGAAGTGTTGGAGCAAGTCCAGAGAAGGGCCACGAAGTTGATAAGAGGACTGGAGCACCTCCCCTACGAAGACAGGCTGAGAAAGTTGGGTCTGTTCAGGCTGGAGAAGACAAGGTTGTGTGGAGACCTCATAGCAACCTTACATGTGAAGGAGGCCTACTGGGAAGCCAAAGAGGGACTCTTTGTCAGGGAGTGTAGTGATAGGATGTGGAGTAATGGGTACAAACTGAAAGAGGGGAAATTTAGGTTAGATATTAGGAAGCAATTTTTACTGTGAGGGTGATGCGACGCTGGCACAGCTTGCCCAGGGAGGTTGTGTATGTCCCATTCCCTGGCAGTGTTGGATGGGGCTCTGAGCAACCTGGTCTAGTGGGAGGTGTCCCTGCCCATGGCAAAGGGAGTTGGAACGAGATGACCCATTCTAACCCCTTAATGCCTCTGTTTAGGGAGGTGGTGGAGTCACCATCCCTGGAAGTGTTAAAGAGGCATCTGGATCTGATGCTGGGTGATCTGGTTTAGTGGTGTAGGGGTTACAGTGGCAGTGCTGGGTGGATGGTTGGACTTGATGACCCTAGAGGTCTCTTCCGACCCTGCCGATTCTATCATTCTATGAACATTCTATGGTAAGTTAAAAAGTAATTGTTAAGTGGGTTCAGTGAGACCAAAGAATTTGCTTTCATCTTTAAACCAGCACTAACCAAACAGGTGCCTGCCCTGAGTCTCAGAGCTGTCCTTGGTGCCCTAGGTGTGTGTGGCGGTGGAGGGGGAGTGTCCCCCCGCCTACATTGTGTCACCAGGCTCGGGCTGTGCCCAGCCCGGGCAGAGGTCGCCTCTCGGGGACCCTGCCCCGCACCGGGGGCAGCCCTGCGGGCACACGGCCGCTCACAGGGGGCAGGACGGCGTAGCGCTGCCCTCTGGCGCCGGACTCATCCCATGCCGTCCCGTCCCATCCCATGCCATCCCACCCCATCCCGTCCCATCCCGTCCGATCCCATCCCACGCGTCCCAGGTGCCGGTCGGTGCCCGGTGTCGCAGCGCCCCCCCGCGGCCGCGCTGTGCCTCTGCGGGCGGGGACCGCGGTAAGTGCAGTGACAATGTGCGGTCCGCATCGAGCATCCTTACTTCAATATCAGCTGTAATGCACAGTTCGTGCTTGTTATTATAAATAACCTAAGGGTTTCTGAGAGGCTGAAAACTTGATATGAGTCTTGTCAGGGAGAAAGAAGCGCCTGGAAGCAAAGTCACTGGTGTGTGTTTCCAGTGGAAAACACGGTTTTCTGATAGGCTATGAGCAATTTCATCTCTGTTTTACTATGGAAAAAGCCACGTTTACTACCTAAATGTGAAATTCGGTGAACTGCAGAAAATCAAATAATGAGATTGCAGAACAACTTCTTTTAAAATTTGTTGACTTTGCTACATTTTCATAGCTATTAAATAAACTTTCTCTTAATCTGTAAACCAGGTCACTTATCAGATGGCAACACTTCTGTAATTACTATCCAAAGCCAGTACCGGGCAACTCAAAGGAGAACCACGCAGAACAGAAAATGTGATGACATCCCACCTGACACCTACTGAACACTTAAAGGCTCAATTCTCCTTGTAAATGTCAGTCATTTCAGGAGACTTGCATTACCCCCGTGATTTACTTGGTGTCTGCTGCGTGGCTGTGCACGAGCTACGGCAATTGGTCCTTTTCATACTGGCAATCACTGCTGTGCTACTGCACAAATAAACCTCCATTGCTGAAGGTATAGAAATAAATACATATTCATTCCATTTATTTCAGTAAAAGAGGTTGGATTTTGGTGCTTATACCTACCTGATAACAATGAATTGTAGTACTGCTATGGGGGTGTTTTTGGGCTGGGCTGCTACAAAGAAGGATGTCACAATGAGTAGAAATTATTTTACTTGTCAGTCATGACTTTTAAATTAGTTTCTGTAATGTATACTAAATATATCTGCTATATCTCAAGATACCTTTTAAAAAACAGGCAAAATTTTAGGAAGTGATTTTTTAAGCAATGTAAGGAATATCTTAAGTTGCGTTAGGCTTACTAATCACTTTTTACATTCTCCATCCTCATTGTACATTATAGGTTGTTATAGTTATAGAGTAGGCAAAATTTTGAGACTAAACAAGAAAAGGTGCTAGTGAATACAAAATGCACTACATTTGTGTAGAAATGCAGGCTGTAGAATTCCAGAAAACTGCTGAGGAAAGTAAAATGTATCAGGCCTTTTCAAAAGCAAAGAACCAATAACCCCATTGCCGTGGACATCACTGGAGTTCTCTGTTAAGTAATTAGGGCTCTGTCAGCTCTTCCAACATGTCCAGAAATCATGTGGAGAACTCCAGTGTGAAGTGACAGAGTCATCATCAATGAAAGCATCTCAACCCACTATATACTTCTGAGTAGAGTCATCCAAGCACAAGCATTTGCTACTTCATTTGTTTTTACCTAAAGGAATTGAAAATAAGTGTTCCCATTTATGTCATCAAAAGGTTCATTTGGCCAGCTAACATAACTTGATTATCATACTACCTAGGGGCTGAGGCTGACTAGCACTGCGAACAGTGATTCCTCTCTGGCAGGATGGGAAGGCTCTCTGTCACAGTAAACATTCCTCCCACTCCACTTGGAGGCAGCTCTGAGATCACATCTGCAAATCATTCAGGCAAGTGACTTTGGTTCCATGTAAAATAATGTCTTACAACTGTCCAGTTCTGGAATTTATACATGGTTAGTGTGATAAATGTTAAATGATCTTATACGTATATACAGACCAGACAAAGGATAATCATAGGGTTAATGAAAAATGATACAGAGGAATAGATACTGGGTGATAGCAAACAGAACATTTGTTGAGCAGCTCATTTGTAGCTGTCTGCAGAAAGGAAAGGGACGGCGAGAGTCTGCCCACACGTTAGAGATAACAGCACTATCAGCTATAAGAACTCTAGATGCACTAAAAGCAAACAGAGCCTGAAGTCCAGATAATGTATATCTGTAAGTTTTTAGGAGAGGCACATCTGTCATCCTTTCACTGACATTTTCTAGAAGTACACAAGAGTCAGGAAGAGATTCCTGAAGATTAAGAAGTAGCAGATTTGAATCTCACATTTTCAAGAGGGCAAAGGACAGGAAACTATAAACTAGCAAATGGAACATTGTTTATAGATAAACTTGGGCACTGCTTAAGTGATCTGGCTAAAGAACACCTGGAAAGGTTCACTCTGATTAAGAAAGCTAGAATGGTTTATAATTCATTATGTTGTTTGAGGTCTTTACAGATATTGCTGCCACTGGTGTTCTTTATAGGTATGATGACTGCTGTGAAAGATACATTCATTTGTATCGTAATAATGTGAGTATGGTTAGTGTGAAGCAACAGCACATACTACAGGTTTTCAGTGCTCCATCTGAAGGTTTTGTGGAGCTGCAAGAAAAGTTAAATGCTAGACAGAAGCCACTGTTCTCACTGGTAGGAAAGAGGTTAAAACCCAAAGACTAATAGAATACCTTTTTTTCTATGGATTTTTTTAATTCTCCTTTTTTAATGTTCCGTTTTCATGAACATTTGGCAACATTATATTAAACTGTTTTTAAAATAAGTATTTTATTCTTCCCTTGGTATATTTTACAGCAACACAAAGAATCCTAGTATCTTGCAGTTAGAGCAAAATTGATTTCAGTGGCAAAGTCCACTGAGATGGCAACACATCCCCTTCCAACCAGAACTGAGAACTTGGGGCAGGGAGATGAATACATTTGCACCCCACACAGATCTTCTGCAAAGACAGTTGTGCTCTTGGTGTTGCTCTCAAGAGTGCAGGGTAAAATAGAGCTGCACTGGGAAAAAGTGTTTTTCCACCTATCCTGCTTGCTGAGGTGAGGTTTTCTCTCAGGCTTTCCCGTCTCAGGCAGAGGTGATGTTTCAATGGGACTCTCTTCTCCCTTTTCCTCCTTTCTGCTGAGTTTTGTTCTCCAGCCATTATTCTTATTCAAGTAATGCTGCATTAGGGAACTGTCCCTTTCCACCCCTCTGTCAGGACATCAGTTTTGCTTTCTCCACCAAGCCTAGCCCTTTGGAAATGGTGGAGGTTGGGGCTGGATGCTGCTTGCAAAGCAGAGCTGTCAGAGGAGGCTCCTCTGCTGGTGCATCACAGGTGCACATACAGTCAGATTTTCTAGCCCTAAAAGATACAGTGTTCAAGGAGCAAAGAGCAGCTAGGATTTCTGGACACTTCCCACCTTCTATCAGTCTGATTAAACAGGGCTGGCTGCCAATAAAGACGGAAAACAGTTTGTTATCACTGTGCATTGGAACTTGCTGAAAAATTGCTTACTGCTCAGCATTGTCATTAACTCAGCAATGGATTTTCATAAGGTGTCCATTTTCACCGGCTAAGGGCCAAATTCATCCCAGATGTAACTTCATTAGTGCCAATACAGCTACACTGAGAATAAATTTGGCCCCATGATTTTAGGATCTCTGTGTGCAGGGATTCAACTATAGCTGATGTCTCTGTGCCATACCATGAGGAGGCCAATATCTTGGATTCACCTAACAGATCTTCCCTAACTGTTTTTCAGCAATTATTTAAGAATAAACAGTTCAAGGTCGGGTACCTTTCCCAACCAGGAGCTCCACAACCAAGAGCACTTTCCCTGGTATAGCATGAGCCAGGAAGAGAAGGAGGCATGTAGCTGTGAGGAGTATGTATGGCCCCATAGCTGTATCCCCCCATTCCTCCCTCGGGACTAACCATGGCTAAAACCCAGGCAGATTGTGTGATATTTCAGTTCAACCACTTCAAGTGTGGTAATCGTAGTTGTTTTACAGGTAGAGAGATCCAATATGTGATCTTAAGAGAGGAAGATGGATTAAGAGGTTGAAAGCAGGACTGTCATGAAGGCAGTGAAGAATATAGAACAACAAATGTTCCCAGAATTCCACTTATTGATAATTGACTGTGTTAAATTTAAACAGCATATATTTCAGTCATTGTATAAATGGTAGCAAACCTAATTTGTGTGCCCAGGATAGCAAGACTTTTTAAAAGTACGGTGATGTCTTTGACACTGCATGCTAGCCTGAGTATCCTCGGGCTACTCAAGGTTTCGTTCAAGTACTTGCCAATGAAAAGTGCTGTTAACTTTTTATGAAAAGTTAAATTTCTGAAGCCATAAACTCTACGCTCAGTACAGGCCTCAGGACACTCCGTATCCAGTGTTCTCCTAATGGAAGTTTGAGTGGCTTCTGTAAAAATACCATTGATCAGATTTTCCTGTCCATAGCTCAGATGTGCCTCAACATCCTATTGTGCTTTGGTGTTATCAGTGATGAGGATAACTTAATATCTGTGTTTAGTCAATCCTCACATTGACAAGCAAAGCCAGAAAGCATTTGCTCAATTTCTCTTCTGAGACAGTTAAATGATCTCCACACAGTTTTTTAATTTCAGTGTTACACTCAGATTAATGACATCTATTCACTTCGTTAGAGCTCCACGTGTGTATCAGAACACAGAATCAAGCTCAGATTTGGATTTAACTTAATTTCAAAATACTGGCCTTTCCTTTTTAAAACTTGTTCTTTGCCAGAGTTTGTACCAGAATACATCAGTTTTGTCTGTTGCATGAAGGGTTACATTTCACTCTGCACACTCCTTCTTGTGTTACTGCTCGGGCCCTGCCTGAGTTTAAATGCCTGAAGTTAAGCAATTGCTTATATATTTTGTGAGGTGAGATCCTCAGGCCTCACAGAACTACTGAAGTGACAAATGAGGGTTGTTTCTCTTTTAAAGAAAGGTGAATGAGTGATCCTGAGGGTGTTCAGTGTCATGGAATTGCTTATTCTTGGACAGGAACTTCCTGTGGTTAATTTTGAAGACTTAAAGTTATGGAGGAAAAAGCAAAGAATGATGTAAGCAGAGAAAGTACGTGTTTAGTTTGGATTTGAGGGGTTTGTGTGTGTGTTCTTAAGTCCAACACCGAAGCTGGAAGTTTCAAGCAGTTTCTGGAGTGGTACAGAGGTCTCTCCTATGCACCCCATGGCTGGTGACAGACCTGTGATGCTGGAATATCTCATCAGAGGAGGTTTTCTGCGTACTCTTTACAATGCTAAGCAGGTTGGTAGCTCACCCTTGTCTTAGGGGCATCAGCTTAGGATCTGTGGAGATGTCCTGTGTGCCAAGGGTACTATAATTTGTTGCCACCTGCTCCCAATCCCTCATAGTCTTGAGTTCCTAACAGACATTTTCTCAAGCAGACTATCCCTCTTCTAGCTTTGCAGCAGGTTAAGGCAGGGAAAGGAACAGACAGTAGGGTGGGGCTATGGCACACAACAGTCCCCTCCAGGCAGGACACCTTTCTTGAGGTATCTCTTTCCTTTGGAGGTAGGGCATAGACAGGAATAGTTTGTCCTGTGAAGATTGCTGCTCCATGTTTGGGAGAGCAGGGCAGTGGGCTGGAGGGTGGAGTAGCTGCTAATGTTTATTTTGCAAGGGAGAAAATGTTCATCTTTTCTCATTTCCTTCTTTTTGCAATGCCAGAGGTGGAACACCCCAAGGAGTTCTTCAAGGTGTTGTAGCATTGGATGGCATCTGTCTTGGCCCCAGTAAGTGCTTTACCCCTCACTCCTAAACATTGTCAAAAGACAACATCGTAGTGGGCATTTCTGGCTGTCCTCACATTCTGCACCAGAGATGGTTTGGTTGTGTCACATTTGATCCATAGTTTATAGGTTTTGCCTCTATCCTCTCTTTTCCCTTTTTCTGATGGTTTATTTTATTATTTGTGTGTTTCTCAAATGGCCCTCTTTTAAATGTTAAGAGGCTGTTTTCATATTAGTCTGTTTATATTTTCAACATCTGTTTATTTTACTGCAGAACACTCCAAATGGCCTGGCAAAAGAAGTAGCAACTTTTCTAAATATAGCCATTACTTTAATTATTCTGATATTTAACTTACTGTGTATTTTTATGTGCCTCGAGAGATGCAAACAGAAAAAATTCCAGGCCACCCTTAATGAAATAAGTATTACTTTTTTAAACTGTATTATCAGCAAGAAAGTCTGGTCTTGGCTCACTGCAAGCTGAGTTTTATATTCCTCACCAGAGACTTTCAAAATTTCAGCCTACTCTTTTTCAGGTAATGACACTCCAATATCCTGCCTTTCACTAACAATGTAGCAAGACATTCTTTTTTCCTTTTGAACGTAGGGGATTTTAATTACAGGAGAATTTCGCTGAGAAGATGGCTCCTTTATGATTTGGATCCAGATTGCTGATCCTAACTTCCATGACTTCTATAAAATATATCCCTCTCCCTAGATGCTTTACCTAGTGTGGCTCTCAGCCCAGGCTGTTCTGGTGCAGCAAACACTCTCTGTGATGACGTGCTGCCAATGCACTTCCCCCTCTGTCCAAAGTACACTGAATTCAGTCCTATTTTTGCAAGAACTAATTGAGCTTCTAAGTTTATGAGTTGATAATGGAACAAAATACTTTTCAGATTCTTATTCTAGTGTTCCCTTGTTAGTGCTGGAAAAACATGCAATGATACGGCAGTGGGCATTATGCACACTGCAACTCATGTCAGCAGTACAACCTTTCAGAGCAGCCACACACTTTGTTTTAATAGAGAAATAAAGAGAAATGCACAGCCAGGAAAGAGCATTCAAGTAAAAGCGGTTCATTCATGTGATGTAGATTTTGTAATGGACATTGCGTTGTGTATCCATCAGATTTATGCCCAGAACAGCCCAGTGTTATGTTATACATGAGAACTACCTTTCCACTGTGTCTAAGCATAAACCACTTATCACTGAAGCTGACATTTTGCTCTCTCATCTGTTGATGGATTTTGTGTCCATATGGGAGAAAAAAGTCTATTGCAATGATGATGTCAAAAAAGAGCAAATTCTTCAGCATAAACATTTGATATAATCTGTGGTTGTCCTGCTGTGAATCCCTTACTGCAATACCAGTATCCTTCTTCTGGGGGCCTAGTTTGCCACCAAGCACCTTCTTTCTGTATCACTCTTCTCCCTTTCATTCTTTGTCATAAACTTTTCCATGTCTAGTAGAAAATAATAGACATTTCTTTGGCACCACATCTAGCTGTATCTTTTTTAGGGACTTGGTGTATGCAAATTCACTCTTCTACTTACTGCCTGAGTCTTTCTCATTTGGACTCAGAGCTGGTCCTCAGAAAAGGCTTTTACAGTAATGAAAACCCTCTTTTTACAGTTTGCATTCATTTTTTCTCCTATAAATTTGACTTTCTTAGGGACCCATTATTACCATTTTTTAAAAAAAAATTCCTGTGAATGAGACAGCCATAAGAACATTATAAAAACTCATAAGGCAAGAAAAATGTGGCCCCCACTGAGAAGTGTAGTATTACATACCACCTGTAAGAAAAAATATGGAAATTTTGGTAGTTTCACATACGATTTCATAAAATTACAGATTTGAAGAGTTTTGTGTTTTATGTTAAATGCTGTGCATAGCTTATTTTTATTTGCTTTTATTGTGTAGTCATTTTTGAGAGACATTTTAAAAAGGAAAAAAAATGAGATGGTGGCAGTTAGAATTTTTATTTTCAGACTATTCTATAAAAAGCCACAATGCTTAAAGTGAGCGTAATGATAGCTCTTATTATATACCTGAACACAACTTTCCATTCAGTGAGGGAGAGCTGACCACATCTGAGACTTTCTAAAGAGCTGGGCACAAAAAATGTAACTTATTGAACTGAAACTAGAGCTGGGACTGTTCTGCAAACAGCCAAGAAAACTACAGGTGCTGGTAAGCCAGTTTGGAACATTATCAGGTACAGTATGCCAGTCTAGCTCCAACCCCATAAATTATTTTACAGTGGCAGAAGATCTGTGGGAGTGTTTATATTTGCTGTCTGATGGCCCTTTATTTCATTTTTACTGTGTGTGATAGATGTCATGTTTTTATTAAGCAGTGCTTTCAGGAGAGTTTCCCTCTAAGGAATCAGTAAGCCAGAGAGCAGTGTGAGCTGCAGCCCGGAGGGCTTGGGGGGAAAGACTCCAGCATATATTTTCAAGGTCTGAAATTTTTTGATGCAAGGGAAAATGAGGAATTTGGAAGAAACAAGCAGGGTTCTACAGTCCTTAGGCAACATCTAAAAAATCAGACTGGAAACAAATTCCTGCATCCAGACTGGTAAGTCTCTTACCAGTGTGAGCTGTGGATGTATGTCCTACCAGTGCTCTTTTTCCTGCCACACACTGTGTTTTTTGCAAGAAGGAAAACTGAAGCCCATGTTGAAGCATGCCAGCTAATTGCACAGTCAGAGATCAATAATCACCACACAATAATCCATCTCTCTTGTCTATCTTTGGGTCACACTGCAGCTAACAAACCCAAACTCTTCTGATACTGCCCATAGGCTGTTTGCGTCAAAGAGCCAAGCAGTGCTTTGCCCCAGCTGGGTCTGAGCAGAGCTGTGGCCCAGTAGCCCATGGCCTTGTTCCCCAGCTTCTCACTGGGTCTCCAAAGCATAACTCTGTCATGAAGGACTATGGTTCTTTTTACAGACTTGTCTAAATCAGCTGTAAAGTTGTCAATAAAATATTTACATATTTTAAATAATAATAAAAAAGATCACTGATTTTTGAAGAAAAAACTGAAATCTTCTGAAGCATGAATATGTCCAACTAGATGCACTATCTATGCGTTTTATATTGTAGGGAAAAACTAGAATGGAGAGTTCTGAATTGTTTTGCAAGAGAAATACCTAATAAAGAGGTCAGTTATTAAAACAGCACATTATTTTGGAAATGTAATAATTAGATGACCAAACTATATTAGATAAGCAATAAGTACTCAGGAAAAAAAATAACTACATAGGAAATCACAGTTTCTCTTTTACAGTCACTATGTATGCTAAGGATTCATAGCTTATTCTGCAAGACATGAATCAATAAACTACAGGCTTTAAAATAGGTTCTTTAATTAATATTTTGTATTTACAAAATAACATGAATATTGAGTTTTTTAAGTTTCCAAGGATGCCATTATGACTGGCAGATGTGAAACTTAACACAGACAAACCACCTCCTGCAGAGATTGCGTTTCATTTTATGGCATTCACCTGATAGCTTGCAATCCTCAGCTTGGAGTTCTTTCAGCAGTATTAAAAAGCCAGCTCCTGAACCTGAGTGCCCCAAAACCCCACACATGTGAAATCACACCTGTAATCTCTCAGAGCTCATTCCTTCTCCCTTGTAAACCCTTAGGGTTTGAAAATGAAACAGCTTTCAAGCCTTAAAAGTGAAATTCACTTCACCTGCATGGAATCATAGTAATCAAATTTTTTATGGGTGAAGTATAGCAGAGAAAAGGGAGAAAAAATTTACACTCCAGAAGTGTGGGATCAAGTCAGGAGGTCCTACCCAGTCCTTCTTTGTTCTTCCCTCTCTTGCAGCAGCTCCATTTTCTGGCCTATTTGACATTATCAGAAGCTGCAATTCTTCAACACCCATGAAAATCTGGACTCTGGGAGCTGCAGAGCACCTACAAGCAGGAGCTCCTTTTCCAGCCCACTGTCTTTCCTGTCCCACTGATTTCCATCTATCCATCCTTACCTTGAGACTTTCTTGGTGTTAACTGCCTAATTAATTGAATCATTCAGGCCCTAATACAGATCTGGAAGGCTGGAAGAGCTTTTCCAATTAATTAGAGATTTAAACTCAAGGTGGGTCCCTTGGAAGAAGAAGGATGATATGAAGTGGTCTCTGTAGAGAACATAGGACTGCTACTTGACAAAATTGTTGAGATTCACCAGCAATGGTAAGGGCAAACCCAGACTGGCTAAAGTAAACTTCAATTAACTGCATTAATATAGACCTCCTACAGCAGTAGAGTGAAAACTAGACATTAACAAGATGTATGCCAGAGGTGCTATCAGAAATTAACTCAAATAAATAGAGGTTGGTCTATGGATATGAAAATGTAATGTCTTTATAGGAAAGTATCAGTAAATGAAACTGTTGCCATTCCTACAAGGGACATTGCAAATACTGTAATTAAAATACAGAGATTATTTTTATCCATCTGAAAATACAGTACTTTCAAATAAGGTGAGAACTGTCAGAAGCACAAATGCTACCTTTGCTATGGTATAGAAGTTGCAGCAAACCAAGCAAAAACTATCAATTATATGTGCATGAATCTGATTTTGGAACATTCCCTAGATGAGACAGTGTTAGGTAAAATTTGCAAAGGCTGCAATTGCTGGTGAAATCCTGCAGAAATAAATTCAGACTGGGAAGGATTGTACTAAATTGTCGTTCTGGTTTAGCAGGGCGGCAGCTCCTGAATTGTTGTAGGAAACTGTTATGAAGAAAATATAAATGTAATCAGGGAATGAAACAAGATAGAAGTGATGCTTTATAATAGTCTCCAATGAAAAGTGACATTAGGAAAGCAGTGTCAGATATGTGCCAAATTTCAGGCTAAATTAAGCAACAAGTTTCATGCCGTGGAACAGCAAAATTGGCCACTGGGAACAAAGTAACTGTAGATTTGTGCATGTTGGCTGGAAAAGAGTCTCTCCAACACTTCCTAGAGTATTATTCTTGCTTCTCTGAGGTGCCCTCACTTAGAGAAACTACAAGTGGTTGGGTACACACAGTCTGATTTTGCTACATATGTTTTACTGGAAGTATTTGAACACAGCTGTAGGGCACAGGACGTGATTGTAAGTACTTCATAGAGAAATAATAGGCTTTTAAACACGTCTTCTCATCTACATGACCCCCATGTGACAGGTTCTTGGGGGAATGATATCTGAATTATAAAATGCCCAAGAAAATAGTTGTGGAGTCAGACACTGATCAGTGTTTAGCCCTTTGAAGACAGAAAAACATGAAAGGCAGTTCTGTGGATGCTGCCCGTGGGAGAGCTGTTCCCCTCTCATCCCTAACATTACTTTTTCAGATGTTTTGGCCTGGACAATGCACTTGCCAGGCCAGGAACTGGTATTGCTGGTGGTCCTTCTGGTTGTTCAAGGGGGTCGTGGCTGAAAGATGAGGAAGACAGTGTCATCTCTAAAGCCACAACAATTCAGTATGCACACCCTGGCACTGCCTGGGGTGAAAGCTGAGACTGACACAGCAATATTTCAAGAGATGTGCTTTGTTTGTGCACACTTACGCTGAATTTTAACTGATACTCTGGGAAAACTACCAAATGAAACAATCTCAGGGGGACTAATACCAAGTGTTGGATTTAGATCTTAGTTTTCTGAATTTACACCTTTTTTTCCCATGTCTTATTTCCTTCTGTTGTTTTTAACAAACACTTAGACCTCTGTGACAAAATGCCTGTTGCCCAAGTTTCAGTTCCACACAGGGTTAGCAGCTAACCTGGACACTTACATGACTTGCAATAATTTGGAGAAATGATGGAGTGTTTTGAGTAACTAAAGATTACATTATAGAATTATGCAACTGATGGTGCTCATCATCAATTTACATTATATATTTAAGTAAGAAAGAGTACATAGTTTCTATGTAGAGAGGAATTAACTGAAACATTTTGCCCCTAAATTATATTCTTTCACAAGCAAAATAGAAATGTAGCTGTCTGTGAAGGTAAAGGAAAGGTTCAAAATAATTTCTAAAAGTATCTTGCATGCTAAAATGTTGGTAAAGTCAATAGCTACTTCTATTTTATTTTATCAATAAGATTTAAGCTAAATTTTCCCACCTGAAGGCTATGAAATAAGTGACTACACAGAGTCCTGCTGCCTGCTCCAGACATTACCAGAATCCTCAGCACCAAATACTCAGTCTTGGCCCAAAGACTCAGCACCTACACATTTCTCAGTTCTTCCCTGACAATATTGTTGCAGAGAGAGAGCAGGAGACCTTCCTCGTGGTTATGCTGTTCTCATCACCTGTACCTTATTAGAGAAAAAACGTTCCAGCACTAGATGCCAATATTTTAAGGAATGTAACAGATCTTTCCATCTGTGGAAGTATTTCCTGATCTACATTCTCTGATACAGCCTGTGGTTCAGAGACAGGCCTGGGTACAGACTGCATTTGTAGTATTTTCTAGCTCTGTTCCTAGTGTAGAAACTTAAACATTTTGCCTCCAGCATAGATGATGGAGCAGTTCATGGTCAGTCCATATGTCAATTCTTAGATATTTTCACAGATGAAATTTTGAATGATTGGGTTTTTAGTTATGGTAGAGTGAGCTTTCTTTTTCTGATTTTTGTTTATTACACTTCCATCTCAAAGTCATTGCTGTTTTCCCAGTAACTTGTCTCCTGATTAGTCTTGGTGCATAGTTGGGAAATAAAGATGTTAAAATGCTTTAGCCCCAAATATGGTGTCTCACTTTCAGGAATTTTCACAAGAATGTACCCACTGTGGTGGCAGAGAATAGCAATATCCTATACTGTTTTTCACTGCAGAACCTTACTGAAGGTTTTAAACCCTGGGAAGGGTGCCTGTGTGGCCCTGCACTCTTTTCCTTGCCCCACCTTCACCCCCGAGAGCCTCTTGTGCACACCACAGGTGGGTCGTGGTGCAGAGCAAGGACCGGTGCATCCTTACCTTGACACACATCCAAAGGGCTCATTGCTCAGGGCTCTCTTGAACACAAACTCTGTGTGGGGGTGTCTGTATGCCTTCAAATAGCTCATCTGCTTTCCAGGAACAACTTTTTCTTATCCCTAATAGTGCTTTTGCAAGATTAAATAAGTGTGAAATAGCCGTTTATACGATCCCCGTCTATAAAAGATGTTATCTGCCTGCTGAGCTTCCCTCCCCTGTTTGCTAATGGGAGTCAAGTCCTTCAATTCATGGTGCTAAATTTACTGTAATTAATTATATCTCTGTTCCAGTGGTGTCTTTGTAATGGGCAATAATTGCATGCTCTGCTTAGATGGATGTTCTTCCTTACTCTCACAGGCGTGTCTGGGCTGGGATATGAATAAACTCACAGAGGTCACCGGAGACTGAAGATTCAGCTTTATATTGCAGCAAGGCATCAGACCACTACTTTTTACTTTTTTAGGAAATTAATTCCTTTTTTTAATTTTTTTTCATAGGCTAAGAAACATAAATTGCAACAAATGACAATTTCAAAGATGACATGTTGCTGCTGTATGAAGTACACAGCGCTTATACTTGATGAAATGGAAGGATTTCTGGGCTGGATCTTGTATACGAAAGACAAGTCTGGAAAACAGTTGTTAGCATTTTAAAACTGAGTTATGAACTCTTGAAAGTATGAGCTTTCCCTGAAGTTTGGCAGGAGAGCATAGCCTTTTACTAATCTGGCTTGCAGGTGATTCTGGGTTTATTAGGCTGTATTTTTGAAACCTTGAGCAGTGCAATGCCTGTGCTTGTAGCCCTGTGTCTGTGATTCTTGAGATTTATTTATTCAGAGATTTCTTTTTCAGTTTTGAAAATGTAACTTACATTTTTTAAACTTGCTAAAAGTAGAATTTCAACATGGTATTTAGGGGAGAAAATACCATTTTAAAGGAGCTGTAAGAGAATTACAAGTTTAAATTTGTTTAGCCTCTCAAGGGATGCTTCAGCAGGCTTGTATATTTGCCAAGTACTCTCTACATGAAAGACTCTACTGTTGCATCTTTTCTCTCCTGGTGTTGTGGGGAAACTGTGCCTGAGCCTGCTGCATTATGGAAACTGAACACTTTGGGTCTGGTGTTGTCCAATATTCTAATCAAATGTTCAGCCACTCCGTATGGACATAGCCTGAGTTGTTCAAGTACAACATTTTCCTGCTGGCCAAGAGACATTAGGAAGAACTAAATAACAAAGCTCCTCCTTTGGGAAACATCATCTGTGGAGGGCTGCAGAGAGATCAAAAAATGGCATTTTTCCCAGTCTCATACTACATCATTTGGGGAGATACTTGGATTTAAAATGTGCTTAAGTGGTGTAGGCACCAAGAACCAGAGCAGCATGAAGATGAATTCCCTAAGTCTCCAACAGTGATTCATGCATCATTCAAACTGTACTTTGGAGCCCTGAGGCCCCTCTAGCAGGCTTGTGGGTGGGTGAAACTTAGAGAACATGGTGAAACAAATAATGAAGAAACAGTAGTGAAATGTAACACATCGATAAAATTAATGAAAAGTAACATAATGGTATATACGTCTCTTTTAAGCAGTATGGAGGTTGGCTATTTTTTCTTGGTATTCATATGGCACTGATTACCTTGAAGAATGATGTACAAGTGGGACACACTCTGAAGAGTACACTATGAAGTCTTTGGTTCTACCTCCCTGGTCAGAACATTTTCTCTTCATGCTACTGTTCTATTTTGCTATTATTCTATTTTGGTTTTGGCTTTTGGGGGTTTTTTTGTTTGGGAATTTTGTCTCACTTCAATAAGTTGCTTAAGCCCTATGGCTACTGGGAAAGTACTGAAATGATGAATTCATAAGAAAATCAGGTAATCAAGAAGAAAGCCCAAATTTAAGTTAAACTACTTAGCAATCTCTGCAGAGCATGATTTAACCTTACTTAACATTGAACAAGAGCTTCATTTACATAAAAAATTATGCAGTTTAGGTGCCAGAGCTCCTCATAAAAATCCCCGAGGCTTCTCGCAAGTCTTGCAGCAAAATGAAAGAATATTAATTTCAACTGTCTTGATCTTTCTGAGGCAAACATTTTGGACTCTTTAGGAAAAACTGGACACTTATTCAGAAGAGAATATCTCACTTTGTTGAAAAGTTTCTGTAAGCTTTATATTTCCTTTGAAAATATAAGTTTCCATTGAAAATGTTAAAAGTACAATTTACCCAGTTGACTTCAAATCCATATAGGGAAAAAAAAAAAAAGCTGACATACTCATGAAAACCACTGTATTTCTTTAATCATTTCATAAATTGAATTAGACATCAAAGATTAAACACACACAGGGAAATCATGAGTATTTATGCAGATGCCCATAGATGAAGGAGAGTGGGGAGGGCACAGGGCACTTCATGGTGGAGAAGGTTCTAACACAGAGTGGGCCGCTCCGCTGGGGACCCCAGTGCCCAACACATCCTGCACCAGGTATGTTTACCATCCTGGTGGATGATCAGCAATGCCAGTTCTACTCCTCCCTGAGGACACACTGTCACTGAGAGAGGCCTGATGGAGAAATTAAGAGGTAAAACAGATTTTGGACAGTAGAATTTAAAGTAGAAAAGTTCTAAGTGCATAGAGCGTCACACGTATTTCCTCTGCCTCAAACTGGAACAAGGCATACTAATGAACACTTGCATCTTTTTCTATTAATGCAACCTTTCACAAGCTCCCTAGGGCATAGAATTTTAATTTCCTCTCAAAAAGGTCATTGACAGTATTAAATAGCAAATAACTTTAAATAACTACACATGTATTGGCAGATAATTAAGTATTGATCTCCTTTTTAAGAGTACACAATTTCTCTATGATCTGTTTTATTTTAGAAACCATTATGGATAGGGCTGTTTTTCTAATTATGAACTTAACTGCAAGATACAATTATACTCAGAAAACATCTACAGATGACTTATGCTGTAAAGAAGAAAAAAAAAAGCATACTTATCATGTAGTTCTCAGTTTCAAAATAGCCTAATAGCCCATTTTTAATACCACCTCAAAATATTTCACAGAAACAAAGCTATGAACTTGTAAGGTGGGGTGAAAGAGTAAAGAGGGCTGACTCTGAAACACAGTGTACTAGTCTCAAAAACATAATGTAAGCAGTTTTTGCAGTGGTGGTGGTGGTTTTATTATTTTTAAGCTGGACTGCTGTATTTGCCTGCCTTTCTACAGTTTACTATGTACTAACAAAATAGTTGTGTGACCCCATTATGCTGATCCATCACTATCACAGTGAAACACGCTCCAAAACCGAAAGAAGTGTGAAAGGAAATTAGTTTGATGTGATTTTCTTGAAGAGCTAATGTGCAACAACAGAAGATGTTTTGCATTTTTTCCCAAACATCTCCAGCAGGGCAATATTTCATAAAACCTCAGCTGTTAATTTCAGGCAAATGTCAAGGTGTATCTAAGTACCGAAATAAATATTCTCTGTCTTGGTAAGAATCAGGTCTTGGTAAATGCCCTGAGCTCAGCTGAGCCCTTCTGTACAGCTGGGGCAGTGGTATCTGTGGGCACAGAGTCAAAAGCCATTGGATGCATTATCCTGCAATACAATTACTGTGATTAAACTTTTTTTCCCTGTCAATGAGAGGCAAAGAAAAGGAGGCTCTTAGAAGCTGGAAATTTCCTTAATCCCATTAAGTGAAGCTCCCTCCTTTAGTCTAAAACAATCACATCCCAAGTGGGATTTTCTGACATAAAGCATCTCAAAGCTTGTTTGTGGCGCTCTTTTGCCCGGTTCCTTCCCACAAAGTAAAGCTGAAGCACAGAGGCAGGCACGGCAGTGGCTGCCCAGCCAGCTGGACAGGAGGCATGGCAGGAAGTCCAGTAAATGCTTCTAAAGTGAGTTAAGGTTTGTTCCTGAAACACTAATCTCCCCTTTTCATTCAGAAACCCTCACAGGATCAGCTTTGCTGACTTGAGGGGGAAAAAAAGGAAAACTTTTTCTTCCTGTAAATACTTAAGCAGAAAGGAAATTTCACAGGGGAAAATTATTGTCATAAAGGCCATAAATCTTTAAGGAGCTTAGTAATACAAAGTGCCTGGAGTTAAAGAATCTTTTAATATCACCTTAGAGAAACTAGAGGTCCCAATCCTCAGCCTTCCTGCTTTTAAAGCTACCTTCCCTCTGACACTGGGAGAAAAATGTGGGAATTATTACCTCCTTACATCATTGCAAAGAAAAACTAGCCCATGACATTCACATGTCTGACCACACAGGCACAAAACAGTCCCATAAGTGGTCCCTGAGTGCATATAAATCCTGTGAGCCCATGTTCTGTCAGCACAGGCTATGCATTTCATATCTTTGCAGCCACCTCTGTTCTCACAGTTGGCCAGTGGATGGTATAAATCACCATCTCCATTTTCAAAGGGAAAACAGGAATTTATTTTTCTAATGGTCTGGAAAATAATAGCAACTGGTTTAAAAGTTATAAATTAAGTTGGAAATAGCATAGGTGAGTGAAATTAAAACTTAGTTTGATTTGCTTTTTTTTAATTCCCTTTCACCCACTTTCATTATCAGAAGCTTTGTAGGGGGACTGAATTAATTAGAAGAATATTTCTGATTCTGCCAAGACATCCCGACTGGATAAGGATGAACAGTATCTTTTTTCACCTTGTGGAAAGACAGAATTTGCCACTGTCTGTAAGGTCTCCCTGGCAGGAATAGAAAGGTGAGCTGTAAAGCCTTCTCTTAGATTGAAAGCAGTCTGAGTGCTGTGGAAAAAAAATCAAGTGAGTTTTGTTCAAGTATTTCCTAAAGGCTAAACCTCACTCCTCTGATAGGTCCCAGATTGAAAAATTTCATGCATATTCATAGAAAGCATTAAAAGATTCCTCCAAAAGTCTTCATGAAGTGAGAGATCCCAGACTTTTTGATGATGTTGAAGGAAAGACTTCTCATGCAATTTGGGTCTGCTACAGTTTAAATTTTCAGAGGTGATGGACACTGCTGCAGTTGAATGTCACAGGTGTTGGAGGCTGAAAAAGGGCTGTAATTTCTGTCTTGTATTATCAAGGAACCTGAGGACCCGAAGGAAAACTATTCCTGTCTGTTGTAGTAAATACTTTGCAGGGGACAGTCAGTGCTGGGGTATTCTCCGATTTGAGAGGAGACAGTTCCTCCTTCGGGTTGACCTTCTCTTCTGCCTCAACTAGATCTGCACTCACGTCTATGAAACAGGGCTCTTCCTGCAGTGAACAGGGCTGAGGACACTCAGACTGCCTCTCCAGTCTTTCCTGCCAGAGATGGTCACTGATAGTGGCTTCTACAGGCAACACAGTAATTCCATACATCTGGAAGTGGAAGAAGCAAACTCCTACCTCTGTGTCTCATCTCTCCATGGAAATGGGGTCTGAGGAGTAGAGTCTGTTCTGCTCTTGAATTGCACCAAATAACAGAGCAGATGATACTCTGCTGAAATTAAAGATACATCAGATATAGTTCAAAGGTCTGACCAATGTCTGGTTCTAGTTTTAAGGGCTTTTTTTTACTAATTTGTAGACTTGAAAGGAAAGCAGGCATTAAATTCACAAGTGACCCCAGGCTGGGAGAATCAACAAGAAAACAGAACAAAAATTCTAGATTATCTTGGTAAATTAAAAGTGTGTTCTGATAAGATAAAGATTAAGTATAGTAAAGAGAGATACTTAGGTAATCAGGTATAAGCAACTGAATAAATGCAGAATGGAGCATGACTGGGTGGATAGCATTTTGCAGAGAAGAAAGCATGGAGAATCCCAAGCCAAACAGAAGTCATGGACCTAAAATGTCATCTCCTGAGCTGTGAAAACAAAAGCATTGGCTACAAAACATAGAAGTATTTACTTCCCTATTATGTTGCTGAGTCCTTACCAGGAGAATTATATCTCATGTGGGGCAGCATATCAGAGTTGGTGTGTTCTGAATTCTAAAACACTGATAAGCCTTCCTGGCGCTTCAGGGTGTGCATTGTCCTTCAGACCTCCCCACCTCCTTTAGGGGTGCTCTGGCTTTTACTCCTATCACAGCTGCATCCAGGTCATGACTCTATGCTGCCAAAGGCAGCTCTGAAGAATGGGACAGGAAAGCAGCTGCAGGTTTCTATCTTGCAACCTCAAAACCCGTGTCACCTATTAAAATAAAGAGGAAATACAAGAGCAGCCGATATTTCACATGTTTTTAATAAAGGCATGTGAGATTTGAGTCTTAACCACGGGAAATCCCAGGTTAGAAGAGATGTTTGGCAACTCCAGTTACTTTGAAAAAGATGTGGATGATCTGGAAGAGGTCCAAAGGAGAGCAGTAAGGATGATTATCTGTCTGGAAAGACTGACAGCCAAACGGAGAGAAGACTGAGGAAGGAGACAGCCATGAGCTTACAGCATGTAAAAAGTGGCTTCTGCAAGGGAAGGAAGTAATTGGTTTGCCATGTTTGTGTTGGATAGGACAAAAAAAAAAAAAGAAAGGAAGGTTTATATGTCACTGAGGGAGGTTTAGGTTAAATGTTAGAAAGTGTTTCTGAACAGGCAGAGCAGTGAGGCATAGGAGTCATATTCCCTGGGGAATGAATTGGGACATAGGGTCTGGATCACTGGGGCTGGCTGAGAATGGGCTGCAGAGACTGAGCATAGCCTAAGGCAGAAAAATGGTAATAGAAACCTCACAGAGTCCTTCTCAGTACTGGAAGTCTTCCCAGTACTATTTGTAAGTCTATCAACAGCAGCAGAAAGAGGTAATCAGCTGAGTGGCAATTTTTTTGAAGTATTGTCTTGAAAAATTCATTAGCTCTTCAGGCAAGAGGAAAGTTCCCATAGCACACCTCGGAAAGTACAAAATTCACCTTTAATACTCCATGTTGCTTCTTTGAAACATTCTCAGTTGGGAAACAGCACAAAATAAATTATAAACTTCAAATCAAAGTTAAGGACCAAATTTTTTTTATTGACAGCCTTTCTTTACAGACAGGCATCAGCCACAGGATCAGGGAGGGCAGTACTGTGCCCTAGAACAGGGTAAGGAACAGAGGGAGCTTGGTATTTTTTATTGCAGTGTTGTCAGTGATACTTTTCTTTAGGCAGTGCCTTGTCCCTGAATCTTTCACCATGCATCTATGCAAGAAAAGTAAATTTAACATTAAAGGATAGGTGTGATAACTAACATTAATACTACATCAAATATATATATATATATGCACAGAGAGCAAATATATATATATTTATTCTCCTACAATATTCATGACTTTCACATGCCTTAAAGGACTACCTGCTACATCTGGTTACTGGGGATGCTTAAATTTAGACAGGTAAATTTTCTTCAGTCTTCGTAGGGTTAGAAATGCCATTTGCATGCAAAATCTTATGACTCCATATGGAGGTTCTAGGCCCAAATTACAAAGAGTTCATGACTCTAAGATTGAAAACCATCAGACTATAAGAATACGATGCACTAATCAAGGTGGAACTGTCATGACTATGGCAAACCTGTCAGTTTAGTTATACTGCATGATTAAACAGCTGTATTTAATAACTTTACTAATGACTAAGCCTTATAGTACAAGGTGTGGTATGATTTTTTCTTTAAGATATTAATTTTATCAAAAATCTTGATTTTTTTTCTGACATGGATAATGTTTCTGTACTGATATCTTCATAGTGCAAAATTAATTATGGCTGGGCAATTAGAGTTGCTGAATTCCTTTGTATTTTATTGTATTGCCTTTTTAATATTTGAAGGTGACATGAAAAAAAATATTTAAGTTTCTCACTCTTTCACTGCTTTGTTTCCTTTTGAAGCAATACACATTTTCCCAGGACCTAATAAAGGAGAAACTGTTCATAAAAGATTATTTTTATGATCTTCCACTTTCTGTATTCAGTCACATAAATGTGATATCATTATCCTGTGGGGATTGTTTTTGTTTGCAGTGGCACCCCAGAGACAGTATAAGGATGCATTTACATAACCATTGCCCTCAGAAATGTCAGAGTATCAGGTTTAACTTACTGAGCAATAAATTCTTACCAGCTTTCAAATCCAAAAGGGCAGCATGGGAATGACTCTATACTACATCTTCAAACATGCATTTCTTTTATTTTCTAGGTGATAGAAAAAATACAGTGAAACAGGAAGGGAGGAAAGGAGAAAAAATTTGAAAAGATCATTTCTTGTTTCTGGCCTGCTAGCATTGGGACATGTTTTTCTCTGTTTCTCTGCCCACTTTGTATTAGTGCTTTTGAGACAAGGTAAAGATTCATCCATTTTCACGATGCAGTTCTGTTTCTGCGTGAGGACAGGACCAAAACCACAACTGAGTAAGAACAGATAGTGTTGGATGATGCTTTCAGGCAAGTCTTCTGGAATTCCCCCTCAATTCTGTTTTCTGACACCAGATGCTTGAGGAAAAGGAACAGTTTGGATCAGCTTCCTCACCCTCTTCTCAACTTCTAATTCAGCTATGCCTTAAAGCCTGGTTTTACCTGCAGGATAGGTTTTATGCAGGGCCCAAATGATATTGCTCTCTTAGCTCTGATTGGTCATCCCCATCATCTCTCACTTAGTCAGACTCGTTCTCTCTCCTTCTTCTTAGTCAGTATGACTTAGGACCTGAGAAAGCACTGCTTCTGACAGCATAGGTGAGCCACAAACTGAAGTGTTAGTATGGCCCCATCACTGCCCAGTTCTGGAGCTGTTACATCTAAAACTGTAAACAAAAGCCTAGAAATAGTCAAATATACTCTACTGTTAAACTACACTTTCAACATCCTAATCACCCATCACATATGTATACCTTTAACTACAAGCAGCTATTTCCCATTGCAGCAACAGGAAAATCTGCAGCCTGGCCAATGGGTGGCAAACTGGAAATCTGATCTGTCCCTGCTATGTGGCCCCCAGTCTACAATATTTCACATGCTGCTTTTAGCATGTCACTCCCATCAGAGGTTCTGTTATAAAGCTTCAGCACTTTACTGCCGAGAAAGGCAGCTCTGATGCACTCATTTGTGGTCCTGGGCCAAGAGACCTCACTTCTTACTCTCTCAGTAGAGGCCCCAAATCAATAGTCCATCACCATGACAAGCACACTGGCTCCAGATGCACAGCGCCATGTACTCACTAGCAGTAAGCTCTAAAATACCTACAGCAGCAAAAACAGATCAAACCTCAGAGATAAAGGCACACCAGAATCCCACACATGAAGAGGTGGAGGATGTTCCCAGTGCTCCTCCTCTCCATCCTACCTGCCTGGAAGGAGGAGATTAAAACCAGCTCCTTCTCTCCCTTCTTCACCTCCAGATAGATGCTGCTGTGACAAAGTCAGTGTGGGAGGGAAAGTGGCAAATAACCATTTCTGAAGTTTGACAATTGCATTAGGTATCTTTCCACTCTTTATAATATCTCTCCTTGCTTGCATCATTTCAATTAGTGTATGAAAACAGCAAAAGCTAAAAGATGTGGAAAAAGAAAGTTTAGAGTTTTCCTGAAACTCTAGAGGAAAAAAAAACAAAATACAAGTTTTCCATTCTTTATAAAGGGCAGATATTTAGCATTTCTCATTTCTTAGTGTTCTAATGTTCTGATACATTAAAAACTCACTCATCTCCAAAACTGTTACTGGACTGCTGTATAATAAAAACAGTTTAACATCTGAGTACTGTCCTTGGCCAAGTGCATCAGGTGACAGTGCACCACCACCATCTACTGATCAACTGGCTGTACTACCAGCAGAGAGAGACCCCTACTTGGACCTATTTGGATTTGCAGATTTAATTCACACATTAAAATTCTTGTTTGGAACCAAAGTTCGTCACATGTTGCATGTGCCTGACAAGAAGTGCAAAGACAGCTAAATTTAGGGGTCTAGAAGAATCATGAAACTAAAAACAATCAGGGAGCAACTATTTAGGGGTTTTAGGTGATGTTGAGCTGCTGATGATTCAAACAGCAGTTTGCTTTGACTTACAAAACATGACAAACTGGTGACTGTATGGTAGCCAACACTGATTAATGTCTTCCTGCATTTTTACTCATGCTAATGAAATCATCAGTAATACCGTGTAAATGATCTTCAACAACTGTCCCAAGGTGTTCAGCTTCCTATATCCATTCAGAGAGCTCAGTAATGTAATGCATTCTTTATAATATAAGTTGTTCTTTTTTAACCTGTTAAGATCTCTATGTACTTAGACCAGCTATTCTCTTTTTAAGCGGCTGCATGGAATCTTTTTCTGCAAAATTTTTACTGGAAAAGTTATGGATGTTGAAAGTGTGATCTCTCAGCCTTTCTTATGTTACTGACTCCTTTTGTTCTGATACTTCTGTAAACCAAGTCAATGTGAATGAGAAGCATCCTGGTCGAGTCCAACTTATATAGATGTGTGAGAATCCAGCTTTGTAACTTGTACAGTATCTACACTCTGCAAAGGAAACTATTAAAAATACCCAGTCAAAGCACAAAATTTCACATGTATTCTGCCTTGGTGTAAATGTCAATGCATTGTGTACGAAGACAAAGACTGGTGCTCAGAAACATCCTTTGCACTTCAAGTCCGCTGCCTTTTGTTAAAGTATCCCATGTGGCTTCCTCTTCAATCCACTTATCTTCTTTTGCCTGTGTTGGTGGAGTTGTGTCAACTTACAGCAATAGATAATAAGTGTTTCTGTTCTGTACTAGTGTTACCTCTGTGTTCTGCTTTGCTGGGTCTGTGCACTGACTAAGATGATTTGAGGCCAGTCACCTCTAATTTATTTTTGAGTGCCATGCACACCTCTACACAATAAATAGTGTGAAAATAACAACTTACTCCCATAGAACAAGAAATCAGACACTAGGCAATGACCTAGTGGGATGTCTTGTCTTTGACTGCAATCAGGGGAATTTATAGGTGTTCAGGTGGCCACGGGAGGGCTCTCATTGTTCCCTAGATTCAGTAAGGAATACAGTGCAAACAGAGACCACATAATTCAGATCAGACAAATTCTCTCTCTTCCCAGATTACAGTCATAGTTTATGAAAAATAAAGTTTTTTATAGTTTTTAAACAAAGCCTTTCCATCAGGGTTAGGGCCAGCTGGGACCATTAGATCATGTTACAGAATATGAAACCACTGTTCTCAACATTTTTGTAGCTGCAACTCCCTGCAACCACCTTCTCCACTTACCCTGTCTCTAGACTTCATCTGTGTCTGTCTGGTCCTTTCCACTTCTGTTTTCCTCCTTGTGGATTCCCTTGTTTTAGTATCTCTTAATGGCAATAGCAGGGAGGTCATGCTAATTATCCCAGCCGGGGTTATTAGCCTGGACTCCATGCTTTGCCTTTAATGTCACGACTGTATTCTGAAGCACACCTTAGTGACTGGAAAGGAAGAACATGAGCTGTAAGAGTATACCAGTGTGCCTTTTTTTTTTTTTTGTCAAAATGTTTTTGCTGAATGTGTAATGTGTGCGTGCCTTTACACAGTATAGTAATTTTTAAAGAATTACACTAACTCCACAGACTTTAAAGTAAACAAAGAATGAAAGTCTTTTACTCAGTTAATACTTTCTTTGTGTATATATATAAATATATATATATGCCTACCAGTGGCATACACAAATATAGTTGCATGCATACCTATATGTATTTATGTGTCTTGATACGTATCTATTTATCCTTTTACAATATGTACATGAAGACTGAAAAAGGACAGTATTCCACAGTGACATTGCAAACACATAAACAAATGCTTTTCATGGAGAGGAAATACAAGAAAAACATGCTTGAATTTTACAACTTCCATATTGGTACTACTGGATTTCCATTTTCAGCAGTTTGTGTGTATCCACATGCATGTCCATGCATACATGATTAAGCCTAATATTTGAAGAGTGTCAGTTTCCTACAGGGATCATTTTAGCAATGTTTATATAGGCTGTGAGCAGCCTGAGTCCTTCATTTTAATGGGAATTGTATTGTATGGCTGAATCTAGATCACATAAAATGTTCAGTCTCAGTGTACTCAGAAAAGAAAAGCAATGGACCGGAAAAGAAAGGAAAAAAAAAAAAAAAAGGAAGAGCATTTAAATATAATAATTATTTAAATGTAATAATGAAATGCCTTTTAATTGTTTAGTCTGCAGGAGAACTCCTTTAATTTTTAATTCTATCATCTGTATTTTAAATGCATAGAGAAAGAGCTGCTGTCTCCTTTTCACTCGGGTAGGACTAATTTAATTTTCTCCTACATTCTGGCATAGAGAACACTGTCACCTCTTCTTCCCTTACCTGGCAAAAACTCTTCTATGGTTCATCAGTCCTTTGGTCACCTTCCTCCAACAGGTTTCTGACACTGTTTTCCTTCCTTCCTTCCCTACCAGATGCAGCTTTGACACTTGGCTTTACATACAATCTCATTCCCATTGCTTCACCCCTCTGCGCTATGCACAGAGAACAAATGCACTCCGGGTCTCCAGGGGCAACTTGAAAACAACAGGGCTGTGATTAGCTTTGCTTCCAAGCATAAAGGTTGCAGGGAATGGCAAAATCTTAAGGGTCTTGGGTTTGGCTTTTGGTTATTTCCAAAATAATGGGAGATGGCAGGACAAGGAAAAGGCACAAGTACACCAACATGCTTCCTGAAACAATAAACTCTGAGAGGCATTGGACTCCCAATAACAGCAAGCAAACCATCAGAACCGTTTATAAGCATAAATACATGTGAAAAATCCAAGCAGTTTCCACATACTGATATTGCAGAATTTAATTCTTATGTGTCATGTGAAACAACTTGGTAGCAAACTCTGTGAGCCTGGAGACATTAGTAATGAGCTTGAGTTTAGTGATAGAAGGACAAAAACCACATTATGTTGCAATGTGCATCATGTTAATTGTTGTGGGAGGGACAGTGTTTAGCAGAAGCTAATTCAAAGCCAGGCCCTTGGGAACTAAGAAACTAGTTGCATTTGCTGGCCCAGCTGTGGCTGTCTAAGAGATTACTAAGCCCTGATGGGATGTGTGTGGCCATCAGATTCAGCAGGACAGTCATTTGAGAAAAATTATATCAGTAATTGCCTCAGTGTTTTGGTGTTTTTAGCTAGGTAGTTAAAATTAAAAGATTCTCAAAGTTATTTCAAGTAAAAACTGGTGGAATGAATACCTGAAATATTTTAAAAGTCAAGTTTAGATAGGGCCTGGAAAGTTCTACTTTACAGAGGTTCCGGAATTACAATACAATTCTCTGTATTTGAAAATTACCATTAACTGTGAGCTATTTTTAAGCTGCTGCATAATTTCATTTGGAAAAAAAAAAAAACATAGCTTTAAAAATGGCAAACGTCTTATGAAGAAACAATGATTCAAAATGATGCAGCATTGTCTATTTCAGTCAACAGGTGTAGTGACACCAAACAAAGGTAAGGGGTGAATTCTGGTCTGTCAAAAACAAACATTCCTCAATTTAAAGAAGGAAAGAGGTTGAAGGAAGAAGGTGAGAGTGGATAGAGTAGGACCTGTAGTAAGAGAGATTAGGTAAATTTGCTAGAACAAGACTGTGGCAGTAGGTCTGTTTAGGATAAAGCAAAGTTTAGAAATATAAACTGGGATAAATGTATGAGATACAACAAATGGGGAAAAGGACAAAGGGGGAAAAAAAGAAAGTGCTGTTCAAAAGTCTGGCTGAGAAGGAACAGTAAATAGGTTTTAAATTGCAAAGAAAATGACAAGGTTTTTGAGTAGAATGTTATAATTTCCAACTGTAAAACTGATGTGCTTGAAACTAAAGTTTGAAGTAAATAAAAAATGGAGCAGAAAAATAAATGAGGTTTTGGTAAATGGAGGCAGTACCTGAAACCATGAGAGTAAGTGAAGTTGTCCTATGTGACAGGAGGTCTGTGAGCAGAGGTAACAGGCAGATGGGAGGAAGGGGAGCCATAGAAAGACACAATTGATTTAAGAACTTCAGAGAAATTCTGTTTCCAAAATCTTAGTAAGATTATGGCTTATGAGAACAATGCTTTCCAGTTTTGTATTGATTTATGAAGTGGTTTCATTTTTTCTTCCCCCAAAGACTGAAGTCTGTACAGAACTTGTAATGACAGCTCAAGGCCATTTTGCAAGACTCTCTTGCATTTTGTTTTTGCTGACTCAGATGAATTGCCATCAGGAGGCACAAGGAAGCACAGACACACAAACTCCACGAAGGGAGCTGTGCCTGGATGGGTGTTTGTATGGCCAGCAGCTTCCCGAGGAATCTCCAGCTGCGGCGGCACAGCGGGAAACAACCGGGAGCAGCGGCGGGACTCGGTGGTGAGGAGCTCAGAGCTAACCTGTATTTCATCAAAATGCTTAAATAGAGAGGGGAGGGTCTTAAAAGCAGTCATTAAGAGCTTTAGGGAAGACAGTGGGTTTAGTAAGGCATTACACCAAAGTATACTTTAGAAAGCTTCTATTTTACTGGTATACTTTTGCTATGCTTTGTTGTAGCATAAAGATCGTTTGGTTTGTTTAAATATGACATATTTTTTTTGTTGTATCATAAGAGCTCTGTGGCAGTTCAGACAGTCATGTAAATAGTGTCCAGCAGAGTTTAAATCAAGCCTTCTCCAGAAAAAGTTTTAAGTTCCCCTATCTCATATCCAAATGACAGTCATCCTTTCAGCTAAATGGAGCCATAAATAACAAAAAGGGAAAAGAAGGATTTTTACACTGAATGACAACTTCCTATGTTAACCTTATAACAATCCTTCATATGAATGTTGTCACCCTTACTTCTTTTATTCAGAATTTTGTTATGGTGGTGTTCTTACTAAATTCTTACCTCTCAGAGTCAGGGATTCATCTGAGACCCTCAGATATTTTTGTCTGTTTGAAACTCAGCTTTCAGAAAGGCAGGAAAATCCGGAAAACATAACTTGCCAGTCACAAAATGTGCTGACATCTCCCATATCTCCCAAAAGCTCCACAGATCCCACACAATCATTCCTTCATCCTTCCTTCCCTGTCCCCAAACCACCTGACTCCTTAGTCATCCTTTCATCCCTGCTTCAGATGCTGAACCCAGCCTTCTAAAACCCTCTTTTTTACTTCAAGGCTCCCTATTAGCCTCTCCTCTGCAACCTTTATGCAATGCTTACAGAGCTTTTTTAATGTCAGTCTGGTCCTATTCTGGCAACTCCCACGAGATAAATAAAATTTTATTTAATACAGAAATAGGGCAGTAAAAGCTACTTTTGGCTCTAACATTTATTGAAGCATCAAGCTGGTCCACATCCAGTTGTCTACCAAGGGATTTAATGTGTAGTCAGGTATGGGGATCTATTTCACACACAACTGTTTCACACTGACTTCCCTATGTAAACAAGTCTTGCTGAGGCAAACATTTCTTCACCGTATGAGCATGTATAGGCACTAGTTGACTCTCATATTAATAGCACAGCATGTAAGATCTTCAGGTGAAAGCTATTTATACAAAAGACAGCCTTGTGTTTTGATATCCACACTCAGCATGGCTACAACTAAAACACCTGTAGCACCCAAACACTGCTAGATTTCTGGTAAGAATATGAAATAATTGTTCTGGCCATAAAACTTTGCTTTTCTCTTTGAAAGATCCAGGACTAAATAGCTTCTATAATTTTGATATGAAATGTGTAATACTACACAAGCTGTAGCTGGCTCAGTGTACCAGGAGCATTGCAAAATAATCTTCAGGGCTTTGTACTCTGATGTTCACTCTTTTTTTTGGTTTAGATTTAGTCTTGTGTGATCTTCCATAGATAAAGTAACTTCTTCACTGGTAAACAATCACTCTTCTAGAAATTATAAAAGTGCTTCAAAGCAATTCTCAAATGAAACAGACTGTTGCTACCAACCAGACAGGCTAGATGACAGCCTGCTAGAGAGATGTCTATTACAAACATTTGCACCTCGGGGTTCACTGAATTCTCTTGCTATATAGAAAATATTTAACTCTTTATCCATTATAGATTTGTCATTGGGTGTCCAAGCACTGCTTTAATAACTTATATTTGTCTATGTAGAAATAATACCACAAGAAATATGTACTAAAAGTTTTGAGAGAGAATAGAAAAATAACTAATTAGCATATTCAACATACTATTCCAAAATGTCTGAAAATTGAAGAATTAAAATTTGGAAATGTTAACTATAAGCCTAACTGCAAAGTAATCCAAATACTCTGCAAAGCACTCATTGAACATGTCTGTCTAATAATGATTGGTACAGGGAGCCTCATAAATAGGTAGTCATGTTGTAAGTATATTAGTCTTCATTACACGAATGATCAACTATTTTAAAATGTCTTTGTACAATTTAAAATGTAATTTACATTATTTGTATAGTATAAAAATGTACTATGTAGTAGCATCAAATAGGAAATGTTGTAGAAAGGAAAAAATTCCCACCTTGGGGTAGGAATAAGTGCAGTCATTTAGTTTCCACTGTATCTTCAATGCTGGGGCTCAAGTATTCTTTTTGAATAGAAATTACAGAATGGTTGAGGTTGGAAGGATACCATTCACTGTCTCTGCTGCAAGGGCACACTGCTGGCTCATGTATGTGAGCTCTCTCACTACAGCCTGACTTTGGTCATATTATTGTATTCATGTTATTTATTGACACCTCTCCTGTGGTGTTTACTCAAGCTGAAGTAAATTGTCTCCTTTTTTATTCTTTAAGGATGCCTAGACAATGGGTGTCAGCAAACAAGGCATGAAAACATGACTGGAGTATGACTGATATTTGCTTAAGTTTGAGGAGGGTTTGAATCGAGCTCTAAGACATCAACTATCCCATGTGTCACAGGGAGTTTTCATCCAGGAATCAATGGCATTACCAGTACGTCAGTGTTAGATGCTTCAGTGCTCACTGAAGCAAGGGAGAAAAGATCATTTCAAGAGAAGCTATTTGGGGGAATAGCTCAGTTTCATGGCATGATTGGGAGCATTTATGAGAGTGCTACCATATAATCATATAGATAAATTTAGCTTTTTCAGGTAGGAAACAAGTCCTGTGTGCCCAGCATAGTCTGTAAGTGTATCTGAGCTGAAATAAAGAGGGATAATGCAGGGAGTGTGTGGTATTATACATAGCTTGTGCTTTCAAAATGTGCAGCCCAGAGATGCAGCTGTACCTTGGGCTGCATCACAAGAAGTGTGAACAGCAGGTTGAGAGAGGGAGGGGATTCTGCCCTCTATTCCACTCACATGAGACCCTGCCTGGAATACTGTGAGCAGCTCTGGGGCCCCCAAATAAGAAGGACATGGACCTGTTGGAGTGAGCCCATAGGGAGTCACAAAGATGATCAGAGAGCTGAAGGATTTCTCCTGTGAAGAAAGGCTGAGAGAGCTGGGGTTGTTCAACCTAGAGAAGAGAAGGCTCTGGGGAGACTTTATAGCACCTTCTAGTACCTAAAGGGAGCCTGTAAGAAAGCTGGAGAGGGACTTTTTACAAGGGTGTGAAGTGATAGGACAAGAGGCAATGGCTTCAAATTGAAAGAGGGCATGTTTGTATGAGATATTAGGATGGAATTCTTTACTGTGAGGGTGGTGGGTCGCTGGAATGTGTTGCCCAGACAAGTTGTGGATGTTCCCATCCCTGGAAGTGTTCAAGGGCAGGTTTGATGGGGCTTTGAGCGACCTGGTCCTGTGAAGGTGTCCCTGGCCGTGGCAGGGGAATTGAAACTAGAGAATCTTTAAGGCCCCTTTCATCCCAAACCATTCTGTGATTTTGTCATTTCTTTGTGCAATATCTCATTTCTTTTCCAGCCCAGCCATTGTGTTATCCACTGATGATGCAAGGACTGTTGTATCTTTATTTTTTTGGGGGGTGGGGTGGATGTTTTTTTGTTTGGTTGTTTTGTTTTTAGTGTTTCGGTTTTTTTGATGAAAATTATACAACTATATTCAGGAAAATGATACACCTATATTCAGAAGAATGCATTTTCTTCTCTGTAACAAATTTGCTCTAGCTTTCGTTATGGACAGAAATAGGTTTATAGGTTTGTATGTTTCTTTCTATCTCTGAATTCATCCTATTCATGCTAATTTAAGTTCATGCACATCCAGATAAAAGGAAATGGGATCTCAAAAAAAAAGATGCTGTATGTGATTATTTGCCACATGGCCAACCTTCTTTCTTTAGGAAGGAGTTGCCTCACAGTCACTCACAGTCGCTAAACTGTGATTAGTTTTCTTATAAATCCACTGGGGTCCTCAGGCAGTGCTGCGTACAAGATAACTGTTCAGACATGCCAGGAGTTTACAGTATTGAAATCTTTGTTTATGGCAAGCAGAAGTAAGATCACATGATCTGTATTCACTCATTTGGTCTTTTCTGTGAACTGAATAGCCCTTTTGTACCTAGTTTTCTTATAAGACTGAACTTTACATATAAAGTCCTCCAAATTCTCAGGATACAAAGATAAAGTTGCAGTGTCTACACAGTATTTATCAACTCTCAGAAAATGAAAAACTAAACAGTAAATCCAACGTGAAACATGGTAATCAATTGTAGTGTCTCTAAGAAGATCTGGAAAATCCGTTATAACACTTCTGGAGCACTAAAATTTCATAAAATTCATAGAAGGAACAACCTTGTGGTAGCTCTTGGTATAGTTACTCTGCTCAAATACCGAAGTGACAAAATAACAACCGTCCTGCTTTCTAAAAATCAATGTATAACACATTGCATTTTTATTGGCAGATTTTATTTAAAAATAGATATTACAAATAAATGCTGAAGCTTTAAGACACCTGGGGGAGAGATTAAACTTGTATGTATACAGAGTTCAGTCTTGCAGCCAGACTGAAGCACTGGCAGCGTCTGGGAGCAGCTCGTGGGAAACCCTCGAGCCGGTGGGGCAGAGGCTTTGCTTTGCACAGCTGTGTAAAGACTGGCCATAATAGCTGTCTGTGGCAGCAGTCCCTGTGCTGGAGAGGACATGCGGAGCACCTGCCCTCCCTCCCTCGGCGCACACCGAGGGATGCTGGCACGGGAGGTGCCCCGGGGAGCCGGTCCTGCCCCGGGTGCAGTGCCCGAGCGCAGCCCCGCAGTGCCGCCGTCTGCGGCCGGGAGCTCGCCGTCCGCCAATAGCCTTTGACAAACAATTTTGCATTAAACCCGGCAGACTGGGTGCGTTTGCTGTTGCTCTGTGGTTGGTCATTTGGCTGTGCTTTTATAACCCGCTTTAAATCCCACACCGGCGGCGGGGCGGGAGGTGCCCGGCCCGGGGGTCCCTGCGAGTCCGATTGAGCCGGGAGCGGGGCAGGGCGGCACCCGCCCGACCCCCCCGGGGGCCCCGCATCGCCGGGGAGCCCATTCTGCGGCGGGCAGGGCAGGGGCTGGGCAGGGCAGGGCAGGGCCGGGCCGGGCAGGGGGACAGAGCAGGGGCTGGGCAGGGCAG
>VXBX01001501.1:264225-358003 GCA_013400415.1 Scytalopus superciliaris | reverse complement strand
CGGGCGCGGTCTGGCACGGCCGGCCCTGGGCGGTGGCACCAGCCCTGGCGAGCCGAGCCCCAGCGGCCCGGGGGGGTCCCGGGGGGCTCCCGGGGCTCCTGTGCCCGGCCCGGCAGCCCCTCGGCCGGCCGGGGGCACCTGCCCGCCAGGGCTCGGTCCGGAGCCAGCCCGGAGCGGGGGGGACACATCCCGAGCCCCGCTCCCCCCGGCCGGTCCCACGGGGACCCTGCGGCAGCATCGCCCCTGCCGGGACCCTGGGTGTGCTGGGGAGCAGGAAACTTAATGCACGGAAGGGTCCGAGGCGTGCTAAGGAGGGAGAGCATCCTGCCCCGTGGGCAGTGCCTGCCCTGTGGCACGTGTTGCCAGGCGGCTCCGTGTGTCATTGGCATGAGCGATGACACGCCGGCTGAGCCCCGGTGGCAGCGGGATGGCAGCACCCCCTTCCCCCTGCGGCGGGGGAGAAGGCACTTCGGTCCGGCTTCCTCAGAGCTTTCCTCTCGTCTGTGCCGAGAAGAATCAGTAAGCAATGCCTACTGCAAGAAGGGAAACGTCAGGGGTACCTTTGGGCTCTTTGCTTTCGTGGGTGTATTTACGGCACACGAAGTAAAATCAAGGTGGACCTGTGCTCTCATACAGAGGAAGTCAAAAGGTGAGGGTGTCTTCTTGTCGAAAAACCCACCACTCTAGGCAGCCTGACATCACATGTAATGCCAGATTCTGCCTTGGTTTTTTTTAAGGACAAAGCAATAGCACTTCTGGAATAAGACGTACTAAACCTTAACTCAAAGGCCAGTAAACTCGGAATATACTGGGTTTGTTGATAAGCATGCCAGAAAACCAGAACTGTGTTTTCCCATGAAGCTAGCACTTCAGATACTAAGGTAATAGCAAAATCTGTTGAAATTTTGTATAATATGGAAAATCTCCTTCGTGTATGCAGTCAAAGTGGTGAGGTATTGGCAAAATTAGTGCCTTTCAATTACCCTGTTGATCTCATCTTCTATTGTCAAGCTCCAATCAGATGGTATGGAAAGGCTTGTGTCTGTAGCTGCTACATCCACATCAAGACTGATGGCTGCTTATTTAATAGCAGCTATGTCAGTGAGTAGAGAACATTTTTGTCTAAACAGAATGGTCTAATTTTATCTTGCATGTAAGAACATCTGAGTTTTTGTAGATATTTTCATTTTCGGAAGCCTGATTACGAGCCCAGTCTTTACTCTTTGGACATGTACATTGGTACAAGGGAGTATGTAGAACTGATCTCATATCGAAGTGTCTTCTTCTCCCTACCAGCTACTTACTGCGAATCTTTATTTGAAAGTTAATGTGATGCCAGCTTGTAGCCTTGAATAAGTTCCTGAATATCGGATGTGAACACTTTTTGGAGAAAAGAGTTTTAGTACCACATACATTCCCAATATACGTAGCACAGTAGGTGAAGTGATAAATGGCTGTAAAACCTAAAACAACTGTTTTTTCTCTTGCCCTTTTTGCACCGTGGTGATAGTTGTAGGCACAGGTGAAGGGCCATTGCCAAAGTTCGGGGATGTTTGCAAATGGTGGGCTTTCCCTTTGCGGCTCTGAATATACTAGTTAAAAACCAAGGGATTGGAATAACAGTGGAAGTGAGAAAGTCAGAGGATGCCGTCAGGGAATAATTGCTTCAGCTGCAGTATCTGTTGTTGGACAGTTTACATAAGCCTAGGGTGGAGATCCCTCCTTGTGGTGGGACAGATTAGGTGAGACGTGGTTAAGGTGTTTGATGTCCGTGTTAACAGACCAAATAAATAGGTCTTGGATTTGGAGCTGTTTGAAGGTGGGATTTGTAGTCAGCCTTCTGATTAAGGAAGGGATGACGAGGGTTGCTTTGCATCAAGCATTTCTCTCCTTCATTGCTCTCAGACATATGTTCAGACAGTCCCGGCTTCAAATTCTCCTCAGCCAGACTGATTACGTAATTTGTGAATATGGAAAGTATTGGTAATTAAGCTGTGCACTTAGCACGCCATTTAGAAAACTGAATGACTTTGTCACAATGTTACCTTATTTGATTCATTATGCAGATCTTTTGTGGATTCTGAAGGTCACAAAGGTACCCCCTCTAAGTTTCGGTACCTTGTCTTTAATAGGGTAAAATCCTCACAGATGAGTTGCTCCTTTTTGTTGGTGTTGGTGCACAGAGCCCCAGCACAGAGGCCATTAGACATCCATGAAGGTACACTTTAGGATTTTTCCATCACTTCTCTCAAATACGTGGAACTTGACAAGTATTTCAGAAGTGGGATAAATGATGGCTTTGAGGGTTTGGTTGGTTGGTTGGTTTGGCATTTTTGGTTGGTTGGTTTTTAATTGTTTTATCAGATATTCCTGGACTTAAATTAGTTTGAATGTTGAAATGAATGTGTAGAAATTTTAATTAAAACAAAAAAACCTAAACCAACCCTTAAGCTGCATTCCTTCTGACATTGGTGATTTGTCTGATGAGTACACAAAATACACAGTGCATCTTCTTCGCAATGAACAGTTCCCTTTTGAACTTAGGGAGCTCTGACAAACAGGAATTTAAGAGTTATACGAAGAGGTACACTAACCCAGAGAGAATGTAAGCAAAATCAGTGTAATTTGAGAAGGGATTCAATTTCTTCATTACCTGCAAAGTTTGCTTCCCAGTAGAAGATGAGGATCATTCATTCATAGATGCTAGGGAGGCTCTTTTAAGAGAAGTCCGAGAATATTGTTCTGTAGTGCAGAAATCTGGTATTGTTTTTGTCTGCTGCAGTGGGTATTGGTTTAAACTCATATCGTAATTGATCTTCCTATTTTATTAGTTGTTCAAAATGAGGAAGTTAGTCATAATAAAATAATGTTTGAGTAATAAATAGCACCCAGCTTAAATACTAGTCTGCTAGTAGACAGTATGCTCAAGATACCCCACCTTTACAATCCCATAATGAGATCAGGCAGATACTTTTTTCACCAGTATGATGGTGAATAAAAGTTGAGCTGTTGCTGCTGAGTCAGAATTTGCGGTGTCTCCTCCCTCTGGTGCAGGGAGGACAGGAGGGTTGATGCTTGAGTGCTGCTGTTTGGAATTGCTGCCTGCAAGCAGCCATTACAGTAACTTGGCATTGTGCAAGCTGCACAACCATTCCTGTTGGACGTTCTGCCGGACAGCACAGGAACAGCTGTGAGGAGACCCTCAAGTTCTTGTGTTTTTCTTTTTTAAAGCCAGTGATCCCAAACTTGCAGGTTTAGCCATGATGGTAGAGTTTAAGTTTAGATGATGCAGAAATAAAATATCTATCTTTCCTCTTGCACTGCTGTATTTCTCTGCAAATTACTAATGACCTTCAAATGCAAACATTTATTTCATCGAGGCCACAAATGGACTCATCAGAGTAGCAGCTAAATTGCTCTAAAGTAGTACAAAAGACATTGCTCTATTTTAGTGGAGGAGCAAATTGTTTACTTAGTACTAGACAGTATTGTAAAATCTCAATGAGGATGAGATATTTGTTAGTTTTATCAGTTATCACATCCAGGTAAGCAGTAGGTTTTGGTTGATTGTTTTTCTTTTTCCATGCTTACCTTGAACTCCTAATGCCTGCAAATGCCTAGTAACTGATTTTTCTCAGTCAGATGAACAAGTTACCTAGGTGATCTGAGGGTTTGAAACTGCAGTCTTTCTCTCCTAAACATTTGCTTCACCCTTTTAGCTTGTACCTTGCAGTAAGTGAGTCAACTTACCTTAAATAATGCAGGTATGCACTTGTGAAGTGATGGCAAATTCACATGCTGGCTTTCCCTGTGGTCATTTGTCCACTTGTGCCTTGAGATGGTGTAAATTGCCATGTGTTGCCTAATGCAAAAGTTAAAATAACCTTCTCCCTTTCCCTTCACTTCATTTTTTTTTTTTCTTTAGACCCCACTCTGATGCCTCTTCCTGCTTGATACTAGAACCTGGTTCATGAAATTTTTAGGGACGGCTGCTTTCTGTGCCAACTTTTGGCCAAATGAATGGTTTCAAATAGCAGTTCTGTTTCTACAGGAGAGGTTTCTGGTAGCAATAAAATGCAATTTTAGCATTCTTAATTGCAATTTTTGGTTTAACTGAAGCCTGATTATATGCATTTGTGTGCTGGGGAGGAAGAAGGTTTGTGCATTTAGATTTGCTGGAAAATTTAAGAACTGTCCAATGGTTTTGGTTCATGGAGGAACAGAGATGTCCCTGTTTCCTGTTTGTACATACTTCAAAGTAGTTTTGTGGTCTTATCTTCCATGGGCAGTGACTAGCCAGTCTTGGTGCATGAAGAAAACCAAGAGGAAAATGCATGGCAAGGAAACTCAGTGTGTAGGTTGTGTCAGTATAGGTTCATGTAGTACCTTGCAATGTTTGGTGGTTCAGCTTTACTGGCATTTCCTAACAACCCTGCTTGAAGTCTGGCCATTGAATAGCAGTGTGGTTAGGAATGATGCTTCTCTTCCACATCTCAAATCTCTCTAGTGCATTTGATCAATATGTTGTTGCATACCTCAAGCATATAATTTAGGGAGGGTTATTTTTCCAGTCAGCCAAAGGCAAACTAAGTAATCTCTCAAAAATACCTGCAACTTGAAGTCAAAGTGTGTACTTTGGGTATTTCTGTTGGTGTATACACTCATTACGTGATGCAAGCTGTGCTTTTGTAAGATTGATTTTCCTTTGCTCCAGTATATATCTGTTTTGCCTTGAAATATGAAGAAAGGCAACTTCTGAGAGAACTGTTGCTGTTGGTATTCTGCTTCTCCCACAAGTCTCAGTGTCTTTACCATTTATCTGCCAGGGAGCACAAATAAGGGAGGCGAGAATCCTGTGTAAATGGTTGTATTTACTAGAACAAATCAGTTTAATAATACTAAATACAACACACATTATTAATATACACTAAAACATTTTGGTTGAGGAAATGACAAAGAGAACCAAGTGCTTTTTTTTTTCCTTCAGAAATTCCAGAAACGTTTTCCTGAAAGCTGGTTTACATTAAGCTTTCAGTTAATGTAATATCTGGCTTGCTGTGCATGGGTAATAAGCATTATGCACATGCTTTTTACAAATACTGTCTTTAGTTTTATTAGAAACTGGAAAGTATGTATATATTTGTTAATACAGAGCCATAAGAATGTGAGCATGCTGTAATATTTTGTTGCTTTTACTTAAGTGCATTGAATCTTTTACTTTGAAGTACTAAGACAGAATCACAGTTGACATAATGGAGAATCTGAGCCCTTGAAAGGAATATTTAAGTATATTTCAACAAAAAGCGACATTTTCATTTAATGTAAAATGGTGATGTTCTGATTCAGATATACCCATGCCATTCTAGCTAGCATGAAGAGCAACAGATCTTAAACTGTAATTAAGGTTAAATTCATTTATGTACAGTATAGTCTCTAAGTTTGGCTCCCTGCTACTTGGGGGATTGGGTGTATTTAAACAGAGCTGCTGTTTATATAAAGTATGTTTTGAATAGAAGCAGTTTCTGCAGGCAGGGCACAGAAGTCCCTGGAAATCCAACACCAAAGCTGTCTTTTAGTTGTTCCTGCTCTTAGTTTTTGCAGTTCTGTGAGGTGTCACTGCCTGTGCCATACTGTGGAAGCATACTAGAGAGAGAAATCCTGTCTTTATTTATTATTTGTACACCTCATGAATCGAGAGGTGAAGGCTCCCTGTCACTGTGAGCAGGAATCTGCACCATGGAAAACTCTGCTGTAGTGGGGGAGGCAAGAGCACATAAAAGTGGAATGGACACCACATAAGCCTTGCTGGCACTGGGGTGACTTGTAGGGGCCACCCCCAGCCTCTCTGTCCGGGGAAACCAGGCTGTGAGGAGACACGGTGGCAACTGCAGTCAGCAGGGAGGAAATGGAGCTTGGGGGTGAAGCCAAGGGGAAGGAAGTAGCAGCATCCTTTTGACTTGGGTACAACAAAGGAACTCAGTCCAATAAGGTGCAAAACACTTCCAGTTGAATTCTAGCTGCAGGAGTGCTGAGAGCTGCTGTACTCTCCTAGGTGTAAGTAATACCATAGCATTGTTTAACAGTAAAGGAGAGTTTACCTTGCCAGTCTGTAAATGCTGAGATAAACAAGAGATAGAGGCATAAAGTACTCCTGCTTTGTTAAAGAACACAGGGCTCTTTCTTCTTTCTGCAGTAATTAACAGAGGTGATAGTAGTGATAGCTGCTCTCTCTTGTTTCATCCAACCTTTGTGATTATCTTGACTGAAAACATGGTATCTTTCAGCTTTTATAAGCAAGGACATATACTAATACTGCAACAAATATTTATCAAGTGACTTTGTGAGACTTGCTAAGAAGACAGCACCATATTAATGTATCAGCAGTTTTATGCAGCCCTCTTGTTCTTCACCATTCCTTGAACAGTTGTGCAAAGTGAAAGGTTAAAATCCAAACATCTCATCTCTCAGTGTGTACTTGATATGTGAATGTAAGACTCCTTATGGGAGGGACATGCAGTTGTCCAGGGTAGGAGGCATCTCGTCTGACTTGGGTGTCTGCAGTCTGTGGGTGTCTTACCGAGTCACCCACGGTCTTTTTACAGATGTGAATATCTAATCTTCTCAGCTAATGGAGCCGAGTATCGTTCCTGTCACCTGGAGCAAGCGCATTTGGCCAGATGAATCGTGTTGTATGAATCTCCACTGAGGAGCATGGCAGCCTGTGCAGCACTGTCTGCACCCCCATTTAGTCGGAAGAATCCTTCCTCACATTCTGTGACTGGAAGTTCCACGAGCTCGCTGTTGTCCTCTGGCTTGGCCTTGAGCTACTGAATATATACAATGTAATAAACTATGTAAAGGAGCACAGTCTTGGATTACCTGGCTGGGTTATCTTGTGTTTCTCAAGGCTCAAACAGAAGTTATTATCTATTTACATTTCTAAACCATTTGTCTTTGTAGCATTATGCTTATGAGCCTGGGTGTTTCACTCTCAAGAGTAAATAAACAAAAAGAAAGGTTTAGAAACAAGTGAGGAGGCTTGCAGAGTTGTTTGGACTTGTCTGCATGTTTTTGCCATGCTTTTAATTAGCTTTGTATTCCCAGGGGTTGATTTATTTTGGATTATGCTGCATTATTACTCTCACCTTTGTCTGTTTTCTCATACTGGCATTTCTGTAGCAGTGTGGTAAACCAGATCAAGGAAGTTACCAGACTGAAAACTCCTGTATGCACCAGCTCAGTCTTCACCTGGGTCATTTTCCTGATCGGATTAATCAGAAATTACATAAATGCTATTGCTGGTGCAGAGGAAAGAGCTGAGAGGAAATGGTAAGGGAAAACAAGGACTTCATGGCAGCAGTACCCGTTGATGCATGATTAAATTCTTTGGTAGAACTAGAACATAAGATGTAGGGCACAACATTTAGCAAGTTAACTGTTTTAGAAGTTACTGCTTAAAGGAAAGGGCTGTTGTCAGAAAACATGATACCACCCCATTGCTCAAAGTGAAAGCATAAAGAATTTCTTGAAAACTCGTTTGCTTACAGTAGGCAAAAAACTGCATTATAGCAGTTAATACTGGCAGCCCTGGACCTGAGTACTGGCAGGTGATCTGAGACTCTATCAGCTGCAACTGTCTCTGTCTCCATCAGAGCAGGGTTTTGTCCCTGCCTAGGATATTCCACTTTGTACCTCATGGAAGTTTAAGCTGTTTCATCCATAGTTTCAACTCAAGTGAACTGAGGTGTAGTGCTCATGAGTGTTTCTCCCAGTTGTAGGGTAACAGGTGGGTGGTGGGGTAGTACCTGAGTCATCTTTTCTCTGGATGTTCTGAATGTCTTGAGTGAAATTGATATATTTTGGCCATTTGAATGCCAAAGAAATGTGGAGGAGCAGTACTGGCACTTAGCATAGCCTTCTGGAAGAGTAACTTTTGCCAGCAAGCCATCAACATATGATTTGGTGTAATTAGCACATGAGGCCTTACAGTGTCTGGTCACTCCTCTCTGATCTGTCTGTCAGCTGGAGAGATTCCCTCCTTCCTGCAGGTAATTGCTTTCCTTAGTCACTGCACTTCTGCATTGATGTCTCCTAGATTAGAGTGTCTGCTGAGAGGTAAGAACTGTTCACTTTAATCCTACCCTTCCTCCTCCTGTCCCTGTGCCGGCCCTCTCCTATCTTGGAAGGCTTGGACTGCTTTTGCTGATGACAGGCAGGAAAGATGGCTGTGGAGTGTTCATGGCCTTTTCTTGTTTCTGTTTGAGTTGGGCAAGCATTGCTGGGGAAATAAATGAATCCAGAAGCTCTGGAGACAGGACTGATGGTCTGCAGGGGTTGAGGCGGACAAGGGCACGAGGGAATAAACTTGTCCAGGCGTCGCGTTGTGTTTGCAGGATGGGAGACATTGGCTCAAGATGGGGGCAACAGTTGCTCTCTGAGTCCTGCTCTTGGCAAGTTCTGGAACCTGCTGAGTAGCATGCTGACCTGGACAAATATTACTGTAATGGAAAAAGCTGCTTGTGATAATAACATTGACAGACACAGTGAAGCACAGCAATATACTTGCTGCCTTAGCTTTACTGCTAGTACCCAGAATATTCTTGCCACTCAGCTTATTTTAGGATGTGGTGTTGCATTTGAGGTCCTGGCAAATAAGTTAGAGCCAGTCTCTAGGTTCATGATGTATGATTTACAGGACCCAGGAGCACAGATGTTTGAAAGGAGATCTGTGTTTTTGTGGTTCTGTGGTGTACCTGTGTGGGACTGTTACTTTTTTCTAACTGTACGAACTTTAATTTGAAGACACTCATTTTCTCCAAAGGTTAAAATGTCTGTTGTTCTTATAAGATAGTTATTTCATTATTTAGTATACTGCTAGTTAAATCTTTTTAGAGGGAACTATGGTGCTAGGCTCTCTCAATGTAGGTATTTTTGTTAGCAGCTTACATGAAAATTAAAGATACACTTGCTTCAAGTGGCCTGAAGCAGTAGGAGTAAGAACTTCCCATGGGATGAATTTCAAGTTTACTTATTGCTGTAAGCTGTTGAGTTATAACTGCAGCAGGCTTTGGAATATTAAATTAGTAAAAGTAGTTTAAAAATCGGTTGTTGAAGGAAGAGAACTTGATGTACTAAAATGCTTGTTGAAAACTATTAGTTTTTCCAGATATTTGATAAAGCCTTCCATCTGCAGTTCAACTTTGAGTAACTATCTACCCTGTGAAACTTTACCTCAGCAAAAACTACTTGGCATTCTTTAGTTATGTTCAGAATCTTGGTGGAGATGTTGTTTTAATTAGTAATTTTACCTGTGAGCATGTAATTAATCTTTCAGTATTTCTTGGGGGGAGGTTTGCTTAATTGTTGTTGTTGTTGTTGTTGTTGTTGGGCTTTTTTTCAAGGCATGGTTTACTAGTGCTGTTGAAAGAGCTGAGTGAGCCCTCTCAGCAGATGTTGTTATTAGAAAGGAAATCAAAATAGTGATATGTCACAAGTTGACTTCTTATGCACAGAAAAATATCCCTTGATTTTGAGGAATGAGGGAGGGGCTAGGTAGCAGTGTTAGGGCAGTTTTTGTGGTGGTATCCTAGAAAAGTAATGTTTATTCCCATGTGCAGGTTAATGAGTGCTTTTAAGGATGTGGTGTACTTTCATAAATTCTTTTGTGGTGAAGAAAAATCTAAAAAGAGTTGTATACAGGCTCTCAAGATCAAACTCCTAAATAAGTGATAGCCCTGTAGGTTCCTTCAGAGCAGTAGAGAATCTTTACTTACCATGGATGGTTGCACACAAAGAAAGATGCATTTTAATATCTAATGCATTCAAGTATCAAGTCTTGCATCAGTTAGCTGCTCAGAATGGTCAAGTGTCAGCTTCCCATACCCATAGCCTAATTTCATGGGGGAAAATATTAAAGCTGAAATTCTTATGGCCAGACTCGCTCAGGTATTTCTTCAGTCCAGGTACTCTGTGTGCCTGTGGTGGTGGTAGCATTTCCAAGGAGGAATATGTTGAATGGGAGGAAAAACAAATGCACAGCAGTATTCCCTGACTTTGGTGGTGATACAGGGCAATCTCATTGCCTCACTGTTACTTCATGCAGTCCTGTCTACTGCTATCAGGTTAACAGATAGTAAGGATATACCCTAAATAGTCTGTCCTGAAAGAGCTTTGGTACATCTGGAGCTGGCTGTAAACACATGGTATCTGATAGTAGTGGGTTGCAGATCATTGCTTGCTTTCTGGTCTGTCTTCATGGAGATGGTAAAGTGCAGCCTTCATTACTCCAAATGTTGTTAAAATTCAAAAGACATTTTAACAGCCCAAAGGCTTTGAAGGAGATGGAGATGTTTGCCAAAAAGAATAGCACTTGCTTTTGCTAAGCTGCATCTTTAAGTTATTCTTATAGCCTTCCGAGTGTGTAATAAAAGTTAGCATTAATAAAATAGTGTATCTTTGTTGGAGAAGAAATACTCATTGCTTGCTCTCCAGTCACAGGATGAGGAAGATACGTCTGTTGTGCAGAAAAATAAGGTCAGGAGAAAAGAGAAAGTGCAGTGACCATGATGATCCATTGTCTAGGTCTGAGCTGGGAAGTAAATCAAGCCCACACAAGAGTTGGATCTTAATTCATTCCATTTTTACTTTAACAACTAGGGAACTTTTAATGAATTTATTGATACTCAGTAATGGAGTTTCTGCTTGGACCCTTGTGAAATACTTCTGAGATTTATTCACCTTCTTTGTGCAGTTCCATGCTTTCCTTCATCACACTTGCGTGAATGTAAAGGGTGAAGCCAGAAATCAGCCTGGCAGTGGGCAGCACAGTGGTGTGTCTTCTGTCTGGGCTTGCTTTCAGCCTCCTGGGAAGGCAGGCAGCCCCCACCTGCTACACTGATGTTCAAATTTGAGGGTTATTTTTTGTGTAAGTACACAACCACTTGCCCCCAAAATGAGTGGTGAGTTTGGTTTCTGAATGTATATATATGTATATAAAGAATGTAAGAAGATAAAAAAAGGAGGCATAAAGATGATAGGAAGGCATGTTAAAGTTCCTGTGTAGGAAATTAAATTTGAATGGATTCCAGCTACGAGTAGTAAGATGCTTCTTCCTTTTCCCCTTGCTCTTTCCCTCACCTTCCCTTCCGTACTGAGTTGAGCTTAATTTTTAACTTTATTTCAGTCTGACAGAAGACAACCTACATTTTAAACAGTCTTGTAAACTAATCTCTATTTCAAACGTACTTGCAAACTCGATGTTGCAGGTAACATCAAAGTCTCATTTCATGCTCTGAAGCAGCAGGAGGATAAAACACCTCAAATTCAAGGTGCTATTAAATGTCAGTATTTGTCTGGAGTTAGAAGAAAATACCATAGGAAGCAATTCTTTTAATTCAAAGCGTGAGGCAATGCTGATAAATGTTGATTTCAGGAAGTTTGCTGATAACTAATTGCATTTGTAAATAATGCTCCCTGTACTTCTAGTATAGTATTTGATTTAACGTTTTTGTGATTTTAAACCCAGACTGATGACCTGTGATTTTTATGACGTAGCTGCACTGCATTCACTGGACCACTTAGCCTGAGGGTGAAATAAAAAGAATATGTTTTATACCACATTAAAAAGAATAGGGATAAAGAAAAGAACTTAATACTAAGTCCATCGATCCCTTTCCTTGTCATGAATTATTCACATACTAGTATGATTGGTTTTGTTAGGTTTTAGGATTTTTTTTAACACCTTTTAAAGAGAAGAACAAATATGAACATAATACCTGGTATCAATATACCACCTGGTTATCTTCATACCTTAGTTTGTCTCAGGTCGTGTTAATTAACAGGTTTCTGAGACAAAAGTATTGAGTTGGTATGATTAGTTCTCCTGAATAATTCTGGAAAAACTATTAATTTATTGTTTGATAGAATTGTCTTCTTGCTTCTGCTAAGAAACTGGGAAGGCTACAATTGCGGGTTGGAGACATCAGCATTCATGCACATGTGTGCACACGTGTTTGTCCTATAAGGCCGTATGTTATGAATCAAAGCTTACCTCACAGTAGTAAAACTGTAATGCATTTTCCACCATTTTCAGTTATGTGTTCATGGCATGGTATTCTGTACTTTGAACAACTTGCAGTGATTGTCCTTTTAAAATGGTCATTATTCTATGAAATTAATGTATTCTCCAGGATACTTGGCTTCAATTTTGTCCTTGGATTGCTGTGGCTTTTTCAATAACACCAGAAGTTGTGTCATCTTTTCTGCTCACTGGCTTTGTTCAAAGCAGCTTTGGCTTGCAAACGCATACAGATGTGTTTGTTCTTTCTTGTTCATGCTGATGGTTTTGCAATAAACCCTTGCTAGCAGATAGAAGGCATGTGAACTAATTTAGTGTATGAGTATGTGTACGTCCATGTTCAGGATTTTTAAACAATCTGTTGAGACCTCTAATTACACATCACTGGCTTCTGGTTGTTTGGGGGTTTTTTCCTGCAGCTTTAATGTTATTTGCATACTAGTATCAGGAATTCTTATAAATTTCCAACTTTAGCAGAAAAGAAGTGTATTTTAATATTGGACTTTCAGATCCTTCACATAAAAGTATATAATTCGGAATTTTTTCTCTCATTCTAGTAGCTCAAGCCTTTAGGCTGTGATACTGCCTTTGATACTATTAAAAAATTATCCTTTCTAGAAACACAAATATGCTTAGCATTAAAATAGAGCTTAAAATACTGTTTCTCTTTTTTGTCTGTATTAAGAAAAGTAGGGTTCCACAGGTACTTGAGATACCCTAAAAATTGACCAGATGCTGAATCAGATATATTCACCTAGAACTGGTGAATTCCATGTGGAGTGACCAATAATTTCTTCACATAGTAATGATGACCTTGGCTTTCAGAGGAGATGACCGTGTGTCCTCCTCAGTGTGCTCCTATGGCTCTCTTAGAGCAAGGAGCATGCTCAGGCCAAAGTATGAAGGGGGTGAATAGTTCGTCAGGGAGTTTTGCTAAGAGTTGCTTAGTTATTTCCTGATTGTTGTTTCTGGAGGCTGTCCATCCTCGTATCGATTCTGGAAATACACTGTGCTTTGTCAGATTCACTTGAACTTGCCTCTGACCCGTGTTTCCAGTGGTGCATTGCGGCAGTTGTACTACCTGAGTGTTCACCAGAGTCACAGAATCGTTTAGATTGGAAAAGACCTTTAAGATCATTGAGTGTAACAGTTAACCCAGCACTGCCAAGTCCATCACTAAACCATGTCCCTAAGTGCCATGTCTACATGTTTTAAAGGAGTTAGTTGTCCCTGACAACTTGGCAGTGTTTCAACCTGTCCTCCCAGTTACTTGAAATACATCTGCATTTCTGCTTCTGAAATACTCTCATCTATGTGTCTTTTCTTCTCTCAGATTCTTAATCCCCATCAAAAGTGATTGAGAAGGATATGGTTGCTCGGGAGTTTTTGGAAAGAGATGCCCGATGTGTAGGTGGAATAAGGCATTTCACTGGCCTTGAGTGCCACAGAGGGATGTGTATAGATGGGGCTGTAGTGACCACTGCGTTCCTCTGTGTGTTGTTCATGCTTGAGGGATGATTGGTTAGCTTGACAGCCATGGCGATATCCTGTGGCTACTGGTTCTTGTGGCATTGACTGATCCTGTTTTCTTCTTGACATGTTGCATTCAAACCTAAAAGGTCTGTTGTGTTGGCTTTCTGTCAACTGAGGATCCTAAACTGCAACTTCTTCAGTGTGGGCTCATATGGCAGAACATAGGGCAGTGAGCAGGCTGTGCTGCTGCTCTTCACACTAATCCCAGCCCCACTGCTGCTGCATTCTGAGTAACTCTGCATCCGGATCGCATGGATCTGTACAATAATTAAAATAAAAGGACGTTTCGTATGAGCATTTTGTGAACTCATTGGGGGAAATGAAAAAACAATCATCTTATTGGCTTCCATTCAGAAGAATGGTGGCTGCTGTGCAGTTGTTTTTGCCTTGCTGTGTGAGCTTGTAACAAATGTTTCACTGTTTTGCTCTCAGTTCTTGCAGATGCTGGGCTTGCACTGCCTACCACTGCTGTAACTTCTTGCTTGGCTGTTAGATATCTGTAAACAGCAGTAGTGCATGAGGGCCCCAGCTTGTGCCTGGGGTTCTGCTGGGCTGTAATCTGTCAATTTTTTGCGTTTTTTAGTGCTTTCCAGTGCTAAATGGAAGACAGCTAAATAGCAGAAGTTCGGCCTTGTGACCACTCCTAATGCTGTAAGCTGTGCTACAGAAAAGCAAGTAAGGTAGAAACAGAAGGAAAAAGTTAATATAAAAAGGGAAGTGGTTGAAAGAGGTAAACAAAATAGAAGATACATGGGTACTTACCTGTGTCTTTCTGGCTTTGGCTGCCTGTTCTAAACTGCCAAAGGAAGAACATGTCCACCCTCATTTGCCAAAGGCTGATGTGCTTGGGACTGGTTCAGAGCTACTATCCTGCAGCACTGGGTACAAGTTTGGAGGGTGTTTACTGTTCCTTAGTTCTTGTTGATGGCTTGGTTTGTGGAAGTGGGTACTTATTAAGGAAGTAAATATAGTGCAAGGTTATGAAATGGTGGGGTAGCATTTTATCTATCTTGAAATTTTGGCTTCTTTATTCACAGTGGGTCTCTCTTCTTTGAGACAGTGTTGGTATTGCCCACTGGGGCTTGATGTGATATTTGTATGATGAAATAGCCTTTCTCCATAATTGAAGAAAAGATGAGCTTATGGCGAAAAAGGGCATTTCTTTGAAGAATTATGAACGTAAGCATTTCTTTTTCTTACTTGTGCAAAACCTTCTGTCCTAGGTATTCTGTTCGATGACAGTCTCTGATTTTGTGGTGCGTGTCCTGCAGGTTTTGTAGTGCTGACCTTGTCTCTGATCTAAATTTGCTGTGCCTGGGTTTTAACGCCATAAGGTGGTCTGTACTTTCTGAGAGCCTTTATCATGAAACTGGTGTGTTGTGTGCTTGAATACTGCTTCAGACTGCCCGTTTTTAATCATAATGCCCAAGTTTTTATGCTCTTGTTTGTCCCTTTCAGTGATGAATGTCATTGGCTCTGTCATTGTCCCTCCTCTCCATATATCTTCTCCCTCGAAGAAATCATACTGCTCTCTTTAGCCTTATTCGTCACTGCTATATAGGTCATGTCTGACTCTACATACTCTCTTAATTTTGATTTCTCTGTCTGTCTGGTCTCAGTCAGCTCCTGGCTACACCGTAATTTATTACAAGTGACAGATTTGGAGGAGGAGGTCCTCTGCTGTATCATATCTCTGACTATTGTACTGATGGCAGATGATTGTGCTGTGACATTCCTCTGCTTGGGTGTTTTAAATAAGTTCCAGGGTGGAGAAACTGACATGCTCTGCAAATTGTAAAACCCAAAGGAGTTTAAAGTAACAGCTGCCAAACAGCTTTAACTCTTTACTTTCTCTCTTGGTTTATATTATGAGTGAGGAATAAAGTTAATTTTTTTTTTTTTAATTAAAAAAGAAAATGGACTGCGTTGTAAAGTGATGAGAATCAGATGCTGCCTTTTATTGTATGATTCTTTAAGTTAAAACACGATAGCAAGCGTGTTAATCTAGCAAATATCTTTTGGTCGTGTTTTAAACCCAGCATGAACAGACATGGGTGTTTTTAATAAAAAGACAGGTATTTAATTCCAAGAAATGTACAGGTCTTATGCCAGTATAGAAATGCAATTTGTTTTCTGGTTAATTTTTTATTATTATTATTATTTTAGAATTATTTTCTTGGGGGCCATTTGTAGACTTTGGAGCACTTCATAACTTTTGCTAATAGTCTCAAGACTTCATGTATTAAATAAACTTCAGATTTCCTTGCTAGGAATCTGTGTTTATTTGACTTTCTGAAAGCTATTGTAGGCACCAGCAATAGCCTGTATTTAATTCTTTTGCGTTAGTGATTTTTTTATTATTTTTTTTTTTTAACTTTTTTCCCCCACTGCTTTGGTCTTGTAGGTCTACCTTGACTCCTTTGCTTTCAGCCTGCAGCACATGAANTCGTCACTGCTATATAGGTCATGTCTGACTCTACATACTCTCTTAATTTTGATTTCTCTGTCTGTCTGGTCTCAGTCAGCTCCTGGCTACACCGTAATTTATTACAAGTGACAGATTTGGAGGAGGAGGTCCTCTGCTGTATCATATCTCTGACTATTGTACTGATGGCAGATGATTGTGCTGTGACATTCCTCTGCTTGGGTGTTTTAAATAAGTTCCAGGGTGGAGAAACTGACATGCTCTGCAAATTGTAAAACCCAAAGGAGTTTAAAGTAACAGCTGCCAAACAGCTTTAACTCTTTACTTTCTCTCTTGGTTTATATTATGAGTGAGGAATAAAGTTAATTTTTTTTTTTTTAATTAAAAAAGAAAATGGACTGCGTTGTAAAGTGATGAGAATCAGATGCTGCCTTTTATTGTATGATTCTTTAAGTTAAAACACGATAGCAAGCGTGTTAATCTAGCAAATATCTTTTGGTCGTGTTTTAAACCCAGCATGAACAGACATGGGTGTTTTTAATAAAAAGACAGGTATTTAATTCCAAGAAATGTACAGGTCTTATGCCAGTATAGAAATGCAATTTGTTTTCTGGTTAATTTTTTATTATTATTATTATTTTAGAATTATTTTCTTGGGGGCCATTTGTAGACTTTGGAGCACTTCATAACTTTTGCTAATAGTCTCAAGACTTCATGTATTAAATAAACTTCAGATTTCCTTGCTAGGAATCTGTGTTTATTTGACTTTCTGAAAGCTATTGTAGGCACCAGCAATAGCCTGTATTTAATTCTTTTGCGTTAGTGATTTTTTTATTATTTTTTTTTTTTAACTTTTTTCCCCCACTGCTTTGGTCTTGTAGGTCTACCTTGACTCCTTTGCTTTCAGCCTGCAGCACATGAAAAGCAAATATTTCCTAGCTGAAAATAAAGGGAGGCTGTCTCCTTTCTCCTTCTTGGTGTGCAGGATGGGTGCATGTTGTTTTCAGAGTGAGTAGCTTGGTCTGCAGAGTTGCAGGTGAAATTTCATAGTATTATATTATGGATCATACCAAATGGCCCTTCTGCCATCTGATCTGTGAATGCAGTACTGCAGAAATTGCAGGTGGTATGCAAGGTGAGACCACATCTCTTTTTGTAGGCAGGGAAGGGTAATGAAGTGCAGCAATATGTTAACTTCTGTGTTTGACCTAAATATGCTGGAAACGCAGTTTGAAGTATGAATTGTGAGCCCCGTGAAAGTGTGGGTGTATGGTACTGGAACAGACTGGATTTTCATCTCTGTAGCAAGTGCCTTGTGAGCATTTTTTGAATCCAGTTGACCTCATCTTAAGACTGAGTTTTGCTTCACTTCACTCTTGTGAGTCACAGGATGTTTCTAAGCATTTCACTGTTATTAGTAATACTGTACTCCCCAGTGCAAATTTTTCAGTACTTTTTATCTGCAAAAGTGGCTGAAATAGTTAAGTCATAGTTGGTGGAATAAGGTGTTTTGCTGGCCTTCACTGCCGTGCAGGGATGTGCATAGATGGGGCCGTAACCCAACAGCTTGATCCATCTGGCTGAGTTCAGTGAAAGTTGCAGTTGTACAAATACCCCCATGTTAACAAAAAAACCAAAAAACAACCCACCCACAAACAACCAAAAACAAGATAAAAAAGTTAAAATTTTCACAAATTACAGGTTGAGCACGTAGGATTGCTGCCAACAGAGATGCTGAAAACCCTGAGCGGTACAGAGCCACAGGTGTTCAGAAAAGAAAGCAATTAATTCCTATCCAGTTGGTGCTAAACTGGGGAAAACCTGATAATCCCTCATACTTTCCTTCTGTAGTATTGTCCAAATGAATGCAGCTTGCACATGGTCCTGTAAAATTGAAAAACAGCAGAGAAGCTTGTAGGCATAAATATTTTATCCATGTTTCTGACAAAGTTGGTTTTCCAGCTTGTACATACCTCAGTACAATTGCCCTGACTTTAATTTGGTTAGGTTAATACGGAGACAAGTTGAAGGAAGGAAAAAAAGATGGTTAATCCATTAAACTGGGGAAAGGAAGGCATTGAAACAGTGTGGAGCTTGTATTACAGAATTATAAAATGGTTGAGGTTGGAAGGCAGTTCTGGTCGTATCTCTGTGCTTAGGCAGGACTGCCTAGAGCTGGTGGCCTGGGACTGTTTCCTGACAGCTTTTGAGTACCTCCATGGATGGAGACTCCCAAACCTCCCTGGGCAGCCTGTGCCAGTGACAGGACCCGAGGGAATGGCCTGAAGTTGTGTCAAGGGAGGTTTAGGTTGGATATTAGAAAAAAGTTCTTCACCCAGAGGCCAGTTGGGTGCTGGAACAGCCTCCCCAGGGCAGTGGTCACAGCACCGAGCCTGACAGAGCTCAAGAAGCATTTGGATGATACTCTCAGGCACATGGAGTGATTCATGGAGATGGTCCTATGCAAGGCCTGGAGTTGGACTCAGTGATCCTTGTGGGTCCCTTCCAACTCAGTATGTTCTGTGATTCTGTGAACATACTTTATGGCACATTCAAAGCTGGTTTGTCCAAACTGAACTTGGCTGGAAGCTGCTGCTGGTGTTAGGATCAGAGTTGAAAGACTTCTGTGTTTGAAAAATTATCGAACTTTTACTGATTATTTATTCAGTAGAAGATATCTGTCTTGGAAATCAAGCCTTGCATGTTTCCTCAAAACTGTTAATTCCATGCCAGAGCCAGAAATTTTATAGTATGCCATGTTATTTTGAGTAGAGTTGTATTGCTTTTATAGCATTTGTTGTTAAAACATGAATAGCAAAGATACAAGGTGGACTGCCAGAAATTTTGGGTATTTAACAGTTGCCTTTGGTCTCAAGAACAGTGTTTTCACTCTGCAGCTGTCTATCCAGTGCTCTGGCTGTGCAGAATTTAATATACACTGAGCTGTGGTAGTGCCCTGCTTGTATGCTTTTAGTGCCATATGTGTTGGCATCTATGTCTTATCTGATAAGCAATTTTATAATGTATTCCTTATACTATTTCCTCATCATGTTATTCTTCCAGATCTGGCAGAGTCAGCAGTTACTGTGAGATGCTGTTCTGCAGTTGGATAACTGCAGTTGATTTTCACTGAAAACCTGTCACAGCATTGTCTGGAGTCACTGCCTGGCTGCTTTTGCATGGGCAGAGTTGAGGTGCTCAAGTAATGCTCTGCAGTCCTTCAGCTGTAGGAGTAATAACACTCAGATGAGGGTGGTGTCAGGCAGGCTGGGCATGAGCATCTTCATCTGCTGCTGGTGTTGGTGATTACACTGTTTCATACACCTTTGGTATCTGCGGTGAGCAGCTGTTACAGCAGGATTTGATCCCATTCAAAAAGCAGTTTTACTCTTTTGACTGATCGTAGGGGAATGTTATTTAACTGTACAGAAAAGGTTGCCATTGCTAGCCTGAGCTCACAGCTTGGTGAGGCTGTGTGGGACTGGTTTTATTCTCTTGATATTAGTTTGTGCCACCTGGCACAGCTCCATTGCATTCAATATTTTCTCTTATCCCAGAGAGGAGGAAACAGGCACTTCAGGCCCTGAATAATCATCTATGCATCAGTGTGTGATGATTTGAGGTAATAAGTGAATTAATAAACTTTATTTTTTGTTTGTATAATGTTCATTCCTACCTAGCTTTTGAACATTTTCCCTCATGGCGTAATTAACTTAGTTTTCATCTAGTGCAGATTGCTGTGTTCTTCTTTTTTGAATTGCAGCTTTCTGTGACCTAATGCTGCATCCCAGTACTGTCAGTTGTCTATCTCTCACAAAAAAAGAAGAGAGACGGGTTGGGGAAGATTTCTTGAGATTTCTTGCTCAAGCTGGTTGTCTGCAGGCCAGACTCTGCCATCCCCAGGTTAATCCGTGTGACCTGCTGCCTGCTTCAAGAATAGAGTCATTGAGCTGTGTTTTGGTTTTTTTATTGTTGTTTGTTTGCGTTTCTTGTTGGTTTGTTTTGTTAAGGAAATTTTAATTTAATACTACTTTTGTTCTTTATTTGTAAGAGCTGGAAAATTACTTTGCCAAAGAACATTTGTGACTGTTTTAGTTGTTTTCTACAAAGACGAAATTTTGATAGATAGACTCATAAAAGCTATTTTGGATCTTTTTTCTCTAATATGTTAACATTGCACATAAGCTTCTGTTAATATTGAATGGGATAACAGTGCTGTTCCTCTTAAGATTATGGAGCCCAAAGCTCTCTGTGCCTGCAGTAACAAAGCTGTTACTAATGTTTCATAAGGATCTTGCTTTCCATGTGGCATTGCAGAAGAATTCCTGTGTGACCAAACACGCTAGCCTGCGAATAGTTGCTGAGTATTTGTACAAGTGTTTTCTCATTCACAATTCTAATAAGAACATTTATAAAGCTTTGATTTTCACAACATTCTTTACAACATGAAGCAACTATGTTACGGTACAAATTTGTGTATTTTTGGACCAGTAATGTTAATTTCTAAGTTGCAGGCTTATCAGTTGTTAGTTACAGGGAAAGAAATAGATACAAGAGTATTGATCAATCACACAGTGCTTTTTATAAGCCACCAAAGGCAAGTGAACTGTGATTTTTCTCTGCAGATAAAGAAAGGACCTGTTTAAGGAAACAGTAGCACTTGACAGTTTGGCCTTGAGAAAATATGCCAGTAAAAGAAGTAGCCAGTGAGGAATGGGGTTTGGGCAGCAGCCAACTGTGTAGATGTGCAAGATAAGTAATTACCTTTTTTAGGATGGAACTTGAAAAGCTGGAGCTTTTTTTGTGATGTATGTTTCTTCTGGTGGCAGAGGCCTGGACTTGACTATCCACAGGACTCCTTTATGTCCTTTATTCTAATTTAAACCATTCCCTCTAGGAACAAGTGGAAATAATAGAAAAACAAAAAAACTGTAATAGTGCAATGAAGATCCAGCTAAAATATTTTTCCTTTGTTTTTAATTTTTGCTTTTCAGTGGAATACAGAAAAATCCTTTTCTAAAAACAGCCTGAGGTGACTCAATATTTAAATAAAAAACTAAAACCAACACAGGAAGTTGACAATGTGACTCTCTTATTTCTTGAGATTTACAGTTCCTTTTGTGCTTGTATTGCTGCTGATTCAGGATTGTATGTTAGTATTCCGTGATAATTTCTATACAGATTACTGTTTTTCAAACTAATTTTTGTCCATTCTTGCTGCAATAGAACTCATAGTCTGTTGAAAATAGTTTTATTCTCAGTGTGTGTGGAAAGTCATTGATGTGTTGGATAAGGGACTGAGGGGTGAAACACTGTAACTGCATTTCAGGGCTGATGTGAATGACTCTTGAATATGGAAGAATTTGCCTTCTTGTTTGTGGTGGGTTTGGTTGTTGTTAAAACATTTATACAAAAGCACCACTGGATAGCAAAAAGAACCTGAAAAGCAAAGCAAACTTGCAAATGAGCTCCTAATTTTGGGCAAAGCTAAATGTCTGTTAACTGCCTATTATATGATCACACAAAGGTGTGATTGCTGCACATGCTGCCTTTTGAGTTGATGGAATGAAATGTATGTAATGCCTGTGTTCTTCAGCAAATCTACTTGAAGAACATTAGTCTGTGGTCTCATTTGTTGAATGTTTTGATCAGCAACCAAGATAATTCAGAATTGTAGAAATATTCCAATTTTTTTTTGTGCTAAATGTATAAAGGTTTAATGAAACTCAGCTCATTCAAGGTACAAATCAGGTTGCTTTTGAGAGGAAGTGATCTGATTTGTTTCAAAAAGCTTGTAATACTTCCAGAAGATGATAATTTTTTTCTTTGCCATTCACAGTGTTAAGGATGGGACCCTGGGACAGGTATTAACTTGGGAATGTTGTGTTGCTGAGTTTCACAGGAGAGCAACAGAAACCTCTAGATTTTGACTATGGAGAAGGGCTCATGGCAGTCTCTCTCTGGAATGCTGTACTTCATCCTGGGAAATTCAATCTCCTTTGCCTTTATTTCACATCCACATTTAAAACGCAGTATTTTATTTGAACTCAGGTTTTTTGTGTGGTTCTTAGTGGGAATTATACGTTAGGTATTTTACAAAGAACACTTTTGGTTATGGAATATCCTTCTTCATGAAGTCCCACACACTGCTAAGTCTATTAAGCTATTTTCAATACTATTTAATGTTCTAACAATTTTTCAGCCAAAGAATGTTCTGTTTTTACATTTGGCTTGACAATATTAGTTGTTATATGAAAACCAAACCCAAGTGAAATTGCAGTAAAATTAGATACCAAAACCAAGTTCTTTTTCTGCTGTGTGGCTTTATCTTGTGCCTTGCTTGCTGCTGTGTCTGTCTACAAGAAATGCAGATTTTCCAGCTAAAATCACTGAACTGAGCAACGTTTTGCCTGGAAAAGATTTTTTTCTTCCCTCAGTAAAATGGGCATGGGAATTATTTCCTGATTATCTAAATAACTCCATCATGGGAAGTTTCTTGATAACCGTGAAACATCTTAAAGGTTATATATATTGTGAGTAACTATTCTCATCTGCCAAAATGCAAAATTGTGTAAGAAAATGGATATGCTGATACTTCTGCATACATGAAAATCAGGGCACAGCTCCACTGTTCTTGACCCCAACCACTCATCTGTCTTTTTGTCTTTTACTGGCAGCATCATCACCCACTACACCGTGTCAGTGACTTGACCTGGGTTAAAAAAAAAATATCCTTCCCTTCTTAATTAAGTTTTTAACTAAGGCCTGTTAACTAGCTCAGATATGGGGAAGTGGAGTGAATCAAAGTTCTGCAGAGGTCTCTCCCTGCTAAGTGCAACTGTTCCCTGGGTAAGTCTCTTCTGGAACCACATCTGAAGAATGTCTCTTCTTGCACCCACTGGAAAATTTTTTTCTCCATTAGTTCTTTTGAAATGACTGTATCAAATATAAGTGCTTGACAGATGGAGCCCCATCTGTCATTATACCATTATCTGTTATATTTCTAAATTTTCTCCTATTTGTAGTGCTTCTGAGAATACTTTGGCATTGTGTTTAATTGTTCCTTGGACTGCTTGCAGAGATATAACCTTGAACAGTGAATTAACTCTTGGACAAATGCACAATTAATTACATGATTTTGTGTAAGACAATGCACTTTGCTGTATCGTTTATTCTTTTAATTTCATATATGTATGTTATGCAACTTTTTTTTTAAAATTAGACTGACTTTGTCACTTTCTTGCCAGTCTATGATATCAAGCCAATGCTGAAGGCAGACACCATGTTAGATACAGTAGTGGCCTGATCAGGTGTGGCAAATCCTACTTCCATTCTTTAATTTTTTTTAAATGTATGTGTTTAAAGTATGATTTACTTAAATCCAAACCATGGTGAAATATTGCTAATTGCTTTGTAATAATTGAGTGTTTTGAGATTGAGTGTAGTTTAAGCTGTATCTAAAAATATAAAGGGGTGTATGGCCTGTGAGAGTGTCAATATAATGGTTTAATCAGATGAATAGGTTTAATTATTTTGGTAGTCACACTACTAAATAGCAGAACCCAGTGAAAGATAATGCAGTTTATAGGATCACTGGTTTGAGTTCAGCCCATATACATCATTCAGGAGTCCCTAATCTGTACAGTAATATTCACAGCTGCCATTAAAAACCCACCCAAACTGCCTGAAGGCACATTTTAGTGGTTCAGCCTCATTTCCTAGCGTTGATACTTGGTTTTAGTCAAAGCAGTGACTGAGTTCTGTCACAGAGGATCTGTCAGGTGCACTGTACCTACCCTCTGGCTCTGGATAACCCTAAATTTGTGTGGCTAAAACCCATCTCAAACACACAAACAGAAATCAATAGCTTAGTCAATTCTCTGCCTCACTTATTGGTTAAAGGACACTGTACCCTGCGCTGTAGTAGGGGAATTGTTGGGAAATGTTGGGTTTTTGAGGACAATAGAGTTCTGTTTTTCAAAGAGTTCATTCAGTAGTGGAATTGGTTCACTTTTAGTATTTTCCATCATTTTTGTTGATATCTTGACAAATATAAAATGACTGGCCAGTTGAGAGGATATGTGGTTTTAAGTGGTTAGTTGAGGATGTTGATGCTAATTCATACTCTGTTGTAGATGTTGCCTTCGATGTCTGTATATGACTTACCGCATTTGACAGTGGCTTACCTTGAACTTGACTTCATATGCTCCCAGAAGTGCCTGGGGAAGAGTTTTCTGATTAGATAGTTTTCTTGTCTTGAGAAAAAGCCCTTTTCAAAAAAATCTTATGGCCGAAGAGGCCACAACCTTCCTCTGGCTAGGCGACTGGAACTGGGGTGTCTAGTTGTCTTCTTACACCAGCAAATACTTTCATTTTGTGCCCTTTCAAATCTGCTGCAGATTCATGCACTGGCAAGATAATTGGGATGTGTGGAATATGAAAAAGTTGATATTTAAAGTCACTAAAATAACTATCACGACTTACAACAGGGATGTGAATGTGCAGAGTACACGCATGAGGACTGCTGGTACACTTTTAATCTGCCTATCCTTGCAACCATTTGGCTCTTCTGTAGCTCTGGTTGATACACTATAGATATTGCAGTGGTATTGAGCCCCATCTTGGCTCTTTGTAATGTGTATACAGAATTTGGACTGTCTTTGTAGAATTGGCATCAGAGAAGCAGCAATTTAAACCAAGGAAAAGCTTGACTCTGCTGCTTTTTTTAGGTAAATGATACTGCTAAGACATAAGGAGGCAAAAGGTTTATAGTTGGGCATAATAAAAAAGAGGAAATAGATCTTTCTCTCTGGAAATAAAGTAGCTTTAGACCAAATTGGAATCTCATCTGCAACCTCATGAAGGTCATCATGCATCTGTATTTACAGCAGTTTTCCCCCCTTCCCTACACGCAGTGCTCACACTCACTTTTTAGTAACAAGCCAGGGCTTGGAAAAAGTAATAGCCGGTATTCCTGAATCCAGGATGTGGACCTCTCCCTGTAGGATTACTTCCTGTAAAGTTGAACAATCACTATACATGATCATAAGGCTACTAAAAGAATAAATGTCTTTATTCAAAGTATCCATGAATATTAACATTCTCAGTGGAGTTTTTCTCCTCCTATCCAGACAGCATAGTATTCGGATAGCATTTATAAAGTTACAGCGTAAGAGAGGTACTGAATGAACAGATCTGCAGACCCTCCAGATCTTTCTAACCAAGCTTCCTTTGGAGAAAAGGACTGCCTGAATGGTTCATTTCCTCGATGTTCATCCTTTCTGTGATGTGTGTTGCCTAATCTAGAGTCCTAAAATGGATGTGTGCTATTGCTGAAGAAGCACACAGTTCTGATACAGCCGAAAATGGAGTTGCAAGTTAATGTGCTTAAAATGCTGATTTTGTTGGTACTTACATGAATTTAGTATCTTGGGGGAAAAATGTGACCATTTAAAAAACTTGGAAGGTAATCAAATTACACCTTGAAATTCTGTATGCTTTGCTTCCATGTGATAATTGCATCAATGCTCTTTTCCAGTGGTGTATGCCAAGAGGAACTTTCTGTCCTCAGGAGAAGGAAACTGTACATTTGTTCCTTTTGTCCCCTTCCTCAGCCCAGTGTACAAAAGCAGATGAGGGATAGGGCGTTGAGAGCTGCAGTATTCTTGCATGTTGTATACCCAGGAAAAACATCCCGTCAATCAAATGTTCATGCAGTTAATTGGAGACATTTTCTGAGCATTTAACTTTGCTCTGTCTTCACTCATGTAGCTTTTCCCCCCCTCTACCACGAGTAGGTTGTCTGAAGTCACATGTACAGTGTAGTTTATAAATGCAGGTTAATGCAGCCTTTTCTGCGTTCACAAAGAAAGTCTAATTGAAGGCATCTATCGAATAACTTTCTGAAATATTGATAAAAATTGTGGAAATTTACCAAAATTGTGGTCATTTACTGTAATGATTAAATCAGCTAATAACCTTAAGCCTTAAGAAACTTTTTTAAAAGGCCAGAAAAACCAAGGTAGTCATCTAAGCCAATTTAAGTTGGCTACATGTGAAAGATTTTATGTAGTACTTGGAAGAAGTAGAGCTAAGCAATAGGGGTTTGATTTACATTGTTCTTGACAGGTGAGTGGTGCTGCTTTTGCATTATCACATTGCCTTTTTGCTTGCCTGTAATATGTCGACTTGTAAGCAACCACATTTTAACTTGAAAGTGAATATTTCATTGCTCTTTAAGCCCTCTTTGTGCAAAGCATGCTTTTAATGAGCAGGCGCATTTAACTGTAACGGATTGAAAACAGGAGGGCTCTCACAGTAGAAAAAATTGTGTTTTGAAAGTTTGCCCACTACTATCCTTTGTTTATGACACTGTAGTAAACTAATGCAGTGTTAGAGCTCTGGCTTCTGCTTGTGGTCAGGCTCTTTTGGTGGTGGTTGTTTGGGAGGGAGGATTGGCTGTTATTAAGGTAATATATCCTTTATATCCATATATAGGAAGCATTAAGTAAGATACTTTCACTTTCAACTAACATTTCATGTATATGTTAAATAAAAAGTCACAGGAAATTGAGGTGCAAACACAGTCATTAGGAGGCATCAGGAATGAAAGCACTCCAAGGAGTAATAGAATCCAATTGATTTTAAAAAGTGGCTTGATGAAGATAATGTTCTCTGTTAAGTATGGAGAAAAAACAGATTGCCTTTTAAACCAGTTTCCAGGCTGCCTTAGTGTTCTGTCTTTTCCATACTACTCTTTCACTGTGTTTTGTCAAAGGACATCTTTTAGCAAGATCTCTTTCACCATGGTTTAGAATAAGATAATATACTGCAGGACAATATGAAGGAAGTGTATTTCTTGCTATATAAAATTGTACAACATCCACTCTGCTTCCTCTTTTAAACATAGTAGACTACAGGCAAAAAATATATGATGGCAAGATATGGGGCATCTCAACTAAAATCTCAACCCCCTTCTTTTCTAGGTGTAATTAAAAGGAGAGGGGAGCATATCAAATGAAGGAGTTATAATTTTGTAGGCAGGTTTGTTTGTTACCAGTATGTTTGTGCATTGACTTCATGAAGCTTCTAGGAAAGCTGGAATTGAAACATTTGAAAACTAGAACATTGCTTAATTTCATTCCATGGATAATTTTCCTGGAAAACTGTGTGGGTTTTATGCATTGTTCTCACCCTCATAGTGCTATCAGTATTGATAACTGGCTAATTAAATACATTTTTAGGAGCTCTTAGTGGTCAGAAAGCAAAAGGAGATAATACCACTGAGGGTTAAAGATTGCTTTGTGAAATTGCTCTAAACTGACAAATAATGATCTGCTGTCTTTGACATCTGTTAAATTAATACAGCTGAACTTAATTAACTAAAGGGAGTGCTGCTCAATCAGTCTCTTTTTCCTTTGCTTACCAAATTCTTCTTGGAGAGACCATTTGACTACAAACCCTTTTTTCCAATTGCCGTGTGATTTTTCTGCATGTATCTTCAAGTAGGTATGAGTAATGTTTTTCCATCTCAGTTTTAAGTGAGAATGGGCATTTAACTTGCTTGCAAATAGAAATACCAAAACAAGCATACTGTACTCTTTGCATTGTCACTGGAGAAATCTTCCCTGAAGATGTTGGATTTGAATGCTTCTGGCAGTATAAAACAGTTTATATAGAACCCCCTCATTATGTTTCCAGTGCAGGATTTTTATGCTCTTGGACCTTGCTCTGATGATTGTAGCACTTTTGATCCATGAAGAAAAGAAGTCAGAATAAAATAAAAGATCTGAAAAGCTAGTCCAGTGTCAGGGAGTCCTGCATGGAACAGTAAAGTTTCTGTCTTGTGGTGATGACCCCTGAGGAGCTGTAGTCACGGGAAATGACCTCAGGAGACCTGGAAGATCACCAAAGACCACTGTGGTGCAGTTGTCTTGCTCAGAGCACTGTCTGACCATCCCCAGTATGTGGTGGGTTTTTTGCAAGGGGGAAAGGTGCATCTTCACAGAGTTCTGCTTCTGGCTGTGTCCTAAGATTTTACATCAAGATCATTTTTTGTCAGTGGGCATGCTGTGCCTGGACAGTGTGATTCCAGCAGCCACACCACATTGCTGGATACATCCCAAGATGTGACATGTTTCAATTCTTAAACATATTGTGTTCATGTGGTGATAGATAAATATTCCTGGTTTTGAGCTACAACTGGAACCTTCTAGTCCTCAAAATGTCAGATACGATAAGTTTTTGCTTGTCACTTACAATTAACCACCAAATTGAATGGTGCTGAACTATAGTTTGTCTAAAATTGTAGTATGATTAAGACCTTTCTGGTTGGTTTTCTTAGCTCGTTATTAATACCATATGATGGAGTATTCCAGCCCTGAAGAAAGCCCACGTAAAGTGGAAACTGTGGTTTCTTGATTTAACTGCAAGGAAGTTAGTCCTTTATGCTTCTGAGCCAAAAGTTGTATTAAAGGGGGAATGCATAAGGAGTGTAATGTGTGAGCCCCCCAACTTTTGTAGCAAAATAGTCTCCTAATTAAGAGATTACACTGTGCAGTGAAATTAAGTGATGCTCCGATTTTCAGATGTTTCAATTCTAACTTGGCTGAAAGAAATTAAAAACTTGCCATTTAATTGTTTCCTTTTTAATAAATTACTTACCTTAAACACTGTTTCCATCTCCTGCATGAAAGTACAGCTTCAAGATAGGCAATGTGGTGGTATCACTGGTAGATGTAAGCTGTATGAGAATGTGTAAAATAGGTTGAATTCCTGTGGTGGTGGCCAAGTTTTACTCTGCCTCTGGCACAGAGCATGACAAAAGCACTTAGTGTGCAGCAGTGGGCTTTTAGTGTGTGTCCTGCTGTCACCTTCCCCTCCCTGTGAGCACAGGGAAACTGCTACTTTTAAAACACCACCCACAGACTGAATTTTCTGCATTACAAAATCTCAGCAACCTATTATCGGTTTCAGTAGCTGTCAGGGTATTGACTGAACATTTTTAATGCAAAATGAAAAGCTGTATCATTGTAGACTTGTCAAAAAGCTGCAAATCTATTACAAGTTAAAAAAGCAAAGTGTAATTAGATGTCTCAGTGATCTGCACAGCCTTTCTTCTTTACTGTGTTTTTTTCTACAAAGTGAAAAGAAGCAGCAGCAACATCTCTGTGCACAGCAAGCCCAAACCCCAATAACAGTCTTTGTTTTTCACTGAGGTGCTGTGCAGGTTTATAGGTCCTTGAGTCAGCCTAAGGCCCTGCTGAAAAAACAGTCATCTCCTCAAAGCACAAGGAAAGTCAGGAGTATTTTTCTTGTCTAACACTATCTGTAGGGTCAGGAGTGTGTGTGCAGGTGTTGTTTTAAGGCTGAGTAAGAAGAAGAGCTTCAGATTGTCTCATTTTTGGAGCTTGAGTGTGGGGAGTCCACAAGATGGTAGAAGAGTGGTTCTTGGTTCCCTGTCTGCTGCTGGGTCCCTTGGTTTCAGTAATAAAAACAAATCTCTTTTCAGCACTCCTGCATGATGATTTCTGTGTTGCTGTGGCAGCAAAGCAGGGTGAGGGTTGGCTTCTGAAACAGGCACACGAGGAGTTCTGCAGCAGAAAATCAAGGCAGTGATTAGTGCGTCACCAGATCCTGCTTGTTCTCGCAAAAAGGTTGTCATCATCAGCCCACTCACCCCTTTGTGAGCCCTCTAGAGCTAGCTTTGGATGAAAGAGGCATTGTGAACATACTTGCTAGGGAGTCAGTCTTCCCTTCGACACAATGAAGAAATACTTCTATGTGGTCACCACGCAGTTCACAAAATATCAAACTCTTATCAGTCTCTTAAAAAAAAAAAAACCAACCCAAACTAAAAAAGTCCAAGGAAGTTAATAGAAATATCTATTCATCTGCAGTTACCTCTTGCTCCCATGTCGTACTGTAAGATCTCTGCCACTTCCCGGGAGGAACAATGTGGGAAAGAGCACTTTGGTGAGACATGCCGGGTTCCTTGGCTTGAGGAGGCTTGAGAACTGAGAAAATTCTCCCATTCTGCCCATTCCTTCAGACTCCTGGAGTACTTGTCATCCTTTTTTCCTTATAAAACTTTAGCCAGACACCTTTCTACCCGACTCTTTATCTGTTCTACGCAGAACCCAGGTTGAAAACTGGAGAGGTCTGATCACTTTGTGAACTTCACAGCTAGTTTTATTACATTAAAGTTACTATTAGAGTGGTATTCTTGGAATTAATTTTCATACACATCAGATGATTTAGGGGATTTTTATTATAGTATTTTTAAGATCAAGTCCTGTGAAGAAATTAATGTAGGATTTTTCAGACCAGATATAAGGAAGAATAAATTTAAATATCCTGTTTTGTGTTGTTTTTGAAGCTTTTTGGTATGAGTTTATGTGTATTCTATTTAAAAGCATGGGCTGATTAAATCTTCAGATTGTGCTGTATAAAGCTTTGATTAATCTGTTTATTAATAAGCTGTCCTCACTAATGGCACTTCTGAATCTCTCAAAAATTCCAGTATAGCAAAAGCCAAAATATTGTGAAGGAAGCTTATGAGTCTGTAGAAGGTAGATATGATAGGCAATGCTATTCCAGCTTCTGGTGCTGTTGGCCTTAGAGGTGTTGTCTGTGTGCTTGCACTTTAAAAACATGTTTTTCTGGGTGCTCATTTGTGGTGGTCTGTCAGCTGGATGTGAGCAGGGTATAAAACCAAACAGCTGCCTGGTAAACTCTTTTTGTTTTCTATATGGTATCTGGCACTTCAAAGTAAAATTACATTAATGTTAAGAATGAACTAATTTCTTCCTGTACTAACCTTTGAACAATTTAGTACTAGTTTGTCAGATGTATAAAGGCAGAGCATTCAAAAATAGGAGCCTAAACTTACACTTCAAATGTTGTTTGACTTTTTCCCAAAGATATGCTGATGTTACAGCCTTTGGAATCATGGGGGTGTACATGTACAGACTACTCAGAAAACTTTATTTTCTGAGCTTGCTAAAGCTTGTGGTTTCTGAATTAGCTGAACATGCAAATGAAAGTCCCATGGTTGTCCTTTGCAACAGTACTGAGTGCATCAGATAAAACTGTGCTGGAAAATTCCTATGTAAAAGCAAATATTTCACTGTCCATGAGGAACATAATTAAACTAATTTAAAAATAATAAAAATAATCTGTAGTTGTTTAACTTCAAAAGAACCTGCAAAGATTTTTGGAGTCAAGGCAGGATATAAAAAGCATCTATGACACGCATTTTGCATTTAAGCATGCTATTTTACTAGTTTTTCACTTTGGCTATTTTTAGGTGTTGCTTTGTATCTGTTTGCTGATGTGTATAGATGCCCACCACCACCATCTCTCCAAGTGACATCTTTTCCATTTTACTCTTTTTTTTTTTCCTCCCCATTTTTCCCCCCAAAAAAGTGCAATGTGCAGATCATCTTCTAGCACTTCCTTCGCTACTTAACCTATGGCTTGCCTAAGTGTTTGCAAGAACAGTGTTACTGTTAGATGCCTTTCCCATTGCAGCCGGCTCTGGCTTTATCTTGCAAACTGCAACAAGTGTCCCAGATGCTGACTGATGTCACACGAGCTACACCAAAGCTTCGGGGGAGGAGGAGTCCACCACGTGCTTTGCAGTGCTGGCTGGGGCGGGACCCAGATGGGTTACAGCTATTGCAGAATTTCGTGTTGTGGAAAGCAAGCTGCAGAAGTCAGAGGGATGGCATAGCCCGAGGTCTCCTGGGATCTGTGGAAGCAGTGCATACAGAGCCCAGAGCCAGGGCATGTCCCTAGGTCCCACTTCAGAAAACTGGAGTCGGTGTTTGTGCACAGCTTGTGTGGTTTCAGGGCACAGTGTTTGATACACCTTCCCCTCCCTAAACACTGCTGCTGGTTTCAGTGCTTGCATGATGTGAAGTCAGTGCTGGTGTGAGTTGCTCTGTGCCTCTGAGGGGAAGGAGGGAGGGGTGTCAGACTGCTGCAGTGCCTGAGCAGCATCAGAGAGCAGCGTGTGCGTAAACAAGGGTTTGTGTCTCTCAGCCTGTCCTGACTGCTGCAGCGGGAGAAAGCAGAGCTTGGGACTGCTTGTTCTCCCCGGCTGAGTTCCTTAGCCGGTCGCTGAGCCCTGAGTGGGTGAGGTGAGGGTGGTACCTGTGGGCGGTAAGAGCCCGGCGTGACCCCGAGTGCGGGCTGTGGAGCTGCCCTGCTGTGTGACCCGGCTCCCTGAGGGCTGCGCACCGCCCGGGGGCTGCAGTGCCTCGGGATGCAGCACGGATGTGATTCTCTGCAAATCAAAGGGAGCGGCTTAAAATACTCAAAATACCTCTTTCTTCCCCACCCCCCCCATACTCCCACATCCAGGGAGAGATGATGCTTTGTATATACAAACCCCACATGCATAGGAGGATCTTAAACTTGAACAGCCAGCTGCTGTAATAAATAAAATGTAGCAAATGATCCCAAAGAGAAAGGGGAAATGGGAGTCAAAAGGCCAAGGTATTCTGTCCCAAAGCAGATGTTGGCAGTATCTGGGGTGGGCGTGCTGGAAGAGGAGCGAGCCTTGGATGATGTCATGGAAGTGTGGAGGCCCAGCAGTGGGGATGGGGAGCCCCCAGCAGAGCGGAGGGAGCCCAGCTGCCCTTGGCTGTCAGTGGGGAGCAGCGCCGTGTGCTGCCCCTGCTGCCTTACACCTCCGTCCTGCAGAGCCTGGCAGCTCAGGGGGGTGGGCTGATGGCTGTATCAGCCAGCAGGGCCCCTCTTGCTATGTTACTCTTTCGCCACTGCACCGAGGAAAACTTTTCTCTGCAGCTTGCTTTTCTTAATACTTTTGGATCATTGTTAAAGCCAGTCCAAGTAAGAGCAAATTGCAACTGTCAGTCTAGAGCTGATGGGAATTACTGGAATGTGATGAAAACTTACAAAGGAAGAAGAGTCCGGTATTTGGGGGGAAAAAAAGCCCTTATGTTGGTTTGATTGTTTTTTTTTTTAAACTCCAGGAAGGCAGAGTAACAACATCTGTGGACCTAAGACTTTCCTGTAAGCATCTCTCCTCATTCTCATTTCCCTGTTGCAGTGGCTGGAGATTGTCCATGTCTTTCCATGTCTTCCTGTCCCCTCCTGTTTTTCCCAGGCTGACAGACACGGCAGGTAACCAGGTGTGCTCCCAGCTGTGTTAGCTGCATGCCTCTGGTGTTAAGAATCTGGTTGCTGCTCAGCCCAGCTCAGCCCGAAGGCCCTCCCTTCACAAGAATACATTCACTCATCTTTTTTTATGGAACAGGAGGTGAAAGTCCCACTGAACAGGAAACATTTTGTAGATCCTCTGCAAGCTAACAAGCTGTTAGAATAAATTTATTCATGGGCTTTAATTAAACTCATGCAAAAGCTAGATGCTGCCCTGTCTTCGTTACATTTTCACCCTCTGTTGTTGTACTATTTTTTTCTCTGAGTTCAGAGTTCCTTTTCCTAAATAGAGTCTGTGACTATTTCTTAAGAACGCTAAAGCAAGAAGCAACCCCATTGCCATCTTAATAGACTTTCTTCATCATTCAGTAGACTTTAGCCTTTTTGCTTTTATGGGTCCTATTAAAAATATATTAAAAAATCCAGTAACAATAAAAATGGCAGTGTTACATTGGTAAACCTCTTTTTGCTCTTTTTCAGGTGTCATTTGTGACTCTTGATATAATCTGAAGGTTCAAGGGCCTTGTACAGAGCCTGAAAAAAACTACCGTGGGGGGGTGGGAAAGACCTGCAGGTGATTGCTTTCTTCAGAAGTGAGTAGGTCAAGTAAGGTCTACTAACTGTTGCAATGGAGTGACAGGCAAGAGCAATTAGGGCTGCCTACACAAAATGAGAGGAAGATACTATTTTTGTGTGAGTCTGCTGGAACCTGCATTTCCTGACCCTGGAGGTAGGAGCTCCAGAACTCTGGTGTACCACAGGGCCTTCCTGCTGCTCTGAACTTCATTATCATACCACATTCCAGATATTCAACATAATTGTGCTACATTATTTATTGGGCTTCTTTTAACTCTAGATTTACTCGATTTGGGAAAAAAGTTTCGGACATTCACAACTGAGCTGCTGCAGTTGCTGGAATCAGTGTGCCTGTTATCACTGCAGTAAGTGGTTTAAACAGGATGTTTTCAAGAGGACTCTTTTGGGGGGCAAAGTAGTGAGAGTTGTAATGAAGCTGTTGAAAAATGAACAATCTTAATTTAAAAAGCCATTTCAAGTTTCTTTACATTTTGTAGAATGAACTTCTGAAGCCTGTTCTTCTCTGCAGGTTGATAAAGTCTCTTGTAAAACTTGGGATGGTTTGTCCCAAACTTTTGCAGAGAGAGCTCAAGTAAAGTACATATGTTTTGTTGTTTTGTTTTTTAAACTGTGATAGGTCTGCTATTTAATTTGCTATCACTGCTACTTAAATAAAATTAAGTTTAAACAGGACATATTGTTCTAGAGTAAATGCATTTATTTGAGGTTGTTAAAATTAATCACTTGATTGAATTTAGCAGAGCTTTTTCCTTTAAAGAAAAAGGTGTGTTAGTAAGTGATGAAGTCTTGGAGGGGGAGAACAACAGAGCAAAGATACCTAAATATGAAGCAAGGTGTTTCACAAACAGCTCTGAAAGTTCACAGCTGGGGAACTAAACACATCATCTTGTCCAAATTATTTCAGCAGTAGCTCATTAGGCCAAAGAGAGGTGGTGGTTTTAAGCCAAATGAGTCTTCAGCACAAGAGTGGAGAGTAATCCAGACCAGGATTCGTGGGTGAGACTGTCAGCCTTGAGCACCTTCATATGATGCTCCAGGGACCTAGGCTTGGAAGATGCTCTGCAATGGCTCTGCCTGCCAGAGAGGCTTCCTGGCTTGGAATGCAGCTGCCTTTTGCAGCTCTTTCTGCTTGTGATGTACCCTGGGCAGCAGAAATAAGAGAGCTATCAATATGAAGGCCACATCTTCAGAGTCCAGGCTTTGTTACAGCTGATGTAACAGGCAGTCCCCAGGGCATTTTTCCAGGAAACCCCTCTAATTTGTGGAAAAGGATAGGCATGGTGGAAAAGTAGCTTATGGCCTGCAAAGCCATCTGCTTCTACCACTGCCTGTGTTGACAGCAAGTTTAGCACCGCATCCCTAAGTGGATCATGAAATCTCACCCATTATGCTTCACAGTTACCTATTTCATTTTCTAAAAGTCCTTTCTACCAAGGGAATTGGAGCAGTGGCTCTTGAAAACACTTTGGCTGAGGTTCCTAGTTGAAAAGAGGTTTTAAGTAATTCCACCCACCTCACTGCAGTTTTAACATGGCAGTAACACAAATGAATTTCAAAAGCCAGCCTCCAAAGTAGGCAGCAGTGTTCTATATGTAAGTACACCCATTGAAAAGAATATGAAATATATTTTGCTGACTTTGGTACTGCAGAATCATCATATTTTAACTAAGTATCTATATCCTATGTGTGTCTGTACTTCACTGAGTGATTATCTTGCTGTTATGTGCTGGTTTTGACCCCAAGCATTTTGGATTCTGTGTGAATACAACCACAGAATAATTTCAGTCTAATTTTAATAGTCATTTAATGGCTGGAAAGATGAACTTAAAGTTCAAATATTAAAGGTTGTTTCATTCACATTAGGTAGTAATAATTTTTACTTGCCTCAATTTTTCTTTATTTGACTACTAACTCAGAGGGGACTATCTGATTGAATGGTCCAAAACTGAAGTTAAAATCCTTCGTGCTCATGTTGAACATCTTGGCATTAGTGTAACTATCATTGCTGGGAGAAACTTGAGTCTGCAGATAAACTCTTTTATGTTGCCATTTAAGGCAATTGGGTTTTTAATTGTTTTGTTTGCGGGTAGAAAATGTTAATGTGCCTGTATAATTTTGTTGTAACTGTGTAGAGTCAAAACTATCACTGTTTTGCTGTGCTGTTGGCTGATCCTGTACTAGAAGAGTGGACCCAAATCCCTTTTCTCTTTCTAAACATCTAAGGCAACTCAAGTGATTCTCATCGTCATTGAAGTAGACCTCTGGTTCCTACAGAATGAGGCTGCTGGATTTCCTAACCTCTCTGCTTTCTATGATCTTTAAAACAATGCACATTGTGCTTGGCCAGCTGATGGCTGGAAGTCTCAGGCGTGCTGTTATGGCAGCACAAGATACGTGGCAATTCACACTGGCTGTGTGAATATGTAATAGCACTCTGTTGTCCTTTTGTGCTTCCCTGCAGTGATTTTGTAACCTTGTGAGAAGAACTGGCCACTTGGGTTATCAGGCCGGTTATTGAAATAAATACACCTATAACACTCATGTAATGCTGGAATTGTATTTATAAGTAAATATGGTAGAATAGGTTTCAAATTTATTGGGCTGGTTGCTTTAAATTCTTGGTTAACTGTTAAATGTCATTTTTCTAAGCAATTCTTATTCATATCCCTCTGTGAAATACATACTTTCTTAACTTCATGCAAGTATCTGTAAACTTGTTTTTCAAATGGATTTCAAGGAAATGGTATGGACTAGTAGTGTCAAGGAGACTATTAGTAAATATTGTCATTTTTAGTGATTAGCTGTACCTTATGTCTTCAGTTTAACTTAGCATACATGTATATGTATAGCATACATGGACCTTTTATCTGGTAATCATAGAATCTTTTAAGGTTGGAAGGCCTATAAGATCATTGAGTCCAGTTGTTAACCCAGCACTGCCATGTTCACCACTAAACCACGTCCCCAAGTGCTGATAACATATTTATTCTGAGCACATAGAGCGTATTTTGCCCTTTCAGAAGTTGATTATTGGTCTCGTATATCTACTTTCTCACTTGCTTCCCAGCAGATTCCCCCAACACATCCTGTTAATGCAGCTTCTGTGTATGTTTAGCCTCTGTATGATTTGGGTATTTAGAAAGGCCTTCCTCCTGCTTCCTCTTTAAGTGTTGGTTGCACACAGTAGATCACTTTCCAAACATACAGCTGTTTGTTTAAACCAGAATAATACTTTAATACAAATGCTTGCTTAATGCATGCTCTAAGTGGCCTGCAAAGTATTCATGTTGCTGCCTGTGCCAAGGAAGCAGAGCACACCTCTGGAATGTTTTCAGTTCTATATATCTGCTTGTTAATGGGAAAGTGGCCATATTTGTCAAACTGAAAGCGCCAGCAGCCCCGTGTGATCCTGTTACTTACAAACAGATGTGTGTTTTGCAGTACGAGTATAAGAAACAGACAAGGTGAAATTAAAGAATTTGGGAGAATCCTGTGCTGAGGGAGAGCACTGTTTACAGCTCTAAATCCCCAAGATGGGTCTATGCCAGAGTATAAGCAGTAACTCCTTTATGTTGTCAAACAGGCAAACTAATAAATAATGTGAGGGTTTGGCAGAGTCCTGCATGGTCTGACCACCCTCTTAGGTAGGCCACATGCAGATGGTATAATGTATAATATCAGATGTACTTATTTGAAGATATATAACATTATGTGGGATTTTTGATTTAACACAATGATACAAAATATACTGGAGTCACAATACCGATGTAACTTGCCCTTTGTTAGTAGGAAATGCAGTAACAGCGAGTTCAGCCACTATACCAGCATATGGTACATGCTGCTGTTCTCTGTAGTATGCTCACCATCACAGTGCTGGGCATCACCAGCTACTGAGAAGGAATAGGTGACTTGAAGTCAGCCCACAGCTGCCTTCAAATTTATTTGTTTGTGTTGGTAGTTGTTCAGTTTTTATACTCTTTGCTGGTCTGAGCTGTGTATATACACCTTCCCCGTGCTGGTTTGGGAGACATTCTCACTCTTCTACTGAGCTTGAAGAAACATTTGATCCACTCAGCTCTAGTGTAGTCAATTGATTCACTCAAATGCTGTTCGTGTACTACAAAGGCCACCCTGGGGTCCCATTTGTGTTGAGATACAGTCAGCTCTGTTTGCTGCAGCTGTGCTCAGTCACACCCTGCATTATTCCCTGAGCTTCAGGGCACATTGCCCTTGCCCATCTCCTCTCAGTCTTCTTCTGCCATTTATTGGCCAGTCATGGCATTTCACACTCAGATTGATCTCTAACAGAACAGATAATTCACTGATTTGCTTGATCAGCTGTGATTCGTTGGTCTTCAGCATTTTGATTTGTGAACCCCAAGAGTCCTTCAGCAGAGTGCCATCCCCTTCAGACCCTCCCTTAGGCAGGCAATTATATATGCTGCCTAAAGCAACAGCTTCATGCCTTCCCAAAGAATGGTTCATGGACCTCCAAACCTTTGCTGCTGTTTACAGTGGTAGTCGTGGGACTGTGATAAGCACCACTGGGAATCAAAGCTGTGAGGTGACCAAGAAATACAAAGGTGTGTTCCAGTGTTTTTCCCATCATGGAAAGCAATATAAGGTGTATGAGTAGCATATCAAACCCCTCATAATTGTTGCTTTTTGGGTTTTATATACAATGAGTCTGTAATAAAGATGAATGTTGCAAATGTAGCTGTATGTTCCCGTTATGATTGTGAATTTGAGGAAAAGCCAGTAACTTCTGATTTACATAATTGACTTCCAGTATAGTGGAATAGAAATTAATCTTTTTAAATTCACAATTTTAGTCTGATTATAAATTTTTTTCTCATGAAATCTTAACAGCCCTAAAATTAATTCCCTGCCAAGAATTAAGATCACCGTGGCTGTTACGGTAATTTAAACTGACGCAAGTTTTGGTTGCTGAGTCAGTTATGTATGCTCTGCGTGTATATGCAGTCATCATAGCTGAAATATAGGCAGAACAGCAGCCTGGTTCAAAAATATTAATTGAAAAATTAATTTACTTGGATGAGAAGGCTTCTGCTGTGTGACTGAGACGGATGAAAGAGTAAACAAAGGGCAATAACAAATGGCTGTGTGTTAAGCTGTGGATGCTTTATAGTGTTAGGATGCAGGGAACTGTAGTGGCCCCAATTTTATATACAGTTCTTATTCATTGTCTAGTAGAAGGCCTAGATCACAGGTTAATTAAATTTTTAAGCTAGTCCAAGTAAGGAAATATAAATATTGTTTTTGAACAGAAAAATCTCAAAAACTTGGAAATATAATAAATATTTTTGGAGAATAAGAAAGTTTCAGTCTTGGTTGGCGATTAAATCCTGGTGCTATACTGAGGAGAAAATAGAAGTCACAGCAACTGGTATGTAGAGATGTTAATAAAAACAAACTTGTTATGGTCAGGAGGAAACAACAATAACCCAGACCGAAATACCAATAGGACTGTAGAGGTTTTTGAGTGTTCAACTGCGGTTGTAAACACTATGTAGTGCGTGTGCACAAGTCCTCACTGCTCCATATCAAACCCTTTCCTGGCATTGTCACAAGCATCCTGTCCTTATGGAGCCATGGGATTTAACTGCTGTGGTGCCAGTATGCAGCAATAGAGGTTGAGAAACATTTGGAAATCATTTTGGGATTTAGGACAGAATAAAGGTCTGCTGCAACTGCTCATGTCAAATACTGACCTTAAACTTGCCTAGGTCAGGAGATGGGCAGGTTTCCCTTCCAGAAGTGACCATAGAGATGCAGTAGAGCTGACCTAATTGCCCCTGAACCAGCAGGAATGGTCCCAAATCTCTTCTTTTCCTCTGCCAGTGTTGCACTTGGCTACCACTCTCCACCCCCACACCTGCTGGTTCTGCTGATTTTGGCACCTGGGGCTGTGTTGCTTTAGCAGTTCAACCTGATAACCTGGCATTGAGCCATTCGGTGCATTAAGCTGGTGCTGGGTTAGCAAATGGAACCAACACAGTGACAGGTCCAAGGGACAGCACAAGGGAAGGAGCAGGAGTCCACATCCAGGCCACAGAGGTGGGAAGGGAAGGGATGTTCCTGGTTTTGTTGTGGAGTGGCTGAACAGTAGTGCTGCATTCCTCATCACCCTGCAGAGCTCTCTGCTCAGGCTGGCTGGGCTGGAACAATGAGGTTGTTTTACCCATGTGTAACTTCACCAATGATTCAGTTTTCCTGTCTGCCAGCTGGGGATAACCTCTTCAAGTGATTAGAAATTGACTATTGAGTTATTTGAAAAAAGGGAATGTGCCAGTGCCTAGATAAAATTTTAACACAATAGTTTGCCTCTGTACCTGTTTAGCTTACATTGGTGGAGTACTGAGAGGAAAGTGGAAGTTTGCACTGCAGGCTGCATGGGGAATGTAGACAGTCACTTGAGATGGGTTTGTTTGAATTGTTACAGTGGTTTGTTTAAAAGCAAACAACTCAAGGAAAAATACATTCTTCTGAAGTTACATATAGGTTTGCTTCCACAATAGGTTTTGGAAATAAGTAGAAATTAAACCTAAAATTAAAACTGCTTGTAAATGACCAAAAAAGGTGCTTGTCTCCTCCCTGCTCCATTGCACATACCTTGGATCACTTAAACGTAGAATTACATCTGCTTTAAATTGCTTTCATCAGATGCATTCTTTTATTAATGGAGTTAGGATAAAGTTGTTCTGAGAAAATGTAACACATCCATTTGTAGCTGAGCGAATTCAGTCCTTCCCTTTCTGCTCTCTCTGAAACTAGACTGATGATGCAGCAGGTATAAAGTTGTCTTAAAATCCCGGCAAGCAGCACAGCAGCTGAGCTCGATGTATTATCCTCAGAGCTGGTGTTGCAAAATCAGCTGGGGTCTTGTTTGAGTCAGTGGAGAGCTCCAACACTGAGCAACTGGAAAATGTGCATTAACTTTTCATTCCGTATTGATCTCCAAACAGAGTTTCAAAGAACTCTATTATGAAAAAAGAGGGGTTTAAGCAGGGATTACTTTGTCATGACTGGTAAAGAATACATTTATGCGTGTGGCAAGCTAAAGCTTTGAAACTCAACTTCCATCTGCGCTCCATGACAGTATTTTACTTAATTCCATGGCTAAGAGACAAGGTTTGGAAATGAAATTAGTTTGTGTCATGCACAGTTCCTGTAGAGATCAAAGGCAGAACTGCTAATGCAACTATTGCTATTCATGAGTTTCATAGCCGTGTGAGTTTCAAGTTAATTATAAATGCTTATTTAATCACTTAACAATAGGGTATCAGAGTCTCATCTGGGCATTATGCATACAGCTCCCACTTTTTTTAATTAAAGCAAATTCCTACCTTTTTTCCCAAGAAATTAATTTCGGTGGTAATGCTCTAGGCTCTAGCAGGTCAGGATATGCAAATCTTCTTTTAAATGTTGGACAGTTGCATGATGAATGTCTTTATTTTATTATCCTATAACTGCCCCTCCCTCCTCTTTGAGTACATGGTTGTGTAGTAGCCTGGTTGTCACTGTTCATGGCATAAATTGCTCTAGTTCATGTACTAAAGCTCTTTCTGTGACATTTTATTAAAATTTGTGTGTGTTATCCCTGGGAGATAGTGTATTTTAAGATAAACTAATGTGTTTATAATTTTACTTTTCAAATGCTTTATTTAATAGATTTTAAACCCAAAGAAGCAAGTTGGACACCTGTCTGACCTTCATATCATAGACCACTGCTTTATTTGAATATTGAGGATTAAGTCTAATTATTGGATAATTAAGATAAACCATTTCAGTCCCCTGGAAATTAAATTCTTGTGCACTAGAGGAACCAGTGCCAACAATGCCCTGAGGCACTTGCAGCAGCAAGGATTATTAGATGAGAAATGCAGATGAATCAATCTATGCTGCAGAGAAGAGTGAAAAAGCATCAAGTGCCACCTGAGAGCAGCCTCCTTCACCACCCCAAATCCTGCATGTCCACAGGACTGAGATGAGCAGGATGCACTGATCGGGCCTCACATGGCAGCTTCTCCTTGTCAGCTAAAGGAGTGGACTGTGCAGCTCTCATTGCACCAGATCTCTGCTGTTCCTGGGGAAGAGCAAGGGGGAGGAATAAAAGAAAAACTCAGAAATCAATCAATTGTGCATTTGGGGAAGAAAGTTCCTTCTTGACTTCTGAGGTGTGAGAGTTAATTATAGACATCACACACTGCAAGTTCTCCATGTGCAGAGGACCATACTGATAGTCCTCCTCCCCATGACCTGTAAAGCACAAAAGTGTTCAGCAAATTTAGATTGCAGTGCTAAAAAGAAGCACCACAGACAACCATTTGGGCTGGCTTCATAAATGTTGTAGACTCAAACATTAATACTCTTAACATTAATTGTAAGCCTTAATTAAACACCTAGAATTACAATTAATGCTATTTTAAAAATTAAGTAAATAAATCTTCCCACAGCCTGAGTGAATCTACCATCTTGTGTGCTGGTCTCTTTTTGCTATAAATGACACCTGAATTTGCTTAGTTTCAGTGTACAGTTGTTGAATGGCTCTGTCAGCAAGACTGAGGTTTTTCAGCTGGCTTGTTTTTTCAGTTTCTCTGGTATGCACACTGATCCAGCCTTCTCTTGCAATAAGAGGTCAGGTTCTCCAGATGTCCAGCTCCAAGGCTGCTTCCTTGTCCCCTTGATTTTTTTGTGGCTCTTCTATGAGCCCCTCTGCCTTCTAAATCTGGGTCTGAGAACCAAGTGCTGTTGGGTGGTCCTCACCAGAGTTCTGAACAATGCAGGAAGGAACTTCCTTCTTGATGCCAGGGACTGCAGCAGCCTTGGTATAATCTGGAGAATCACTGAATAGGCAGTGAGCAAACCTTCTGTGTCCTGCCCTCTGCATGGAAGGGTTCCCTGGAAATCAGTGGCAGACACTCATCCCACTTGAAACGTCAGTCACCTGTGGTGGAAGGGAAGGTTGTGTAGCACCACTGATTTCCTGTAATGAGGACCAGAGCCCATTCTGAACAGAGAATCCCATTGTCTTTGCTGTGAATCTTCTGCAAGCATTCCTAGTTTGGTACTTGTGTGCTTCTGGAGGGATGTCACATACACTTCTCTTCATATGAACTTACTCTGCTGCTATTTTGAAATGTGGTTGTCAGTAGAGCGTTCTAAATGCAGCACATGAGAAAGTTATGATGATATGTAGATGCTTGAGTTGGCATCTGTGGCTAAGGCATGGGCAATACTGCTTTTTCTAGGAAAATGTTTTCCTTTAGATAAATGAAAATCCTATTGTTTGGCTGAGGATTGACCTCACACGTGGGCGAAAGGTTAAGAGGCAGAAAGGCTTATCCCTGTGGCATGTAACATTCAAAGCCAGGCGTGTTGCCAGTAAGCTCAGTCAGAGGGGAGGATACAATTTTAAATAAAGTCCATAATGACATTTTTTTAAATGAGCAGGAAGTTTTCTTTTTCTAATCAAAACCTAGATAATTTAAATACCTCTTTCTTTGTTAATATCCTGACATTGTCCATGGTTAAGGGACCCCCAAAGGAAAAGCTAAGTGATAACGGCTGCCTGTGTCAGCCTGTTCCCAAAAGAGATCATCTGTCCAGCAGACGTCAGTGGGAGTCTGCATGACAGAGGGGTGTGTGCATAGAAACCAGATTGCAGGATTGGGATCTAAACAGGATTGTGATCTTTGACTTCCAATCTGTGTCATAACTTTTCTGTTTATTCCAATATTTGAGGTCTGACAGTTTGCCTTTGCTCTGATCTCTCAGGATTTTTCTTTCTGTGTTACATTACTGACTTAAAAAAAACAACAACTAACAAAAACCAACACCACCCAAACCCAGTGCTTTTCATTATTCGAGAGTTAAGTTGTAGAAGACAGCACTGATGATACCAGTTCTGAAGGAAACCATTCCCAAACTGAGAGTTCACAGCAATACAAAGAGAAGTTGCAAGTCTAAGGGGTTACAACTGCAGAAATAGTTGTCTTAAGGTTAATTGTATTTCAAGGGAGGCAGTAGGGTTCATAGAGCAGATGGCACAGGAAGGATTGCTCAGAGAAAGTTTTGACTTAGTAAAATCTCAAAAATCAGATTAAAAAGACAGATGGGTTTCTGGATTGGAATGCTACCATTTAAGGGATTTTTTGTGGGTTTTTTTTCACTTTCCCAAATTATAATCTTGAAGATGCTGGAGTTTTTTACATAGCTTAAAATAAATTTAGTACTACAAAACTGGGAGGGAGTCACACTTAAGCAGCTGTTTTCACAGTAACCAGTAGTTTGGGTTTGCACGCATTTGAAAACCAAGATGTTATTGCTTGAAAGAAGGTAAAGGAATATGACTATAAGAGAAAAGGATAGCTTGCTTGAGCATACACATACATCAGCCTGGATCTCCTTGTGGAATTTATTGCTGTATTTGCCTGTTTTATTTGCTGTTTTCCCATTAACCTTCTTTTCCCGCTTTGCTTTTGGATTCTTGAAGCAGAGTTGCAGGGTTGCACTATTTGTAAGCGGCCCGTTCCTATCTGCACTTCAACACAGGGATATACAAGCTTTTTGCCCATCCAGACAGGATCTCTGCCTGTGGTTTATCTTCTGGAAATAAAGAGTTGTCATAAGTGGGTCTTGCTTTGGACATGAATCTTTCCTGTGAGACTATAATGGCAGGGCACCCGCTAGTAGAGCAGGCAAATAAATGGCTCTGGCACTGTCCCTGCGCCCACCTGTGCTGCACTGCAAGCTGGAGAGGCAGCCCGTGCCAGACAGCCACCATCAGAAGGAGTCACAGTCACACCACACCAGTCAGTAGCCTGGAACATTACACAGGGCTGTGGCTCAGGCATAGCCTGTCCTGAATGTGGCTGGCTTGTCTGGGGAGGTGAGAGAGATCACAGCTGCCCTGGGTCAATTCATGAGCCCGGGGTCTGCCACCTCTGCGTTGCTCTTGAATGAGGAAACATCAGCACTCTTCACCTTTGTGTCCCCCTTCCACCCTGCCAGATCTCACCAGTAGCACAGTGCAAAGCTCCATCACAACTCAGTAATTAAATATTCCCGCTGTAGCATACAATAGTATGACAAATCTGTGGGAGAATGAAGGAGACTTCTCTTCAGCAGTTCATGTTCTCAGAATTTATCTGCTTCAGTGCTTTCAGTTTCCTGCCTCCATCGTGTTCCCCATTTACAGATGTCCTTCCTTCTCTGAGTCCCTGTGTCTTTAATTCTGTGTGACCTCCTTGCCGTGGTAGGCTGTAAAACTCAAGAATAATTTATCTGCCTTATTCCCACTGTTCTGCTGAGAGTACCAACTAAAAAGTTTGCCAGATATTTTCAACACTCTATTCCTTCGCTAATAATGAGTCTTCTAAGCAGCTTTTTCTAAGTAATTTCTTTTAGTATATCTAATGTTTTGGATCTAATTCCTCCCTCTTAATTTGAGGTCAGACTGATCTTGGGTCACTTGCTGCCACTACTCTTCTCTCTTATTTCCCTTCTTCAATCCCCCTGATCTTCAACAAGTGCCTCAATATTTCACAGCCATTCTGAAGCCAACTGTCTCTCTTTATAGATTGTTCTCATCATGTCACTGTTTGAGAGGACACTTTCTTAAACAATTTCCTTCCAGTTTTAAGCTTTTAATCATTCTGTTGCTGTGGAAATTACAGTGATAATGCAGGTTTAGTGTTCATGACTTTGCTGCTGCATTAGATAAGAAAAAAAAGAAGCTGTTGTGTGGGAGAAAGCCCTGAATTAAGCAAGTTGTATCCATTTCACACGTATGGCGGGGAAGATAACACATAGGCTGCTAGATTTTTCTCTATCAGGAAAAAAAACAAGTCTAAATATCAAAAAGGAAGAGATAAAAAAAGGTCAGTGTCTGATCTAGGGACTGTGGTTTGGAACTGCAGTTCCAGTCTGTTGCCTTCCAGGACATCAGTCTTCCATCATGGATGATGGCCTTGGCCTTTGTCCTTTCTATTTGGAAAGAAGATTTTAGAAACCCTTATTCTTATCAGAAAGAGAGAAGGATGCAGACAGAAGCCTTTACATAGCTATGAAATGAAGGATAAAGAAATTTCCTACTGGAGATACCCATGGCCCGCTCTCTGATTTGAGAGGAGAGACATGAATTTGTGTATACAGGAAAATGTTGTCAGTTTTTGTGGCTTGATTGATTGTAGTAGTAGTCTCTGTTCTAGAATTTTGGATGTATATAAAGCATTACATAGATTTGATACTTCTGTTGTTTTCTTACCCTCTTCCTTAATTAATATTTAATATTCCAGAGTTCCATGGTTGCTTCTTATATGTGGTTGTTTTAGAAAAGGCTAAACTTACACATTACTGAAATTGCTAACAGCAACGTTCAGATTATCCTGTTCCCTTGCTTCTTTTTTAATGCATCACCCATTATTCTTAACCTCATCTGTTCCTCAGCATTCTTTGCTAGGCAGTTCAAAGTGGGAAAATACTAAAAGCACAGCTATCTGGCTTTGGATCTAAGTTTATTATGAGTTCCTGCACATTTTGAAAATTAAAAATTATATTGCCCTGTGTCTGCATGTTTGTAAATAAATACATAAATACATATGCATTCCCCCTTTGATTAATGTGGCTGCCTTTCACATGCACAAAATGTCACAAGTTGCTTGGTGGTCAAGGCGAGGTTTCTAAGGAGGCACTCTGTATGTGTGCACCACAGTGTATGGACACTGGTTTTCAATATACCTTGTTTTCTTTGACTACTAAAAGCAAAACTGGGAAGAAGTCCAGAATCTTTAATAGCTAGAATGTATTTCATGCTGATCCCATCTAAATTGGCATCTTCCATTGCCAAGTTCTAAAGCGAGGGCTCTGATGATGATGAATTTCTCTAATGGGGTTTTTGTTAAGGGCTGCCCAATATTTGTATTTTCAGTACTGGAAGATTCAGTCAGAAGGTTTCAGCTTATAAAAGGACCCAATATTTTTCTGGCTGAAATGCCCTTAGGACAGATGTGCTGATATTTTTGTATTAAATTCTGACATCCTTAAAAAATTTTATGTTGTTACAGTATGTTTCTTAGCTTACTCATTGTGTCATTTCACTGTTGAAACTTACAACAGAGATTTTGTTAAGTAATTTGTTGTTCTTCTTGGTATTATGTCTTGCTGGCTCATGACTTACAGTAATATAAGCTCTTAAAATTTTAAGGCACAGTAGTAATAGAACAGAACTGTACCACCAATACTCTTCTGTAGAAATCAGTGTATTGGTTTTAAATATGTATGGAAAAGGGGTTGTGTGGTCTTTTCTGGGCATCCCATGCAGAAATGAATTGCACATGGAGTCTGAGCATCTTGCTTGTGAGGGGCTGAAGTTCTCTGACACAAAGGGAGCTGGTAAAATACTACCTGGGGGAATGGAGTAAGCTTACATAGGGGACTTGATGCAAGAAAAACAGAATTTTCAAACATCAGGGTGGAAATGAGAGAAAGGAGGGAATGGGAGAGAAGAGAAAAGAGGGAGATACTAATTTAGGAGAAAAAGACAACTGGAAATGAAAAAAAAACCCAGTGTCTTGGTGGAGTCATTGGATCATTGCTGGGACTTTTCAACGGAGTTGCATTTAAGTCATAGTTATTGCAGAAGGGCTACAGCTGCTGCTTCAGAGCATGAGGCACAGGAACTATTGCAGGGACAAGAAAATAATTGTAGATACAGAGGAATTCCAGAGGGACAGTGTTGCACAAGCCAGTCCATGTTTTGTAACAGAAGCCTGGTGACACAATGCATGGTTTAGTCACAGTAGTGCCCAGAGTGGGCAAATATTGTACATCTGGAAACATTTAAACCACAAATTAGTTTCTGGAAAAAACGGCAAATCACTCAAGGAAAATGTAGTCCATTGTTTTAGCTTCTGAGTGCATATCTGCAAGCTATGTGATTCTCCTGAGTGCCTGAACCATCGTGTCTTTGGTTCTCATGTTCACCAGTAGTATGTGGGGACAGGTGACACAGTAGAGTCAGGACTGATAAGCTGACGCTCCAGGGGCTCTGACATTTGGGCAGAAATGTCACAGTAAAAGGGCTGGTGAACAGGGAGGAGGAGGAAGTGTTCTCTGCCTCACTGCTAGCACTCTGCATCCCACCTGGCTGTCCTGTGCTTTGAGGACATGGACCTGATCCTGTGGGATTTCAACACCTTGGTTAGACATCACCAGGGAAGTCCTGTGCCAGCTGGGGCAATATCTCCCACTGGAGTTCAAAATCTCCACCGTAGCACAGCCTGCTTCGTTGCCCACTTTCTTCCTGGACTTCCATCACAGCAGATTTCCTCTGTTTGTTTGCTACACGGAGGGAATTGTTTTGGGGAAGGGGTGAGGAAGCACAGCCCACCTCCAGCCTCTCCTTCTCCCCATTGGTGCTGGAGAAGGCTGGTGGGAGCAGAGGTACAGCAAGGCAGTGACCTTACAGAGAATTACTGTGCCATGCTATCCGTGACTAATACATGATGATTGATAGCACACGCATTTAGAATTACAATAGTACTGTGAGATTGACATGTTGCCCATCGAAGGGAGTATTGGCCACCCCCGGTGATGTTCTGCCCAGCTACGGGTGGGTCATGGGTGGAATATAGATGCCTTCACAGCTGAAAATTAGCAGCAAAGCAATAATTCAGGATCTGGTCTTACTTGTGGCAGAATCTCCAGTGTCTCTAAACAGTGGCTGCCCAAAATGGAGAACTGCAGGACAGTACAAGAGGTTGTATGTGGCACCAAAGTGTCAGAGCCCAGTGTCTTTTCAGTCATTGGTGTGCCAGCCTGTTGTAACTGCTGCCTCCTGCAGAAGGTTTTGAGACGATAATCGCTGTGGTTGTTTGTCATTACAGAGGTAACGCTGAAGGTCCATGTAAGCGATGCCAGCACACATCAGCCAGTAACTGAAGCCTTCATTGAGATTTTTACCAACCAGATCTCCATTGCATCTGGAACCTCAGGAGCAGATGGCACTGCCTTCCTCAAGTTTCAGTATAAGTTGGGCAATCAGCTGATAGTGACTGCTAGTAAACATGCATATGTGCCAAATTCTGCACCATGGAAACCTGTAAGATTGCCTGGTAAGAGATCTTTATTTTTGTTCTGAGGTAAGATTTTACATCTAAAGGAAGTTACACAGTTCTGTATGATGTGTTTAAATGCTTGAGATCCTGGGTGGGAGGAGAAACATCTGTGCCTTTCAAAAATAGTAATGTTTATTCCTTAGTTAAACTGCAGCATCAGGGCTGTGCAGAGATTCACTCTCCTGGCTTGTCCTCGGCAGAGTGCTGCATCAGTTTTCAAACAGCTCTTGGTGCTCTTACAGCTCCATAGGAAATAGAAATCTATTCCAGATCTCTTTCTTTATGGGAACTCTGTTTCCAAGAGCTTTGTTTCAGCAGCTGTGATGCATTCCTTCGTTTCTCTCCCAAGGTGTAGCAACAACTGTTGCACTGTAAGCTGTAGTGTACAAAAAAGTCTTGGCTTTTTGTTCTTGGTCATGTCCATAGGGCAGTTTTAATCTGCAGCTATGTTATCCAGATGTAAGAATTTTTACTAACTTAATTATCATGGTTTGTTTCTTCCAAACAAATGCAACAATAATACTTGTATGCTAGTTTTTATCAGAATGCCTCAAAATTGTATGGGAAGAAGGAGACTTTACATTGTACAGTTGTACATCAGGAAAAACTGAGTCACAAACCCCTATTTCTGTACCACTAAATAGAACAGATTGAGGGTGGCTTTCAAACCTTGAGATGTAACATCTCTATGAAGGTCACACCCCTAGTTTCATCTGCCTTTTCTCTAATCCCCAGCCACAATTAGGGTCCACGTAAATTGGGAATGGTCCCAGGCTTTATTATACTCAAATCATAACTAAATATCACCTCAGATTTGATAATTATCCTGGGCCAAAGCGAAGCCAGGTTCTAAGTACACTAATATTTAAATAGTATACATGTTCTCAGGGCAGAGTCGAATTCCATGCCTTGGTTCTACTTTATTTATTAATATCAACATAGCCAGAAGGACTGCATGACTTGATGCAAGGTCGAGCAGCAAATGTATTTTCAGAAGGGGAAAGGAACGTGAATCTCTTCAAACTCAGAATTCTGCTTTAGGCATTTCAACATGCTGTTTACTTATCTGCATTCACTTGCTTCAGATAAGATAAGACTGACTTCTTCCACATTTTCTGTAGTGTAGCCTGCCATGTTTTTCAGCTACTTAATAGAGCTACAGCAGAGACTAAGCCAGGCTCTTTGGGGTGTAGTGAAAGAATAAGAAGCAACTGAGATGAGTTGCAGTCAGGAGAGTTAGAAATAAATAAAAGGCAAGAATTCTTTGCAGCAGCAGTAGCCAAAGATTGGAATAGGTTGCCCAGAAATGTTGTGAAATATCTGTCTGGAAAGACATTCAAAACAGTACTGGATACCCATCTGCTTGGTGGAGGCAGCTGATGTCCAGAAATCCCTTTCAGCCATAATTGTTCTGTGACTGTTTAGAAATTTCCTTGGGTGTTTTTTCTTTTTAAATAAGATGAAGTCCAGTTTCCTGAGCATAATTCATGAGTTTCCTTAAGACACAATCTTAAATGATTAAAGCAGGCAATAACCTTTTCTTGCCTTGTGTGTTGTATCTTTCTGACTCACACCCTAGGTCTTTTGATTGTGATGTCCTCTTCCATAGCCTGGAGTTTGTTTGGTTAGGTTTTTGCTTGTTGCTTTCTCTTAAATGATGATTCTGAGGGAAGCAAATGAAACGGGGCATTTTTGTTTTAGTAAGTCATTGAAGTTCAAAGAGCAGTAATTGTATAGGTTCCACAAAATCTTTCTTTCCATGGCTGAAACATGAGCTTTACTTAGATAACAGATTCCTTTCACCTCCAATTCTCCCCCGTTGAAACAGTAGGTAGTTTGCCATTGATTTAATTAGAAGTAGAATCCTTTCTTTTGCTTTCTGTACCTTGAACTTAATCCTTTCTTTGATTAAAGAAACAACAGGTTACAACTTGATACGCCCCATGTAGATTTAATAGGATTGTTCTTAGAATATCCTGAAAAGGGACATGACATAAAAATTCAGGCCCAAGATACTTAGGCTGTTATTTTTTGTATTAAGATGCCTATAGTCTTTAAAAACACTTTCAAAGAACTGTTTGTATTTAAATGCCCTGTCCTTAAAGGTCCGTCCTGCTTGTAACCAGCACAGTATAGAAGTTCTGAAAAATGTGCAGGTCGTTGTGTTGTTTTTATTTTTAAACTGGTTTGAATGATGGGGAATAGGCAGCATATCTCAATTTTCATTCTGCAGTCTGGGCACACCCTTACAGCTGGATCCTCACTTCCTGAAAATGCCTTTTAACAGTTCTAGAAGTTGTCACCCCACAGAGCAGATGCCCCACTCTGAGCTGCATAACACCCATGGCAGTGCTTTAACCTGATCTGTGCCATTCTGTGTGCTGTGGTGAATGAACTATGGGCATATTTACTTCCAATGTTGAAAAAATAACCAAAAGCAGGGAGTAAGTTTGAGAGCTGTAGGATGGTAATGTAGGATGCTGTAACAGAACTTTGCCAAAGGATCAGGATTCTCCCATCACAATCAATATGCATTAGTTATAACCTTGTGCTGAAAAGCTGTGCAGCCAGTGAACTCATGATATTATTGTAGTAGCTTCAAGAAGTAAGCATTGAGGGTTTTCTGTTCTCATAATTTGACAGAAATTAAGTTTTCTTATATTAACCAAAATAATTACTAGCTCTTTACCATTTAAGCAGGAGGATTATTTATTTACATAGTGATAAATGGTAGGAGAACAAGATTAAGATCTCTTTTTCCATTAAAATATTTATCAGCAGAGCCATGACTCCACTTATTAACAGTTCATTAATTTAACATCACTTGAGTTGTTGAAGTGTTCATGATGGAAGATGTGCTCATCAGTCTGCTCTTTACTATGCGTAGATTTTTCTTTGTAAATAATTTGGAAGAAAACATTTGTGACTGGTAATATTTGTTTAAAAGGACACTTTTTTGGGAGTAGTGTATGCAGTGAAGAGATGGCAGTTGATGAGACAGCACAGTTCAGACTAGCTGGTTTAACTCCAGTTGTCAACTAAGTACTAGGCATCTGCTCATTCCCCCCCCACCTCAGTGAGGTAGAGAGTAGAATCATAAGAGTTTATGAACCATGGACTGAGATAACAGTTTCACAAATGAAATAAAGTAAAATTTGGTAATAATAATAAGAGACATAACAAAAGGAGAGTGAGGAGTAAACCCCAGGTAAAACAAGTGATGCACAGTGCAATTGTCCACCCCATTCCTGAGCAGCAGTCAGCTCCTCCCAGACAATTCACCCCACTTTATATACTGGACATTACATTCTGTGGAGTGTCCCTTTGGCCACTTTGGGTCAGCTGTCCTGGCTGTGCTCCCTCCCAGCTTCTTGTGCAGCTCCTCACTGACAAAACATGGAAAACTGCAAAGTCCTTGATTTAGGGTAAGCACTACTCAGCAACAACCAAAACATCCGTGTGCCATCAACTGAATGGTCATCCTGAATCCCAAACCCTGTACTTTACCAGCTGCAGAAAAAGACTAACTCTAACCCAGCTGAAACAGGACAGTCAGTCAAAGCAAACCATGGCAGAGGATGATGCTCATGGTGTCATGAGGAGAGCTCATCTGGAATAGTTTAGCTGTAAAATAATGTAAAAACTGAGAAGATGGAGTATAGTATTTCAGGACTTTTCCTTGGTGCAGCCATTCAGGGAAATGTGTGTGCACTTCTGGATTCACACTTCAAGAAAAGTGTTTAAAACTACAGTTTTATTGGGAGTGATTAAAAGATTGGAAAGTATTGCTTACAGGGAAAGACTTTAAAGTGCTTATTTATTTTGTTCACTAGAGAGAAAGTTCAGGGGGTAATCTGATCATAGTCCATCAATATCTCTGTTGTGTCTGGATGGAGAACAGGAAACTGATGAGAGAATTCTTCTGTTAGTGGGCTTGTATAAAAAGAAGGTCAGATGACTGGAAATCTAACCTCAGTAAATTTTGATAGGTAAAGACGCATATAATTTAGCCACCCTGATACTTATTTACTAGAACATTGATGTTGTGGTGTGTAAGAAATTTGAGTAGTTTTCCTACCACATGTTTTCAAGTTTAGGTACAGCTATTGAATCTGAAGCAAAAATTAATACAGGGAAGGCTGTAGTTACACAGGAACAAGTCTGGATCATCACTGTCATCCTTTTGGCCTTCAAAACTATGTCTTTCTGTCTTTGTCATGCTGAGAAAAGATTGCACAGAAAAGCCCAAGGGACGTTTAGAAGTTATATATTCATTATAGTTTGGCATATGTGGAAGATGTTGGCATGGTTTATTGTATTGAGTTCCCCAGGGTGTCTAAATTATGTTAGCTTTCTTCATACAAATTAAGTTACTGGAGTAAAGACAAACAAATTTTGTAATTGTGTGGCTGTAGTGCTACTTACTTTCTTACTTGTGTTGCCTCATGTGTAGATCTGTTTACATGTATGGCATTGGAAATAAAATTCTCAGCTGTACTTGCAATAGCATGATATTTTATTTTAATTTTATTTTAATGCTCATTTATATTGTTAGGACCATCCTTTAGATGGTGGTTCTTATCAGTGTGTTTCTACTAGTTTCTTCTCCTTTCTCCTGTACTTCTCCCAAACACTAAAATTTCTGATCTTTAAAAAGAGAATGTATTTCTTAAAACAGAAAAACAGTAGTCTCCCTGTTGGCTCTTGGATTAAGTAATACATACTAATTTAGAGGAAATCTATGAAGTTCAAGAAAATCAGAAGAGTTTACACTGTTCTTCTATTAACTGGTTCTGGAAACGTCTTCCTCAGCTTGTGGTCACTTCAGACTGGGATGAATACTTTCCAGGTGCAAATGTAGGGTGCTGCCCAGTTACAAAAAATTACTAGTCTGCATTAGTCTTCTCCTTCTGTCTTTGAAAGCCACGTGTGGACTGTAGATAGTCATTCTCTGTGCTGTTTTGATGGATGTGGGAGTCAGGTGTGCTCGGTGGCAAAGGTGTGTGTGCACATAGCCCCAGCCCCCCATCAGGGTGTCAGTACAAGGGGAAAGGGAGGGCCTTGCAGGCAGACTGCTTGCAGCAAATACCATTTATCTGTCGCCTTCCACACCACTGGTAGGATGACAGTAGTTCTGCTATATATAGCACTTCTCTGGTGTAGGTGGTGATTCAGTAAGGACATGCTGTATTTTAAAGCAAATTACTCAGACTTATTCATCATACTTTGCCTTTCTGTATAACTTACGTAAGCATCTCAAAGCACTTAAAAGTTAGGTTTCATTAAAATCTTTCTGAGGTAAGAAGTATAGCCATTGCACAGAAAAATAAATCATCCAGACTGAGTTAGGGTTTCTCTCCTCCCTGTGTAATGGCATGTCTTTCTGTGCAGCTGGGAATTGTTCCATGAAACCCTGCTTTACACTGCGCTCTCCTGTGCTTCGAACTACCATGCAGGATGTGCAAGAGGCAAAGGACAGAACATGTTGTTTTTTTCAATAAGAATTGCTCTGGCAATGTAACTGGTTTAGAAAATGCATGTGGTTCCAGTCATGTATACACTGTGATTTTAAGAGTTTGTGTGGCCTGCTTTTGCAGAAATGAAGAAGAAAGTAAGTGCTGTTGTTGTTGGGTTATGTTTATAAGAATTTAAATATATCCCACTTAAAGCACTTCTCTCCCACAGTGTTCTCTTCACTGAGCCTCGGCCTTCTTCCTGAACGCTCAGCTACTCTGATGGTCTATGACGATGTAGTCCAGATAGTCTCAGGATTTCAAGGTATGCTGATTTTTGGAAGCTGGAATTGAAATTTGAGGGGCACTGAACAAAAAGCCTGACAGCCAGATATTTTGTGAACTCTGTCCTGTGGGTGAGATTGGTATTCTGTGGGGAGTTCTGAGTTCTCTGAGGAATGCTTCTCTGTGGGATGGTTTTACCAAATCAATGGCTGGATTCATCCCTAACTGCTGTGACTAGGGAATTCAAGTTACATGGTAATAAAGGAGTTGGGACTTTAGTGTGCTATTTGAGAGATAGAGATTAAATTTCTTATGCTATCTGTTGGATGTTTTGTCATCTAGCCTCATTTAACCATCCTTGCAGTAGACATTTTCTGATGTTCTTATTGTCCAAGATTTTCTCTGGTTCTATTTTGTTTCTTGCTTCCTAGTGTAAATGACTTAGAAATTTTGGGCACAGAAAAACTGAAAATTTATCGTATCTGCCTTGTTGTATACCCTGTATAAACTTGCTTTTCTTAAGCATTTCCTTGGACCCCTTGCCCGCAAACTCACATACTACAAGATTGAACTTACTGTATTTGAAAAATAAAGTTTGAATAACCTTTTCATAAGGCCTGACAGACATTAAAGCAGCTGTAGTATTGGTCAGATGAACAACATTTTCTAAGCTGCACAGTAAAAAATAAAATGCTCATCTGACTTAGGGGTCCAACTTAAAATAGCCCAATTGATGTGATAGCTGAGGTAAGTCTGTTAACAAAAGAACAGAAGCTTTTAAAGGTACCTTGATGACTCAGAACAAGAAGACATCCTTCCAGTGAGCACTCTCATTGTGCATAAATGGTGTCTTATGTGTCTTATGCTTACCATCATTTTAAACTCTACTGGATCGTTAATAAACAAGGCAATACTGCCTTCAATAATATTCCAAGATAACCTTGTTTTATCTGAGGGAATATAATACAATTATGCCTTCCTGCCATATTTTTTTACAGTTAGAAATCATCCAGACACAATAGGCTTTTCATTAATGATAGCACTAGATGTGACTGGAGCTGAAAAAGCATTAAACAAATTAGGTAGCTGATGGAATGCTCTGAAGGAGCTGGAGAACAGCACAGCTGCTGTACATGCATTCTGCAGTTTGAGAGCTGACATAGTCTAATGGGGTAAATTAGGTGGACGGTGAACTGTGTTAAACCATAAGGGATTCCATTAGGCAAAACATGAAACATTGTTTACCAACAGTATTCTACTATCCTAGTGTATTAAATACTCTTATTCTTATGCAAATGTGCTAATATTATACAGTTAACTGAAAAAGAACAATATTTTCATGTTTACAGCTTTCTTCAAAACAAGGGTGATGTTGAAGGGCTAGAGGGACATGTAACAGCTGAATGAGACTCATAACTATTTTCCACATACTCTTGCTCCCTTCAGTGAATTAATACAGTGTGTTCCCAATATATTTAAATTAGATTAATACAACTGGTTCTGCTGGGATAGCACTGAAAGAGGAAGAAAGTGGTACCTGGAGTATCCTAAGGACTGAGATTTGAACTCTCCATCTTGCCCAGTAAAATCTATTTTATGGGTCCAGTCCACATTTCTTTTCTTGGGAATTCTGTTATAATGAAGCCTAAATGAAAGACAGCCTAGACATTGTTCCAGTATTTGAATGGAACCTCTCTAGTCTCAATCCAAAATCCTTGTGACCTAGTTTTTCTCTGTTATTTCTCCAATTTACTTCCCAGTAACCTCGTGCTGCTTCAAAAGAGCTGATCAGGAATTACCTTAATGCAAAAATGAGAGCAAACCAGAACTCATTATACCAGGAACAGGCTGGGAACACTGGTGTTTGAAGCACCAGTCAAAGGGAAAGAATGGCCTGTCTTAGTACAGTAAGTTACCAATTGCATTTGAATAATTAATCAAGCAAGAAACTTATTATGCAATTGAGAAGTTTGTCTGAATTGATGCAGGCAGCTTCATTTTCATGATGGCATTACAATTCCCTCCTGTGCTCTGTCAGTAATTGTGAGGGATGGAGCTTGCCAGCCACTGGGTCATTTAAGTTATTTAATACCAGCACAGTGATGAGCTGAACTTCAGCATTCAGTGAATGGGAGCTGTGTGGGGGGCCCTCTGTCTGCCTCTGGCCTGTGAGACATCAGCCATAATGAATTAGTGAGACTTCACATTTTACGTCACATGGATTAAAACTCAAATGCTGGTGTGGTGCCTGCCACATGTCAGACATCCAGCGTGACAAGAGGTGCCTTACAGGGACTCCTCGAGGTTAGGTCTTCACTGTGCACTGGCAAACTGGAGCTGACAGCACTTGAATCATGGCTGATGTGTTGACAAGAGGATGTTTAAAGAAGATAAGATCAGTGCTCCGCAGTCCTTTACCTCATGGCACTCACCAAGTGGAAAGAGCTCACATGCCCATTTTAGACTTGAATGTGTTTGGGTGTTTTGGGTTGGTATCTTCAGATAGAAGTGATACTAATAATCCACTCCCAGTGATAAGTGATGACTTGTTGAGAAATACTCATAAGAGTCTGGTCAACAGAAGTTTCTCCAATTTACCACTTACCATTCCCTCAATAAGTCTATTGCTAAACATATGCCCCAAAGCCCACTGTGACCTCTGTAAAGGAGTTTGTTGGTTTATCTTCTAGCAAGGTAGTAAGAGAAGGTGAAAGCCCTGGTAGCTCCTTCCCTCACAACCCTTTCACTGGTGGCTCCCAGTCTTCTGCCCCTTTGAAGTCTCTTGCTGGGTGTGGGGAGACCCAGCTGAGGAGCCAAGGGGGGAGAGTCAGGGTGAGTGGCAAGTTCTGTGTGAGTATCAGTATTGAGGGGTTTGTTAATCCAGGGTGTGGATTAACTGCTTTGCACAGGTTTATTGTATGTGTATGCACTACCTGCAGAGGAAGCTGTTTCTTCACCCTCAGTGCTTGTATCCGAGTTGATGGCTGTGCACGTTTCCTGCCAGGTTTGGAGCTCAAACACAAGAATGCTTTTTGCTGCCTGTAGGATTCAAGGAACTGAGGTTGGCTTTCTAAGTCCTCCTTATCTAGGTAAAATTTGGCAGCTCATGGCTCTCCCAGTGCTAAAACCCAACCATTTTTTAGTACAAAACCTATAAACTGCCATTGCAGCATCAACAACAGTTCCTTTGTTTTTACTTTTTAATTAGTTTGTGTCCTTGGAATACAATACCAGTTCCTGGTGACTTGAATAATGCATCTTAACCAGAGATGTAGACAGCAGAAAATCGTGCAATTTTACATTGAATTGTTGGTGATAATCCTAATGTCAATTTCTTTGTTGAGTTGGGGTTTTTTGCATGTTTTGTTACTGTAGATGTTTATCCCCATGGGTCTTAGGAGCCCGCTCAGCAGTGCAGTTGGTGTTCCCAGGGACCTGAGCAGATCTGTCCCTGAGGTACAGCAAACTCCTATGGTATTACAGAGCACTCAGGAGATGAGTCTGCCCTGAATTTGTTGCAGCCAATTTATTTAATGTTTTATATTGTTTTCCGTTTAAGTCTAGAAATTGGATAAGGGAGATTTCTTCCCATGCCACATGGGTGGTGTTTAATGACTCCCTTAAACACTTAAGGATACTACCAGTCTTGAGAGCCTGCTGTAAACACGTAAATGTTTCAGAAATTAAGAAATAAAAGTGATTTTTATAGCTTTTTTTTGCAGAATTATCAAAGAAATGCCAGCTAAACAATGATCAGCTCTTTGGAGATACTGCCCTGCACAAACATTTTTTTTGACCAATACAGAGTTTTTTTCTGTTAAGTTTTATGTTTTCTCATAGCTTGACTTCCTTCTAGAAAATTATACAAGTAAAGATTTCATTCTGTAGGTTGATGATACTGGTGGTTATAAAGCTTAGGAGTGAGTCAAGCTCTTTATTCTTTCTCGCTGTGAAGCTACATGTAACCTAAAAGAGACTAATAGGGAAAAAGATGGAGAATTGTATTGACTTGACATCTTTGAATCACACAGTCAAATGTGAATTAAGGAAAAAACTGCTTGCCTCTTGATTTTGTGCTGTGTGGGAAGTATTCTGTGAGTATTCAAAATGACCTCTGGAGAATACAATAGCTTTTGATTTAAAAATTAGTTTGCATGTTGTGCACACGAACTTGCAGATGGAGTCTTGCTGTGTGTTGCTAAACAGTATTAATGGTGAGTATCCTTTGAAAAAGGCTATTGACTTTATAAGCTGAGATTCAAATGAGACATGAAATGCCATAATACATGAAACAGTCTTAAATCATGTTTCAGCAAAGACCCTTCAATTAACACCTAGTAATCTTTAAAGAAACACTAACAACTGTACAAGACAGAGGCAAAGAGGGAAATCTTACATGCTAAGTAATCTGGTTCTGTTTACATGTGTTCCTTGCATGGGAAAATATGGAAAATCTTTTCACTCAAGGTTTGTCAAGTGAATCTTTCCATCCAGTGATTTAAATAGTGACTGATGTTAGTTCCAGAGATAGTTATCATGACCAAAGCTTTGTGAAAACTAAACACAGAAATTACACAAGTTAATTGAGACTACAGGTAGAAATGTCTTTTAGAAAATAATTCTAAAGGATATAAACTGCATTTATCTTTCTATTTCAGGAAAAACAAAATTTAAACAAATATGGTGAACTGGATGCTTTTCTAAGCTATCACATGCCCTACGCCTAGACTTAGTTTTAGTTACAGTTATACTATTAAAAGAAGCATCTAGGGAAATTGGAGGTGATCTGGGAAAATAACATAGTCAGAAAAGCTTCAGACATTAGGTGCCTCCACAATTTTGGTCTGTAATACTTGTGGAGAAATAACAGCAATTTCAACATAAATGTGAAAATACTGGTTTCCCCTCTCTTTCGTAAGAGCCTTTTGATGTCTCTGTACCTCTAAAACTACCGCAATTTGTAATGAAAAAAAAAATTTAAAAGTGCTTCCATAAATATGAACACCTAAATATTCTGCCCACCTTGGATATAAAGTTACTTTTAATATTTTCAGGTGCACGGACTCAGCCACAAGTTCACTTTCAGAGAAGATCTGTGAAATTACCAGAGAACACTAGCTACAGTGACTTGACAGCATATCTGACTGCAGCCAGTTCACCCTGGGAAGTGGACAGTTTCCCTTATTTGCAGGGATTAGATGGAAATGGAACAGGTAACCCACTACTTTGGTTTTGTTCTGATTTCATATTGGTCCAGGCCTTGACTTTCGGTCATATAATTTTTTCCATTCCCCATTCCACAAACATTCTTTCAAATTTGGGTGACATGATAGGTTCAAATGCCCTACCAAAATGCTGTTGCATTATCCCTTAAATGGGGCCACAGAACAGCAAGCATGAAAATTCCTTGGCCTTGGGAGATCAGAAAAGTTGCTTTAATTTATAGTCCAGACCTGAGTCTCCAAGAGCATTGCACATGCACATACAAGATTGGAGATTAATGTGTAGGAACAAGAGAGAATTTAACTTGAGGATGCCATAGAAGTATTTTTAATGTTTTTTTTTTTTTTCCAAAAACAAATAAAATGCCTTTATATGAAGGATTTAATACTGTGTTGTTTCAGTGGCTTTGTTGATACTTTGGAATCTAGCTTCCAGCCAAAATGTATAAAATTCATCTAGCACCAAAGGGAAAACTATGAAAATTCATAGTAGAAACACAACCATTGTTAAATTCAAAGTTGTAATACGTTTTTTGGCTGCAACTGCCTGTTTACTCTTCTTCCACTTTGCCTTCAGTCTTAATGGAAATAACTTGTGTTTTGTACGTAAAAGAAAAATAGCAGAATCAGGCACAGAAACCTTCAGATTCTTAAAATGAAAAGGAGAATAATGCTTACACTGTGCCTGTTTTGGGTTAGAAAGGTATCAGTGGCCATACAGTGTAGCAGGAGATTCAGGTTAGTGATTAGGAAAACCTTGTAATGGTGAGGATAGTTTAAGCTGTAGAATCAATTGCTTGAGGGTATTGGACAGACTTAGACAGTGATTTGTGAGGGTGGCATAGGCATAGCTGAGCCTGCTTTGAAGCAGGCTGAATATTCCCTTGAGGTCTCTTCCTGCTGTTTCTCAGGATGCATTTACTTGTGATGTGTTGATCCAAGTGACTTTGAATGCTAGGTCATGTGTGTAAACGGTAGTTTGCTAGCTTCTCCCTTCTTCCCTTTGTACAAATCTGCATATCTCCTTTCCTATTACAACAAGAAATGTGTCTGCTACCTTACCCCGGTTCTTCTGTCTGCTCCAGTGAGTACATCTCATCCTATCTCATTCTGTCTCTCTGTCATTTTCCTATTCTCATCTTCAGCCTTCAATTTTCTCTGACTTTTCATACTCAGACATGATCAACTATCTCTATCTTTTTAAAATGAAGGAATGCATTTGATCTCGTTCATTTGTCTACTTCTCATCTCCTTTCTTTTTATCTCTAAACCAACTGAACAGGCTGTTGAAAGTGAGTGTGCAGTTCCTCTTCCCCAAACCTTTCCTTAGTACTCTGCAACCCATTCTTGCCATTATTTAGTGAGCACAGGTTTTGCCAAGGCTTCAGACATCCCATCTGATGGGAGTAGCACAACCAGGGCATTGTCTTCCTCCTTTTACCTTCTATCCCCCTATAAAACATATTAGTGCACCTTTGGTTTTTTGTCTTCTCTATGCTTGCATGACAGAAATTTTTCTACTTGACCATGGGGACCCTGGATTTGACTTTTAGCCTTCAAGTAAAAGTATATCACAAAAGACCAAAATGGCTGGCAAAATGTGGTTTAAGAGACTAAGAGCCTTATTTTCCAAATATTGTAGTATTCAGTATAATATAATACAGACTACAAATACAAAATATTTTAATATGCACTATTTTACAGGTAAAATGTCCTCTGTCTTTAGTAGAAGTTTCTCCTGATGTAGAAACAGGAAACTTTAAAATTCTAAAGTTGGATTGACTTCTGCATCTCCGGGTGACTTGGTGAAGACTTTCCCTGGAAAACTTTTGAAGGAATAAAGAATTTGGTCAATACCTGCCGAGGATTTTTTAATATTTCTGTTCTCAAGAGAAAAAAAAAAAGAATGTGCAAATTTTAGAATTCTAAAAAACCTAAGCATTAATTTGCATGGGAAATTTTGGAATACAGCAGAACACTACCTCTTCCTTCTCTCCCAGCTCTCCTTTGCCCCTCTGTTCTTTCAGATTACTTACATATCTGTAGAATTCTGGAGAGGTCCCTCCACTTCTTTCAATCAGATCAGTTCTCTGGCTAGTATTTGTCCAAAGTGACTTTATAGCAGTTTTAGCTAATTCTCTATAAGCTCAACAGTTTTCATAAGATCCCAGCTGGGTGTTGAATTAGTAATATGGAGCAGTGAAAATTCATTGCATGAATCAGCATGTTCTAAACATAAAAAATGAAATAATTTCATTGCAAGTAGTGACAAGCCTGTGTAGTGTTTGCTTACTGTTTATATTAATCACCAATTGAAGAGCAGTAGGATGATTTCACAAAATCTTGTCCTTTTAACCCAACTAAACAAAACTTTCCATCATCTGCATCAATGGACCAAGCCGAGTAATAGCCATTACTCCCCCTGCTTTTGTAGGCTGCTTGTTTCTTTATAAAGAGTCGTGTCTAAAGTGGCAGTGGATTTTCCTCTGATTATTTTTAGCTCTTTACAGGTCACTAGATGTCAAAAATGACAAGAAATAAATGAAAGGTGACATTTATTGAAGTCCATTCCCATTTAATCTGTGTGTGCTTATCAGTTTTATAGGATGTGAGAGTTTCATAAGTATTGATTTTAATTTGCCTTCACAACAGAAAAGAGAAACATTTTATCTTTTTAATGAGCATTAACATATTGAACAAGGTAGCAAACTGAAGAATTATTTCTCCTTGCTAGAGCTCAGTGCATTTCAGAAATTTCTTCATCTTCTAATATAACTTGTTCAGCCCAGTACTGAGCAAAGTGTCAGTGCCTCTAAAGTAGAAAAGATGCAAACAGTGTTTCACCACTAGAACACTTTTTCTGGGACTGAAAAGTCATTTTTACAGATACACGCTGTATCAAGACAGTAATAAAAGAAAAATTCAAAGCTTTTAATATCTAAAATATGTAAAACATAAAGCATTATTTAGTCTTTTTTATTAATCTAAAATCTGAAGTTATACCTTTTTTCAGTTGGAATTTGCATACACCAAAACGTGGTCAGCTTAAAATGCTTAGCAAAAGGAATTTATTTCTCTGATACCAGCCTGAGAACCTTAGTGGCCCAAGTCCTGGGGACAAGCATCAATTTGACAGAAGTTACGGGGGCATGGCAGAGACAGTGTATCGAACAATCGGGAATAAAGGAACAACTTTTCCCTCACCAATTCCTTCCTCTGCCTGCTGTTTTATATTCCAAGGTGTTAAGGGGATGATACGGTGAACCACTGGAGCCTGTAATACACAGATGCATGGGCAGACTGGCAGCCTTCCCCTAGGCCCTAGCTGAATTTTCAGACCTCATGCTTCTGTGTTCAGTCTGTTAGCTCTGTGACCATCTCCACAGAGCCTGTTTTCTCAGGACTTCAGTCCCTCTGTAAGATCAGTGTGTGCCCCTCCATTCACAGTCGATGAAGGCAGGGTGTGTGTGTCCCTTACATGTCAGCTGTGCAACCCTGACGGTGATAGCTTTGGTGAGCTGCTACTCAGAGACATCAAATTTATTCATTGGCAAGCAGTTTAAACATGAAAAATACTTCGTTTTACGTAGATAAGAAGATAAATTGTATATCCTAATAATCCGTTTAGCTTGGTTCATAGCAGTGAAAGGCCAAAGGAAATGCAACCTGACTGATCACCCTTGCAGTGCCACTATTTATTTGGGTGTTTGTTAGTTATGACATGTGCATGTGAGGCTGTAACAAAGACTTGAAAGATAATTTTTTTTGGCCGTGATTATGGCTGTGATACTCATACAGATTTATTTCAGATGAATTAAGATCACCAAATATATACAGATTATTTGCATTGTTATTTTCTTGTCTTTGGATTTTGCTAAAATTAAATTAAAAATAGGCCCACACACATCTTTCTTGGGCTTTGTGGTTGGGTGGTGTTTTTTTGCTGGGGAGAGGGTTGTTCGGTAGCTGGTTGGTTTGGTGTTTGTTTTTTTGCAAGGCAGAGAGGATTACTGCTACCATCCCTTGAAAATTATGTTCAAGCAGTATTGTAGTGTTGAACCACATGGGTGTATGTCAAATTCTGGTGCATTCTGCAGTCACGGTGTTCATTCCTTCTCTCTGTAGGAAACAGCACTAGGTATGACCTCACCCCTGTCACTGCCGTCAGCGTTCATCTCCTCAGCAGCGATGGGACCCCCGTGCCTGTGAACGGCCCCATCTATGTAACAGTGCCTCTGCCAGCCAACAGCAACCTGAAACACAATGCACACGTTCCAGCATGGAGGTTTGACCAAAAATTCGGTAGGTAACATCTCGTCGTGGTTCTCTAGTTGGCTTCAATTCTCTAAGACTAGTGTCTCACTGCATTTATTATGTTAATGTGGTAGGATCTTCACTGGAGTGTACAGAAATCTATTTTCTGTCTAAAAGAAGAGAACACTGAGTTTTACTGATCAAGTAATATATATGCAAATATACTTGACTAGTGTTGTGTGCCACTTTTAAGACAAAATGTTTTTGTAAATATACCATTTTGCAATTATTAACTGCTTTATTTAAAAACTATCTTGAGAGAACCAGATTTCACCCATAGACTGAGAAACAGAGAGACATATTCACTGCAGCATTGAATTGGAAGTCTGGAGAAATGGAAACTTGCCTTATCTTTGCCAGCAGCCAGCTATCTGACCTTGGGTCCCTCTCTTGTCTAAGCTCTGTTTCCTGTCTGTCAGATAGGAAGTGTAGTACTGACTTCTTTTGTAAATCACTTTGAGATTGACTAATACTATCAAGGGAAGCACATGTAAATGGTTTAAATAAAAAAAAATAAAAAAAGAAAAGAAGAAAAAGCAGGAAGCAAAATTCATTGAATACTTTGAAAGGACACAATGATTAATCAATACAATCTGTAAAATGCACTCAATTTTTTTATATTACAGAATGTTTGCCATTGTGAATAGGAGTTTTCCCAGAAATGTGTGGTTTAGGCTATATTTATTTTATTTATTTCATTTATTTTCTTGCCAGCTGGTATACTGTACTGGCCCTCTTTACAGCTTGAACATTTAAAGGATTAAGGAGTGCATAAGTCTTGTCTTAGTGATCCCCCTTCAGTTGTTGCACTGTGCCTTCTGAAGTATGTATCAGAGGGTTGTTCAGAAAAAGAAGAGTGGAAGGTGAGAAAGGTAGATGCTGTGAGGAAGAGACAAAGAAAAAGGACCCAGAAATACAGGATCTGTACAGGCAATTGGTGGGTCTTTGTCCCTGCAAGGCAAATGTTTTTAGCCCGTTGATGATCACATCCAGAAACAGCAATGAGCATGAAAGCAGCATGTTGGAGGGAGGGAGAAAGGTGAAGGGGGAAATAATGGTTTTGCTTCCTTCCTCCCTCTGTTTGCTGAAAAAGGTGATGTATTTTCAAACAGCATGCCTATGAATCTTTTGTCAGCAATTGGCTGTATTAGAGAGTAAAGCAGTAGGATTTAATGAAGAGTAAATTTGAATACTATTATAAAATGGAGTAGAAAAAGAGTCCAATGAATGGATTTGGGGTTTTCCTTAACTATGGAAATGACATTTTTCTTGTGCTGTCCTGGCAACAAGCTTCACTACATTCTTCCTGGAACTGATTTTGATTTTTAATTCTGGAAATCATTTTGTTTTCCCTTGTTCAAGAAAAGACAGGGAAGACTGACTGACATTTACTTTCCCCACAAGAAGCAGTTCTTCCCCAATCCTCCCTGTCAGCTGCATTAGAGCTGCAGCCTGCCTTATTGCTAGTTACTCATTGCTAGTAATATGGTTCTGATTTTGATTATGGAGCTTTCTCATTTATGGCCAAATTTCCATGCCCCTGCAGAGAGGCCACAAAAGCTCTCTCTTAAGTATGGAGTATGATTTTTACTTTTGCATATAAAGAGCTAGTTACCCTATTGTGTGCAATATATATTAGTCTAGATCAATACAGCTTAGCTAATTAGCGTTGCAGGCTTGAGGCTCCCAGTCTTGAGACAGTCCAGCCTTGTTTGATTCATGACAAACATCTGGAAGTTGTGGTTTTGGGAAGAGAAGGCATGAGGACCACTAAACAGAATACATCTTTGTCAGGCCTCTTAACTTCACAAAGCCATGGAGAGAAAGGTATTGAAGGAGTTATGCTTAGGCTTCCTCTTATACTTCAGCTGAAGTAAGCATCTTTCAGTGCAACCAAAACTGTTGAACAAAGATGCATTTTAAGCCCTGACTGCAGCGTGCCAGTTCTAGTAGAATTTTGGCCACGTCCCAACCAATTTAAATTAGAGTAGCCTAATTTAATAAATAGAGCAACCACAATATCTTGTGCAGGCTACATTAGCACCCTAAGGGCTGTCAAACTACCCATATGTAGCATGAACATGGGGGTGTCTTGTCATTCCCCATCCCTGTTGTGCTTGGACTGTAAAGAGAAGAGGATGGATAATGACTGGGATAGCTCCATGCTGGAGAAATCCTTAACTGGCAAGTAAGTTGTAACCCATTTTTATCACCAGATCTGTGCCTTGTCAGGCTAGGACCTCTAACCTTATTATTCCCATTTTTGTCTTTCATTTCAGAGCTGCTTTTTTCAGTGTTACTTATATTGAGATCTCTCCTTAATAGATTTTCAGTAGCTTAAATTTTCACACTTGTATCTGAACACTGAATAAATGGCAGAGATGGAAAACTCTGCCTGCATTACCAGGCACTACTGCAGCACTTCTCTCTTGTGTGTTAGTACAGTGGGTGCTTGTTCGTGCAAGCCATTGTTTTTGTTTAGAATCCATGTGGTTGGCATCATTACTGCATGAAGTACAATTTCTGCTCTAAAAAGCAGAAATATTTTTCACTTTTAGAGGGAGTGGAGAAGGGACAGAAATACTGCAAATATGTTTTAATCCTTAGAATCTCATATGTTTTGCTGAGCTCATGATGTACTGATATGAACCCAGAGGCATCTGATTGGAAGTGCAGAGATTTTCATAGTTTCTACAAAAACAAGGCATATGATGGCAGCCAAAAATAACTAGTGGCTTTTTAGGATGTTTACCATAAACAATCTGTATTTTCACAACCATAGTTTCTGTCCTTGGGAGAGAAGGGGGAGAAGCAGCATGTTCTGCTCAAGGCTGAGAGTGGCTCCACTCACACTGATGAAACACACAGCCAGAAAAAATAGCCTGACATCAAAATAAGACAATCTGCTGCATTTATTTTATACTGTTCCAAATGAGATTTTTCATTATGAAATAAACTTACTGCCTTGTGTGCACAGCAAGCAAATTAAAGCAGTAATACCTTTTTGAATAGTTAATAAAATAAAGATGAGCTATCAATGTCCTGGAGATGTTTTAAGGATAAACAAACCTTGTTAAGGTTAAATCTAACTTTGTTCTTGTGTTGGTCCATCACTGTTCTCTGCAGCATTTCTTAGTGTTGGTAATAATAAACACAGATGCATTGATGTTATAGAGACATACATGCTAAAATACAATTTAATCATTCCGTGCTGCTGACTATACCATGTCTCTTGTGTTTCACACTACTGTGGGAGAGTGGTTTTATTTCATAGAACACTTTTAAGAGACACGGGTTTTCATTTTTATAATCAGGATTACTCTGTGGGGTTTTCTGGGGGTTTGTGAGGTTTATTTTTTTTCTGCCTAGTGCTGCCTTGTTTTTATCAAAATCTGAGAGGGGCTGAAAATTTTTTTTTCCCTTTATCTGTAAACAGATGGTTGGGATCGTGACTTCTTCCATGTATATTTGCCTTGATGTCAGTAGGATTTACAGCAATATAATTAATCTCTCTATTCTTGGACATCAAATTTCTGTTCAAGACTTCTTTCTAGCCTTGTTCTCTTCAGTCAGAAATAAATATCAGAGATCCCAGTAGAAATGAAACTTTGTACCTCCCGTGTCATCTCCAGCTCCCACCAGCTGGACTGAATAACACAGCACTTGCTCAGCTGTATTCTCCTCAGCCCCCATTTAAATGTTTTGGGGTTTTTTATGTTAAGGTGTCTGGTTTTCATTGAATTCACTGAGCAAAACTCTGAAGTCCATCGTTCTCCATTTTAAGTTCTCAGTTTCATCCCATGTGGTATGGAGGCACCTGGTTCTCTAGATTCCCATCTGGAGCTGTATAAAGGACTTTAAAAATCACACCTTTGATGTGACCTTGTTATCTTTAAAATTACTAGCTCCTTTGCTCCTTCTTGAAGAGGATGCTTCCCCAGTGCCTGAAACTTAAACCGTGTATTAATGCAAAGCGATGGCAGAATATGGAGAAGAGTATCTTGGGAAACTCTTTATAGCTTTATGAAGCACAGTACTTTATGTACTCTGTTGTTCTTGGTCAGTGCTTTCTGACTGCATTTAATGCCATAATAGATTTCTAAATACATTTAGAAGTCTGATACTTGCTTTTTCTAGTTGACTTCTTGCCTTCAGTGGTCAAATTTCCATTGATTTTTGTAGAGTCAGAATTTTGTGATTTTCTTTCTCAGCAAAATGAAGTTAATGTTTTCTGTGCTCAAGAGAAGTCATGAGGATAGACTTATGTACAGTTTTGGTGCCTACTTAAACTTGACTGCACTGTGGTTTTCCTGTATTTGATGGAGGTGAAATGGTGCTTGCTTTTTGTGCATAGTGTGTACAGGGAGAGAGCAACAGCTACTGTCAGGCAGAAAATGTAAGCGGATTACTGTACATCTACCTGCCTGGTTCACTGCACGTTGCTTGCAAACAGGATGATTTGTAAAAGTTTGATTTAAGCTTCCCATGTGGTAGCAACAAAAATCCACACAAGGTAAAGACTGACATAATTTAAAAATAAAACTTGTTTCTTTTTGTTGTGAGTTTGATTAACTACTGATTGCCACCACATTCATACCCTGTATGAGACAGAAAATAATCATTGAACAGAAATGGTCTCAGTCTGTTGCTTGATCTGACACTGGGTGTGAGTATGTGCCTCTGAACTTGGATAGATGGCCTGCATTTGCATTGCATGCATCTGAACACATGGCCTTCGGACTTCATGCACTTGTCCATGGGTTTTACTGGGTTTTCTGCATGAGAGAAATGGACATGCTTAGGAAATCACATTCCTTACCCCCAAAAGCTTGACTTTCGTATAATCAGATGCAGAACATGTGGTTCTAGACCGGATGCACTGGTAATATGGAGATTTGCAAATTGCAAGGAGAACACCACAAAAGTTCATAGTTGCACTATTTCTGTCATTTACAAATTCATTTACAATTTGATTTTGATTCCTTTTTAATCTCAGCTGTGAAGGTTAAATTATTCTGTAAGACTAAATACATGAAGGAATACAAATTTTTAACTAGCTGCTCTCAAAGAATTTGATATTTTGTGTGTTGCCATAGAAATGGCAGCTACCAAATCCAGCTTTTTACCATGTCTACATAATAGGTGTAGACATAATTGCATAGTATTAGACAGACCTCAGCATTGAAAGGAAAAGAAGCTCTTCCTCTGCTTCACAGTGTAGCTCACTGAGGTATGTTCTCACTATCATGATTCCTCTGGAGAGGATCATAGGACACCGTTGTGTTTGTTTATTAACATGTGTGTTTTTAAAATGGATGTTGTGGCTTACACATGTGAAAGTGATGTGAATGGGTTGTTTAATCCTCTCCCCACCTCATACACCATCTGAGCTGCACTGACGGCAAAGCAGACATGGTATTGGCATGGTGGTGGAGCTTAAGGGGACATTGAAAGAATCAGGTTGGTGCCAAGGGGTAGGGATAAATACAAATAGCCCAGTAATATGTAGTCAAGCAAATAAAACTGGAAACAAATCCCATGGCTTCTGGGAGCAGGTTTTCCTAATGTGCTATATGTTGTATCATGTACATGGCCCTGTAGCTCCACCTACAGAAGCCATGCAGCAGAAGGTGGGAAGAGGTGGACAGCAAAGCTCATGAAGTGGAGAAAAGGCCTCTGTGCTTGTGCAGCTGCACAAGTTGAAAAGGACCTGGAGGTTGATGGAAATCCAAGCAGGAGTGCATAGAGCAGGAGCACGAAGTGTCTGTATGGGGCTGGAAGAGGCTGAGGAGGACCTGGGACAACCTTCCTCTGCAGCCTTGCAGTGTTAGATGGAAACCCAGTGTGTGTCTGCTTCCACTCCCAGTTTGAAAAATAGAAACTGAATGTGAGTGTGATGTGAGGCTGAAGGAAGGAAAAGGCATGCAGCGTTTTGAATTGCCTTTTATTTATTACTTGTTCTAATAGTCTTGTCAGTAACTGACTGAATATGATTATTAATGTGGTGAAGAGAATTTTAAAGGCAGTGTCTTTCACATATACCAGTAATGAGGGATGGTGGTCCAGCAAGCGTAACTAAGCTTTTCCTTTTAAAGTACAATTATTATCCAGTAATTATGTATGAAAGTAATTTTCTTTATTAAGTCTCTTCTGTTCTGGAATTCTGGAAGGAAATACTGAGGGGATCGAAGCAATGTAAGCAGTTCTGTGGACAACATACCCTGCCTTCTGCCCAGATCTAATTAATATTATTAAATAATGAAAACTGCCTTGTTCTTTTGTTAAACACTTGACAGGTGATTTAAGGGGGGAAAATGAGAAGAGGTGGCAAAACCCAGAAAGCTTCTCAGACATGAGCAGTAAATCGAACCATTGGATTTCCTTGCCAAAATCCTCAAGGTATAATGGTAAAGGGTTCCCCTTAGAGTACACCAAATAATGGTGGTGCTGTTGGAACAGGAGCAGGATTTAGCACTGAAAGGCTTGTGTAACAAATTCAGTAAGAGCAGAGGAATAAGGAAGGTATGGGCTCAGAGCAGGAACGTTTATTTTTTGATGTTGCCTAGCAACCCCAAAAACAAAGTTGTAATTGAATTTTTAAATATGTGTGTATCAAGGAGAAGGCGAGGAGGACAGTAAGCTCTCCAAATATTCAAGAAAGAATTTTTCAACTTCAATTTCAGTGGCTTTTAGCTTTTCTAGAAAATGAACAAAAGTAAAACAAAAAGTCTTATCCTTCTGTAGTAAAACTTCCCCTGCTGATGCAGATTAGAGGTGATTTTTGGTTGGAAGAAGAAATCTGATAAGCAGCTTTCAACTGGTGGAATGAAAAGCTACAATTTATATATGTCAGAACATGCTTTAGGAAGTTATTTTCACAAACTTGCCCTTGATTAATTCTTCATAATAACACTGCCATTTGAAGTGTCTAAATCAATTACTTTTAGAAGCAGTGTTGGTATGTTTTGAATATCCTTTGCTGTCCCACACTGTCTGATAACAACCTGCCTCATTCCTTTTGACACGTATATCTCCGTTTAACTGTGAGTCTCTGCCTAAGGAGGGCAGTCTTACAGGACATTGTAGACATCACAGAAGAGATCCATGCTGAAAGAAAAGCACTTCTCATTAAGAAGTATTTATTTAAAACGCCTATGCTATTAAGTAATATGGTTAAAAGTATCTTTCTTTTCTTTCCAAAGCTCTTTTGTACACGGAAGATAATCTTGTTAATCAAAATCATATAATGGGATTATGTTTAATTTGCTCTCTGACTAATTAAATCCTCTTTTTTGTCAAACCTATTGGATGGAAATAATTCATGTTGTAAATACCACAGTTTTGGTTCCCTGCTTCAGTGGGATTGGATGATCCTGTTAAAAGAAACAACATAAAAAGCAAACAGTATTTGTTCTGTGGAAGAGTTTTCTACCAAAAGTTCACATGTAAAAGTAATTTATGGAAATAAACCACCATAGCTACTACATGTTTAAACACTAGCAATATTTAGGTTTTATGACTGTCCTTAGGGGAAACTGCTGGCTACAACACACTCCTCTGACAGTCATTTACCAGAACTGTTTTGATCAGTGATAGGAAGAATATCCAGTCAGAATCAGCAAAAGTCCCTGCAGCAGTGGTGGTTTGGGAGGCTCTGGAATGGTCAGTTTGGGAAGTTAAACCTGAAGTAAGCAGCATTATACATCCTCCCAGAGAGCCAGGCTCTGTGCTGGGGTGTCAGCAAGCAGACCCCCCTCAGCCAGAAGACAAGAGGTGAGTTTGTCTCCTTTCTTCTTGACTGCAACAAGAGTCACATGTGTCTCTAGAGCAGATTGTCTGGTGTGGCAGCCCTGCCTGGACAAGGTGCAGTCCTGCTGCACACAGGCCAGTAGGAAGTTTGCCATTTGCTTGAGCTGGAGAAGTGAGGGATTGTCAGCATGCACAGTCACACACATGGAAGCCACGGAGAGGTGCAGTTCCCTGGATTTCACTACAGATTAATTTAGAATAATAAGGTCTAGCTTTAAAATATGGAAGCATTGTCTTACTCAGAGGCATCATGTATCTAGAGTACTAAAGCAGATCCATTCGTGCTGCCTGGTTCCAGCAAGCTGTCACATTGAATAGTTAGTGTCCTTGAAGACAACAGGACACCTCTTCTCTGGCCATATGTGCAGTGACCTGATTGTGCAAGGAAATAGTCTAGAACAGCTATTCTGTAATGGCTTCTCTGCAAAAGCTGCCCATCTGGGCATTCTCCTTGCCAAAAGTTCTGTTGTTTAATCTGATTCAGAAGTAAACTAAATTAAATAGCAAAAAGGCATTTTTAATGCAGAATGTGTGTTGAAATGGACATTTAATATGTAAACCTTTTGCTGTTAAATTTACTCACAATAAGCCCTCCTTGCCCTCATTGAGAAGTCCTAAAAGCTGCCTGAGATAAACAAATGTGTTCATCAGAATCAGAGTTACTGCAAAGTATTTAGATGCTTCTCTCTAGCAGAATTTTTTTTTCCTGCTCTGCTCAAATCTTGAACTTGTCTCTTAATATTTTTGCAGCTAGAGGGAGCTCAGCTTTCTTTATCTGATTTTTTTTTTATTTGTGTATCTTTAAAGTGCTCTGATTTTTATGTTCTTTGCAGTGTTCTCTTACCTTCCTTTTAAGTTCCATATACAAAGGACTGATAGGTAGATATTTTGTAAGCTCTTTAAGAACAAATGAAGAATAAATTTGTTAAATTACACTATTTATTCCAAAATATCAGTAACAGGCAATATCATTTCGGTGAGGAAAGCGTTAAACTTCTAGGTTCTCCCCCTGCCATTAGCATGAGCCAGGAGATAGCTCCCCTGACTTGAATCTTGGATCAGCATGTTGGCTCCACTGAGCAGTAATAGAGGAAAAAGAGGAAGAGAAATGTAGAAATGATCTATAAGCAAGAATGTCTCTATATATAGAAGTTTTCCGTGAAGTACCAGACAGTCTTTAAGAATTAATGGCGAGTTGGCCCAAATCATGCAGTGCTTACAAACTATACTGGGCTTGCTGTTTCTGCTCCAAAGATGTATTGATGAGTTTTCTTTGGAACTACACAGTCTTGAACAGAAATGATCAGTTCCATTGCATTGTTCTATTATTACTATTTATATTTATATAATCCTGTATTGCTTGTTACTTAACAGTTATTGCACATCAAGTATAAAATCTAATAAGCAGTGAAACTTGTTGATTGTGCTGACTTGGGTGGGGAGAGAAAGTAGTTGTTACAGGATGTTTGGAGAATAACAAGTTATTGTAACACAGCCATGCAGGGAGGTAAGACCTCTCTTTCCTCCCAAGTCCTCCTGGTTCGTTCTCCTGCAGTTGTAATTCTGACCACACAGAATAGAATGAATCCTGTTTGCCCTTCTTCCATTTGCAGGCTACTGCATAGGAAAGGACAGAAAAATGGACATTTACTCACTGCTCCTCCCTTGCTTACATCAGCAAATATGTGAGGACACAGGATAATTAGCTCCATTTTTAGAACAGGAAAACATCTTGTTTCCCACTTCAAGGAAGAATCTGGAATAGGACAGCAAATTCATTCTCAAGGCTGCACAGCAATGACCTCTTGGTCACTTAAGGCAGCTTGAAATGCTGGGAGCATAGTCAGTCAGTACCATGCAATTGAGTTTTGCTTGGTAGAAGGTCCAACATTACTCCTTACAGCCAGGTATTACAAGAACACTGCTTGTTTAATGATACTTGAAAAGCAATTGGGATATTAGAACCTATAAAGGGGGGAAATGAGAGAGACCTCTGATGGATTTGCAGAATGCTGGAGGCATGTCAGTTCCCTCCAGTAATACTAGGTTGGTTTTCAGCTATTTGATCTCAAAAGAAACAATACAGGACTTTGTGTTTCGACTATTTCTACTCAAATCTGTTCTGTCGCTGCTGTTGTGAAGGATGGAGTTCTTTATTCTCTTCATCCCATAATGCAGGAGGATGCTCTGTTTTATTAGTGGCCTGTTGGTAAGAGATGATAAAAGTTCAAGAGAAGAGTTTAACACCAAAGTGTTGAAGCAGGAGAGTATTAAATAAGGGCGGATAATGAGGTTGTGTACCCGTGGTTCCCAGGAACCCACACTTGGTGTTGTCCTGATGAAGGAACTTGGGACAGTGCCATTTAAAAAGCAATTATTTTATGTCATCATATACTAATTTGTAGGGTATGGTCAACAAAAGCTTCACCACTCTTGTTTAAAGATGACCAATATTGGATATATCTGTTATACTTTGGAATTTCTTAGCTGCCCATAACAGAGAGAGGGAATTACATTTTTCCCTAGTTCATACAGACCAATATATTGCCTTGAGTGCATTCAGTGGTTACCAAAAATGGGTGACCTAAGTGAGCAGAAGACAAGCATGAAACCTGACTGACCTTCTGCAGTAGAATCTATTGTTTGCTTCCATTGCAAATACAGGGACTCGTGCTGTTGCTAAAACATGAGCAATGTGAGCTGCTGCTTGTTTGGCAGGATGGCAGCAGAGCTCTGCTCGAAGCGATAAGAGTGCAGGCTCTGGTAGCTTCTTGATCACTGCATTATGCAAGCAGAGTATTACTGAGCAAAAGGGTTTTAAGGAGGCATCAGGACTGTGTTCTTTGCAATGCAGTGTATCGTGGATAAGGCATGCTGGACACAAGTTCCCCCTAGTGAGGGAATCAGTAATAGCTTCTGCTCAAGGAGGTAGCTGTAAAAACAGGACAAAGCTAACGAACTTGGCTAAATTACATACGGCTGCATTCTGCTCGTGCATGAATTTAAAGGGCTTAGGGATGGTAAGAAATGTATGCAAAGCGTGATGAACTCATCACCCAGGTCCTTCTTTTTTAATCAGCACCTTATATCTCTGTTTAAGTTTTGTTTCACACTGTTGTGCATTTCAATACTTAGTGCATATTCTCACTGTCCAAACCTTGCAAAAAAAAATAAATTACAATGTTCAAGGTTGCAGAAGTTTTACCAAATGGCATTTTACAGACAAGATACAAGCAATTTTTGACCCTAAGGGCTATTTTTTGCCATGTGGTTCAGGGCTATTTGTATGACATCTTCCCCAAAAGTGCATGGATAGATGATCTGAAGGATTAGTAGCCATATTAGTGGAGAAAAGGAAATCTACTTTTCCTAGTTCTTCCAGAAACTTCACACATAACTGGACAATGCCATTCTGTTCTTCCTGAAAATGTTTCCCTAAAAGAGGTGAACCAGTGGCTACATCAAGGTGTTTTGCTACAACAGTTATGGATGCCACATGTGCAAATCAGTGTACACAGATTTTGGTACTTTTGGTACCGTGAATCAAAATCACTAAGGTGATTTTTTGCTTCTACAGCCCCGGAATCAGGGGTCTTAATGAATTACAAAAAGGCATTCAGTTGATTCAGTTGTAAAGGTTTTTTGTAGCCCAATACTTGCAATAAAATTCATCTTCAAGAAGTAGAACAGCTCTCAACTAGTGCAGGTTGTCAATCTGGACTACTTAAAAGTTATACAAACTTAAACACATTGCTTTAAAATTGTTAGTCTTTTGATAATTTCAAAAATATCTATTTCATTTCCTTTAAGAAATCTGGTTTTAAAAACTCATCATGTGTTCCCAGACAGTATTCCTGGGAGTACCACATAAATTCTGAATGACTAACAAAGTTGAATCGAAGTGATGGTGCAATGTAATTTTACAGTCATTGGCAATAAGATTCATAAGCTTTCTTTCTGTATAAGAAAACCAACATTTTGAGGAAATACTCTCTTTAGTCTTCTAGAAGCTGACAGCCAGAGCTGGTAGAAAGGTGATGTGCAGAGCTCACCTGTGGTCTGGGAGATGCGATGTCTCTTGAAATACAGTTTTTAAGTGGGCTGTCTATATGTAATCAGCTTCAGAAATTGGGGAATCTAATATGACAATGAATATTTTCTTTTACTGGTCTTTGAAGATTTATTAGTTTTATTTTATCTTGAATGGTTTTGTTTTGGGGGGTTTTTTGCTTCTGAGAAAGCCACAAGGATGACTTGCTTCTGGGAGCTCTCAAATGCCAGTGACAAGAAGGCACAATCTCATCCTTCACAGCAACACACACAATCCCTACAGCCCATTGATTGTTTTTGTTATCTCTTGCTTTTTCACTTGTTTATAGAGGAATGTGTGAGTATATCCATAACATCTTCCTACAACCTTTACATTTACAGGGACATGGCTAAAGAGTAGTTTGGGCATTGTACAACAAGAAGGAAATCAGTTGACTTGGACTTACATTGCACCTCAGCTGGGCTATTGGGTTGCAGCTATGTCACCTGCTATCCCAGGTAAGATGAAATTGAATTTTATTGATATTTGCAACATTGAGTAATTATTTATTCATATATGATGTTTATATTTTTCAGAATGACCTCATCTGAGATGCCACAGCTTGATCAGTAATGGATTATTAGAAAACAGAAATCTGAAAGTAAAGGGCTAAAATCTTTTGGGGATTGTGGGGGGCAACTCTTGTGGTCAAAATATCTGAGTCATTTCAATGGGGAATTTTTTCAAAGTGTTCCTTCTTTGATGTCACCACTGCCTGGTAGAGCCATTGCTAGAAAAAGAAGGGAGTTACAGCATTAATGTATTGGTGTTATAGCAGCATGTAGAAAAACAGGGGCTGTGAAGTTTCAGTGCAGAAACTCACACAGATATGGATTCACCTAAAACCAACATCATCCTGGGTTAGATGTTTACTGATTGATTGATTGATTGATTGTCATTTTTTTTCCTTTTGCACTGAAGATGCCCGTTTTGCCCTGATTTATGCTTTACATCATCTCAGGGATTGATTAATTTACACCATGAGTAACTTACTTAGCATTATAAGTTCTAGGAAGTGTATTAGAGTGGCGTTAGTAGATGAGCTGACTGGTTGCCATCTGCAAGCCTCTTGGCATAACTATAGAAAATGGCTTTGAACTAGGCATTAATAACATGCTTCTGTGCCTGTGGAGATTATTAGTGTTGCAGCTTGCTCTGCCTTTTTTCTCTCTGTTGCTGCCTCAGATATCTCAGTATTAGTTCTTCAACCACCAATAATCTGAGATACCTCTATGTATAAAAGAGCCAATCAATTAAAAAAAAAAAAAAAAAGCCCAGAACTCCTCTCACAGATTTTCTTTATTAGGTTTTCTGGCTGAAAACCTAATCCAGTAGAAATGAAAAAATTCTTGCCTTAGCTGTGCAAGCTAAAAAAAGTATTATCTAACCAACAAAACAAATGCCTACAAATTTTAAAGTCTACTTGTATATGCCATGAAGTTGTTTCAAAATACGCAAGCTTTTTATTTGAGATTCTGTTAAATGAAACTGCTGGAATATTCATCTAATTCATTGCTGAACAGAGGTTAGAAGCAGGTGCAGATCTGAATAAGCTATCATATTGAATTTAATGGAATCTTATGAAATAATCATACTTTTAAGAAGAAGCAAGTGCTCTGAGCCAAACATTTCCCAGTGCAGCTCTGTCCCAGGTTGCAAGGAAGTTATGCTAATCGTGACATTGTGGTTGTAACTCTGAGGTTACGAGGCCTGTAACCCTAAAAGGAGAAGGCTTATTTGTCTGTGCAGTTTAACTTGTTTGTATGGCAGAATTTCTGCCTGTATTTTACTTTTCCTTCTTTCTGAGGGGGAGATCTGGGTTCCTAAAATTTTGTTGCAGTGGGAACAACATTTTCATGAAAAGTTCAAGTGATTTATCTTCTTCTTTTTGCTTAATGTCCTGAAGCAACAGTAACAATCAATTATGTAAAGGTAGTGGTGGGACAGAGTGTATAAATATTTAAATTTCCCAAATGCAATATAATTTATGTTATTTTTAATGAGTTGATGTATTTTTGCATATTTTATCTACTAATTGAATCTATTTTCTTATATCAAAAAATGGATAAAATTGAGCTTTGTATTCCTAGCAGTGGCTCTACAGACCACTCAAGATCCACAGATGAGCTTTTGCAAGCCTCATGACCTAGAACCTTCAAGTTGGCCAAGTTTGCTGTCCTTCACAGTACATGCATGTTAGTCTGCCAGCTGGTGCTGTACCTTCCTGCCTGCAGATGAAAATTTGGGCCTTTATTTCAAAATCATGATAGGGATTTTACAGGGTAACACATGCATAATTGTGAACAGATGTTGTCCACATGTGTGCATTCCTTTGTATGTTAGAACATATAGTAAGTATTATTTAAACCTGGAGTTACAACACTGTTTCACTAGTGCCCTGTTTTTTAAAGCTACTGAAGGTCTGCTTGGCTTGGCTTGATCTAGACTTCAGAGCACCAACACATCTTCCAGCGAATCCCACCCTGCACTGTGTGCACTGTTTAGTGTGAAGCACGGCAGGTGTCAAACAGAAGTTGTTGCCCACAGTGCTGCTACACACATGACAGTGCTGGAAGATGCTGTGCTGGCGTTTCTCCAGCGGTGAGAGCTTTGGCACACTCTGTCAGCATTAGGACCTGGAAGGCAGCATTCACTGATGCATGTTCCCATTGAAACTAACTGCTTTTCCACAGAATGATCTAGCTGGAGTTGCAGTCATGAAAACAGCACATGCTTTCTCCACAACTTGCTCCCTTCTCCAGAGATGGTCTCTCAGTAGGCACCGTCACTATGAGCAGCAGTGTTGCTTAGCACCCTGATAACAAGGGAAGATGTCCCTCTCCTTGCTTAAGTGTTGTTCCTCTTCCTGCTTGCAGGTTGTTACAGGTCTAAATTCTCTTTTCTGGCCTTCCAGGTCCCGTTGTAACACACGACATTACCAGCTATCACACAATGTTTCTTTTGGCAATTTTAGGAGGGATGGCTCTCATACTTCTAGTCTTGCTGTGTCTGCTTTTGTATTACTGCAGGTAAGATTCACCATTGTGGTTGCTTAGTCCATGTTAGAAATACAAGCTTTTTTGTGCTTATGAAATTAAAAACCTTTTGTATTGAAACATTTTTACTTTGGGGGGGGGGAAAAAGCACAAGCAAATACTTGGAAAAGAAAGAAACAGTGACATCAAATTTCCTGTGTTCCTGGCTATGTACAGCATATACAATATGCCTTTAGTGGGATGTTAGTTGAATGAATCACACACATCTGTACCTGTGTTCTCTGTGTAACTTCCTATCACACATGGGCATAGATTCAAGGTCTGTCATTGTATGTGTTATGCACTTGCAAATGAGCCTTATATTAGCCTTACATTAAAATGAATGTTAAACTTATTAGCAAGTGCCTATTACTGAGTGATTTTATATTTGTCTTCTCCAGACATTTGCTCCAATTTGTAATTGGTACTTGAAATATTTCCCAATTGACATTAGTTATTCTTTAATTTTATCTTTGCAGCTGAGATAAACTTTTAATTGTTAGGTTATATAATAAAAGCTCAATTCCCCTAATACTAATCACTGCTTAAAAATCTCCTGTTAAGACACTCTTGCTCTTTTGTTTCTGTGAACAACAGTCATAAATGTGTAACTTCTTTTGTTACTGACTTTTATAGAAGAAAATGTTTAAGACCACGTCAACATCATAAGAAACTGCAACTGTCAACAGCACTGGACACTTCCAAGAAAGATCAAGCAACCTCAATGTCCCATATAAATTTAATATTTTCACGTCGTGAGTCAGAATTTCCCGGTGGGTTGTCCATTGCTAGCAATGGACACACTGAAAACTCAGGGGCAAAGGAATTAATCAGTGCTGTCCACATGGAGATGGTATCACCTAGTGGAGAAGCAGATATGCATACACCTATGCTCAAACACTCCTTCAGTACATCCCAGGAGTTTAGCTCCCGAGAGGAACTGCTCTCCGACAAGGAGAAAGACAAAAGCAGAATTTCCTTGGATGATTTGACTCCCAGTGGGTCTCTAAGAAAAGACTACCACAAATCAGCAGATAGTTTTCCTTTAAAGACAAGAAAATCTACAGAAACAGCTGAAGGTTATGAATCCCCTATCAAAGATGAGTATAGGAGAAGTTACAATGCTATGCTGTCTCAGCCTTTATTTGAAAAGCAGGAGAGAGAAATTCAAGTATCTATGAACCATATTGCTACTGGAAGTAAATACAATATTCAGGAACAAATATACCCCACACCTTCAGCCCCTGAAAAAGAGCTGCTGGACTGCAGACCTACTGATTGTATGATGTCTCGTTCAGTTGATCACCTTGAAAGACCTACTTCCTTCCCTCGACCAGGTCAGTTAATCTGCTGCAATTCTGTTGACCAAGTCAATGACAGTGTTTACAGAAAGGTTTTGCCTGCACTGGTCATCCCAGGTCATTACATGAAATTGCCTGGAGAACACCCTTTTGTTAGCCAGCCTTTGGTTGTCCCAGCTGACCAGCAGATTGATATAGAAAGACTTCAGGCTGAGCTTCCTAACCCTCATGCACGGCTTTTCCCACATCCCCCCCAACAGCTGCAGCCCCAGCAGTTGGCATCCCAAGCAATATCTCAGCAACATTTGCAAGATGCGGGTGCAGCTGAGTGGAGTCAGCAAAATGCTTCCATGTCTGAGTCTATTTCCATTCCTGCCTCACTTAATGATGCATCCCTGGCTCAAATGAATAGCGAAGTGCAGCTTCTGACAGAAAAGGCTTTGATGGAATTAGGAGGGGGAAAGCCATTGCCTCACCCTCGAGCGTGGTTTGTCTCTCTAGATGGACGTTCAAATGCTCATGTCAGACATTCGTACATCGATCTCCAAAGAGCTGGTAGGAATGGGAGTAACGATGCCAGTCTGGACTCTGGTGTTGACATGAACGAACCAAAATCTGCCCGAAAGGGAAGAGGAGATCATCTTTCTGCCCCACAGAGTCACCCACCAGTGCAGGAGCACCAGCAGAGAGAGCGGAAGGTTTCAGATAGCACAGCCTACACACAGCTTGTGTACTTGGATGATATGGACCAAAGTGGCAGCGAGTGTGGAACAGCAGTTTGTAGCCCTGAGGACAATGCTCTCCGATGCCTCCTAGAAGGCACCAGTAAGAGAAGTGGCATACAGCTGCCCAGCCTGCAGGAGGAAACCAGAACTGTGGATACCAAACCAGAGCCATTAACTAGTCCTGAACACGGAACATCCGTTCAAGATGATGATGATGAGGACGAGGAGGATGAGGAAGATGACCAAGGTGAAGATAAGAAGAGTCCTTGGCAGAAACGAGAGGAAAGACCACTAATGACTTTCAATCTAAAATGAGCTATTGTGAAAATCCACCCTTTAGTGGAGTATAAAATTGCCAAATATCCTTTCTGTGGAAGTGCTTGATTTTTTTTTTCTTTATTTTTTTTTTTCTTTTGTTTTTTTTTGTTGTGGAGAGAAAAGTGAAAAACAAACTGTGGTGAGCAACATTTGAAAGAACTTAAATGCATTACTGTGTAAATGTTAGAAAAGAATTAAAATCATTCCTCTGATTTAACGGCTGCCTCCAGTGAGATAGCTGAACAAAGAGTGTGATTGTTATTACATATACTTGATATTGGTCATCCAGGTTGTTGAAAATACTGACAAATTATTTTAGTTGGTTTATGACCTCAATCTCCTTGTGAATGGGAGCTGGTAAAGCTTTTGTTTTGTAGGCCAATTTTATGTTGATAATGCTACTGAGAGTATTTTAAAAACGGGAGTTTGACACATGGTGTCCAAATTTGTGCATTATCTCAATGAAAGGCTATGCATTGCTGCTTTTAGTAATATTTTGCTTATACTATGCTTTTCTTCATTTTTACAAGTTGGTTGTAAACATTTTATGTCCTTTATTATAAACTACTCAGCAATTTATTTTAATGTACAACTGCAGGAAACTTGAGTAGCATCCCTTAGCATTGAAGCCTTTTTATGAAACCAAACTGAACTTTGTGTCGACTAAGATTCCTCCAATTCTGGTCCCATTTTCTCAAAGTGCCTTTTTTACAGTAACAATGAACAGTCCCTTCTTTTGCTAAGTCCTTTTAATTGACCCCATTTGAGATTTTATAAACTTCTGAACCTTTTATTTTAAGCTGCATGCCAAGAGTCCCATTTTGTGCTGAGCATTTCTCATTTCAAAACAGTGTATTCTGTAGCTATCATGTATATTGTGGATTCTGTTTAGCCAGGATAGACTTAGAAGACATTTTAAAGGGCCCGGAGTAGCCAAGAAGATAGTTTCATTGACTGTATATATTGTTAGTTTCCTCTGGAATCATATGAGCTAATCATGCTCTTATAAAATGGACTATAGACCGAGCAAGTGGACTGAATGTGTCTAGGAAAATTTGGGGAAAAAAAAAAATGTACTATCCAAAAGTGCCAGAATTACTCTTCTGTGCTTTCTCCATGCAGAGCTGCTTGGTTACCCAAAAATTATAATTGAGAATAAACTGCAAAAAATATCTTTGTGGATTTTTTCCTCTGTTGGTGGTTATCACATGATTTCACGTTACTTAATAAGAAAAATACTTTGGTTTCACTTTTCATGTGCATATTTATGCCTGTGTAACTTACACTTTCTTTTGCAGCTCTCATGAACTTCAGTCTATATTGAAATTCAGATCCCTTTTCAGAAAACCGCCCTCCATATCTTGATAAAGACATAATTATTTCCCTAAGTATCACTGAAGACTTTGGAAATGAAATCCTGGTATCACCAAAATTCCCTGTGGTCCCACTTCCCATGGGACCAATTTTCTCTCTGGGATTTCTGTGGGTACTCACACTTACTGCACTCTTGTCACTTTTTCATGAATTGGGTTCAAAGAAGGAAAAGTATGTGACTTCCACTTCTGTGGAATCCTTCGTATGCATTCAGTTTATCATGTTTCATTCAATTATTTTTACACAGTATTAGCAGCAGTCATGCTTAATAAAGTTAATTATTAAGTAATCTCTCAAGTGACTAGAGAAAGTGCTATATAATTCCTATTTAATTTTCAATAAGCCCCAACTCACATTCATTGCTTTATTTTCAGTAGATTTCAAGGTTTTCTTAGGAGGTGAGTGTTGTTTCCATCTTGCTCTATGTCTTACCTGGGAGTCTGATCTCAAGCCAGGAACTGAATCACAATTTCCTAGTTCCCAGGCCAGTGCTCATCTCCATCCACAAAGCCCCATTACCCCTGTTTTGCTTTGGTTCATGTTTGGAAGTGGTATGTGTTGTAAAAAAATCTAGAATATTTGTGGAGTGCATTGAATACTGAAATCACCATATTAGCAGTAAGTTAAGTTTTACTCATCACATGTGTTCCAGGTCCTTTCCTGTTCTGGTTTTTTGTTGCTGACCACCTGTGAACTGGTTTTGGGCTCTGGGTTGCTTATTGTTAGTCAGAACAGAAAAATACTACTTTAAAGGAATAGTATATGTCAGATGTCAGTAAGTGCTGGTAATACAGTGTCACTTATTAAACAGAATGGTGCATAACTAAACATTCTGGTTGAAATTTCTGCCTTTTAGAATTATTGTGCTATTTAATTTTCAACTTTCTGTTGTCTTAAATCTGCCATTTTTAATTATGTTCTTTTTCACATTCCTTTGCAAAGTTTCCATCGTTGCTATCTTGTAAAGTGAGATTGTTGCTATTAAATTGCAGTGGTTTGTTTCTTTAATTGTGTTGGTTTTATGTTCAAAACACATAGTGTGATGGTTTGATGATTTGTGGTCCTAATACAGCAAATACATTTGAACAAACACAGTGTCACAGTATGTTGCAAATCTTCTTCAAAATAGCATTTTTTTAATTGTTGTAATACCACCAGCCACATCATAGTTTGATTTTGCAGAATATATAATTTATTAAATGGATTTCTCAATATATCCAACATATCTGAGCCATATGCTAAATGAAATTGGAACAGAGTAACACAGATCAGATAACAGGCTGAGATTAGTGTGTTTATTGTATGCTTTGCCTGAAGTCCACTGACAAGTTCCACATTTTAATTTTCCAAAACTTACCAAGGAAGGTACTTTGGTAAAATGCAAAGGAGTTCTGTTGCTTGTATTTTGCACTTGCACAGTGAAGTAAGTAACAATAAAACAGAGGCAACAAAGTACAACTTGAATAGGTCTTGGCATCAGCAGCTCCAAGTGATCATAGTCCTTGTTGAAGATCATCTAGGAAAGTAATTGGGTTTTTATTTTATAATTACAAGTATTAGTGGGTAAAAAAGACAAAAGCTTGTAATGACAAAGCTTACAAAAGTAATGAAAATATGTTGGCCTTAAAAAAATAGTAGGTCTGCAAAGTCCATGTGTGTCACGAGTCTATGAAATGTCAGGACCGGTGGGAGTCAATACACTCATTAGGAGTCCATTCACGTCATGATTGTCCCCCAGCTCCCACTTTGCTCCTGCTCAGATACTTGTGTCTCAAAGCTTATTAAACTGTCTATAAAGCACCTTGATTTACTGTGATAATGGCCTTTTATTACTTGATTAAGCGCTTTGTCAGAGTACCAGCATTCTAAACCCTTTGCAAATACAGGGACAAAAAAATAGATCCTGCCCCAGAGCAGGATCTAATTTGCCCCATTTGCAGTCTGTTACACAAATTATACAAAATTCTGGTACTGATCTGAGATTAATAGATTACAAAAGAAAGCCCAGCATTTGGAAATTGCTCATGATGCTTTTCTCTGTTACTGGGAGGACTGAGTAGCTTTAGTAGAGTGATTTAAGCAAATACCTTGGAATATGTTGCAAATATTTTCATTTTCTAGCCTTCATTCTACCCAGGAATGCTCTAGAGTTCTAATTTTATGTCATTATCCCAAACCAACATGGTTAAAATTTGTAATTAAATGTCCCATGTAAGGTTTAGCCTATAGAACAGTACAGGAAAAAATGAGCAAGTGATGGGTTAGATATTTACTCTTTCTCTAGGAAGGTTCCTAGTGAACCAAAAAGGCAATTTTTTCTTAACCAGCAAGAATTCATCTAGGAATTAAAATTTGTTGTAACATGGTACCTCTTAAAATAGTTTGTAACTTGGGACATGGAAGCATCTATCCAGTACATCCCTGGACTTGGTCAAATGAGAAGTGTCCATTTGCTTTTCAATAAAACATATGGGCGACAGGGAAGGGTTTTCTGAATCAGTGCTGCCGTTTGGGTCGCCAGCATTTAAAATTCAAGTTGGTGTATCTGCCACCTGGTGGTGAACTGCTTTTCCACATGTACCGTGTGTAAACCACAGTTTATACTTTCAATATAAGCACAGTTGATAACTCAGTAACAGCAGAAGGCAGCAGGAACAAGATCATTGGTTGTTTCCTGGGCCTGCTGTCAGTCCAAGTGGGGAGATCCTTGTCAGCTGAGAAACCTTGCCCAGCCTTCTAGCTGGGGCAGTATTCAGCTTATGACATCTCTGTTTAAATCAAAACTCATCATCACTGATCACTGATGGCTGTGTATCACTGCTGCTTCCTGAATAGCACCTTGGGTACAGATTAAAATAAAATAAAAACACTTTTAATTACTAATTGTTTCCAAAGTTGAGAAAAATAAGAGCCACTCAATTGTTCTTTTCCTGTTCCTCTGCTTATAGACAGAGGTAAGCTGTGAGGTTCAGTGCTAACCTTACACACACACACACACACACACATATATATATATATACACACCTATGAACTGTAACACATAGATAATAGTATATCATATACTGTGATGTGTATACACCTGTATTTTCATCATATCTGATATTTTCATTTTCAGGCTGCAGACCAATTGGAATTGGAGCTTCAGGTAGAAAAGTGGGCAGCAGTCAAGTGCCATTTTTAGAATGGAGAAGCATTTTTTCATGTTACTCATGTAATTCCAATGCGTAAATTGAGACCAGGTACTGTCTTCTATTTGTCAATAATAACAGAAAGGGTATCTCTTTCTTTTCTGTTGTAATCCTCTGGTTTCTCCGGGTTATTACTTTGAAAAATGGGGTGCCTGATCTATTATTACTTAACTGAAGTGTTTCTTGTTTTATTGATGTGCTTATCTTCTGGGAATTAACAGTGCCAGTTAGTGTGTTTGATCATTAAATAGCTATTCTGCCTTGGAAACTTATAGCCACAGGGAAGGAAAATGTGATGATAACACAGGGAGGTACAAATGAAATGCTTGTTTACAGGTTATTTTTGTAATTGTGTAGAGAGGAACTTTGTGTTCACATGACTGGGAAAACAGACTCTTCAATAAACCCAAGTGAGGAATGCTCCTCCCAGTTATATAAAGGTAGGAAATGCTGCTTGGAATACTGCTGTGAGATGAGAAATCCTGCTTTCAAGGAACAGGTGGTCCTGCTGCAAGAGATGTTGAGCATCAAAGCTGGAAGAAATTATTTCAAGGGGCTCCCGTTACAAGCATTGTTTTTTAAAGGGTTTTGGTGATTTAATGGTTGTAGGGAGTTTAAAAAGCCTCATGACTGTCTTCTCCCCTGCCCTCACTAGGGTTTCTACAAGCATAACCCCAGCAATGTTGGCTCCTAAGCTTCTCTTCTCCGTAGGTAGAAACCTACCACTGTCCTACTCTGGAGCTTAAAGCTCTGGCTGTGTCATATGCACCACAAGCTGCTCCAGGCAGGTTCTGTTCCCTGTACATCCTTTCTGGAGGTTTTCCAGCAATAAAGGAAGAGGCCAGAACCACATTGCAAACTCAGGAAAATCTGCATAAAAAGAAAGTAACACAGCTGGAGACCTGTCCATAGTACCCTTGCCTACATGTTTAGGGCAGGGCCTTTCTCACAGTGTTCCCTGTCCCTGGAGATGAGAGAGGCTCTGGGCCTTGGCTTCCCTCTCCCCTGTCCTCAGGGAATGCTCCTTCTATGAACGAAACTCCCTGACTCTGCCTTCTGTTTTATGCCATGTTCTGAGGCCAACATCAGTGGGACATACAAGGTAACACTGGCAAGGGTGAACTTTCTCAAGTATCTGCATCTTTGTATCTATGCCATTTGCTTTAACTTACATGTAACACCTCATAGTCCTGTATTAAATGACACAATAAAAACGAGAGAAGCAGAACGTGACAGCCAAGTTCCCCTCTATCAGGAGTGTGTTTGTCTTGACAGCTGGATTGGTCTTTTATTCCCTGAAATCCTTGCAAGTATACCTACATAAATGTGTGTGTGTGCATGCACACGTGCATGCCTACGCATTCACATGTAGGTATATAAATGCATTTAATATAGAATCTTAAAAAGCTTATAAAATTAAATACCAGTTTCAGCATTTTGACATCAAGCAATGCTGAAGTAAAGGTTGCTCATCTAGACTGACTGGAAGAACCAGCATAAAAGCCCATAAAGACTTGTATTAATTAACTTAATTGTCCTTGTGGTTTGACATTGCAGGGTCAAAACCATGCTTGATGCTGAGTTTCTGCTGTGCATGTGCCTTCAACTTCACCAAGATTTATTCACACTTGCCTTCCAGCCTAGACCTGGCATCTAAATTTTGTGATTAAAGCTTGTCTAATATCTGTATTTTAAGTAAGTTACTCTGGAATTGTTGCACACTTGACAGAGGCTCTTCTTGTGCACAAAGTTGGAAAATTCTGCAGGGTAAAAGCTCACTGTAAAATCTAAAAAAAATATTTGCATGGGAATGGAAGAGTTACAATAGAGTTGTCTCCATAGGGAAGGCAGTGTGTCCATGAGACACTTCAATATAAGTTTCCATTCAGTAGGTGTGTGTTCCGAGCTCTGCTGTTAATGTTTCTAACCACCCAGAAGCCATGCAGAACCTTTACTGGCATTATCCCTTTATCTGCTTTGTAAGTTAATGGGATATTTCTAGCTGGAGCAACCTACAGAACATTGTTTTCTGTTTGCTATCATGGAAATGGGTGAAATACAGCACCTACCCAGAAGTAACAACATACTGTCCCTGAGCAGGTTGTCACCATGAGGAGCATTCTCTTTGTCATAAAATACTATTCTCATTCAAGGTCTGCTTGTTGTTTATGCTAATGGAAATAGGTAATGAATACTAAAGGATCTGATAGACATGTTATTTATTTGGAGATAGCCAGAGTTTTTGGTTTCCTTCTCTGGACCTGATCTTTGAAAACTATCCTACTCAATATTATTGTCAAGGTTTCCAGACTCTAATCTCCATTCCAGGAGATCTAACAGTGCCTACAGCAAACTGGGCATGTCAGAGCACCCCAATAGTTCTGGTTTGTTACAAACGCTCTGAGAGTTGTAGTCAGGCTGTAGCCTCTTCACTCTAGCAGGAAAAAATTCACATCTGTCACAGCAGAGAGCTCCTTTTCATTTTGAAGTAAAGAACTATGTGAAACAGACAAAAAGAAAACTCTACAAGCTTTCATTTTGGAACAATACCGAAATGGTGAAGAGATGAAGAGTAATTCGTGTATCTATCGCTCCCTTCATCCAGAGGGAAAGAGCATCTTGGCTGTACGTGCAGCTTCCCTGCCAAGCGAAGGAAACAGGAGGTACATTGATAGGGAGAACTGTAAAAGGCTGGTGAGAGAACTGATTGCAGAACTGACAGGAGTAAATTGGATTGATTTGGAGACTGGATGGGCAGAAGTAATTGCTGAGTATTGGTCAAAGCTTTCACCAGTGTCAACTCCATCTTTGTCAAAAAATCTGTCACCACTAATTCTCATTCACATATATAGTTTGAAAAGGGTCTTAGATGAAAAATAGACATAAAAATGCAAAAGATTTATATATTTGTAATTACTTGTGTCAGTTCTGATTTATTAAATATCTCAATATAAAGCATGATTTTTTTTTAAGTTTTTTTAACCTTTTGAGGTTAGAGACCTTAAGAACTGAGGAACTGCAGTGCTGGAACGAGTTTGGACTTGTATTTGATCGAAGTCTTTCTATCCTGCTTCCAAAAATCATCAGAATCAGATGCCTCAGAAAACTGGGGAAGAAATCTCTACTAGCAATAATAACAGAATGAAAGTCTTTCTATCCTTATCAGTTACACCCTTAAGCATGAGGGTTTGTATTTATCATACACATGTTTTAATGCTACGATATGTTTTCACCATGCATGTAAATGTCTAACCCTTTTCCATGCTGTATAGCCCATGGCCCTTGCCAATGGCCAATGCAGGCACCAGCACAGAGAAGCAGATGATTCTGTGCAAAGGTAAGATGTAAAATAGAAGAGGTATGGTATGAGCTGCATTTTAAAATGGAATTACACACACACACACAAAAAAAAAAAAAAAGAAAAAAGAAGTTTGAATGAGAGTGCAGAGGAAGGAGTGGGATGTTTTGAGAATGCTTGTTCCCCCAGTTTGAATGCTGCAGCCAATACAGGACATCAGCAAGTGGGCTGTGGGAGACAGTTGAGGCTGCTGCTCACCAAGCGTGGTATGCAGCAGGAAGCTAAAAGGAGGTAAAGTGGGTGAGACAAACCATGAAGATCAGAGATGTGATCTCACATGGATACATGGATATTGTGCAACATATGGGATCACAAGCTCATTTCATTTCCTAAGTATTTCTACCTATCCTATTGTTAACTGTAACAGCTATACAGAATTGTTTTGGTGCATTTGTTCTCTTTATTGTCAATTTGTTTTCTCTTACACTGCCTCTCATTCAGAATTGATGAAGACAGTATTTAAGCTTTCACCATAAATGAACAGCTAATTAAAAAACTCATTGTGAGGTAGTACTAGTAGGCACTTGTATGAAAGAAAGTTTAAATATATGTGTTTGCTACCTAACTTTTTTAATGTTAATCAGGAAAATAGGGAAAACACTATTAGCTAATTTTCAAATGGAATCAGTTTTGCTTCCAATTTACAAGGTTAAAAAATGGTCACACCAAGTTGTTTATTATTATTACTTGCAACCAAAATCCATTTTAATTTAAAAATGCTAGGACTATTTCAGTGTGATTTGTAAAGGTAGGAGCAATCCTAAGACTGCATGAAAATTTCAGGTACTTTTCTTCTGCAGTGTTTAATACACAAAACACGCAGACAAATCAGATGATGACAATAGCCTGAATGCTGGATTATATATCACTAGCTCACTGGGATGTAATTAATACCTGTCGCTAGGTGGGTAAACAAATCTGGGTTGTGCCTGGCTGCTTGAGGGAAATGGGATCTGTGCTTGGCTAGCTTCATTCAGTCCCAGAAGAGCAAAGAGAAGCAGGGTACAACCCTGACCACGCACTGCAGAGTCTCGCTTGATGGTTCATACAGCAGGTCAGATCTGAAAAATCTGTACAGCCCTGGGAGTTCAGGATTCACAATCCCCAGCATTTCTTACTGCTGAACTTAGATGGCTCCCCCCTCAGTAGCTCAGGATTCTTGTCAGCTCACATTGTCACTGAGATGCCCAAAGTGTTGGATTGTTTGTGAGGTTTTGTTTTCAGTCCTGGAGTTTACTTTGGGAGTCAGCTTGGGAAAGTTAAACATGGCACCAGCAAAGTCCATTGGTGCATCTGGGCCTACACTCATATATGCAATTGAGGTGGCTCAAAGCCTCTCAGAAGTGTCCCTTGGTGGCTGACAGTAGTGGGAGCAGCTAGGCAGAGCTACATCTGAAGAAATTTATTTCCTTTTTTCTCTTCCTTTCTTCCAGTTTGTTGCCATAAGCAACTGGATATTTTGTCTACATCTAGCAGCAAACGTAGAGTCACTGGGAAAGCTCTAAGGAGACCTATGAAAATAACCAACCAATGAATAATTCATGATGTGCTGGAATTATTTTAATTGATTTCATGATATGCTGTTTAGTATTAAGTGAAGCGTATCTCCTCCAAAGGAAGTCTATTTTCCTTTGTTATTAATTTTTTAGCTTTTGTGTAAAATGACTGTGCTTTCCTCTTTTCAGTCTTCATAAAATAATAAAAAAAGGCTTTTATCTTCCTTGTACATATAGGAAGAGGTCTTTTTAATCAATTAAGAACAATAAGCTTACACCTTCACAAACACTGGCTCTTTACCTGGTAAATTTAAAATTAAATGTTTCTGATAGCCTTTGATGGTCTGCTTAGACTGATGTGAGTCTGTGTGTTGTGTCTGCAGTACTTTTATGCAGCATTTTGGGGAGTTCCTGGGCATACCCACATGCAACAACAGACATCTTGGAAGTACAGATGCCTCCAGAGAGCCTGTTCAGGCACAGCACATGCCATCCTTGCTGCTTACTGTCCTAATGGTACACACTCATTTAACTCTGTGGTTGAGTGTAGGGGGTCCTGAAATTCAGAGGTACATTTTTTTCACCTTGCTGCTCTGTTTTCAGAAGACATCTATAAATGTGGGAGCCAACATCAATCACTTAGTGTAATGGCTGAGCAGTGTCTGTAGAGTGAATTTAAATGCTCTGGGAATCTGCCTGGTAATTTCAGAAATGCGAAACTACATCAGAAATCCTCAGATGCACAACTCTCACTTCTGGTCAGTCTACTTGTGAAATAGGCAAAAGTTGCATATTCATGAAACGCAAAGCACAACTCAGTGTTGTCATTTGACCTTGTAACAATCAAATCTGGATAATAATCTCAGTTATGCCTCTCAGGATATAAACTACTATCCATAAGGACATTCTTCATACATGCTGTGAGGAGTAGAATGGCAGCCCTGCAGCTATGCTCCCCCTTCCAGGGAGGCCCCCTAGCAGGGGACAGCAACTGGTGGCTTGCTGGGAGAGATTCGTATTGCCTCCTTTATTGCCACTGTGAACTGCAGAAAGAGTCAGGATCCAGGCTTCCTATACTCCATTCATCTCAATGAAGTAAGGAAAACTGTGGTAAAGAACAGAAGATGGTTAAACCCACAGCTTCTCTGACACAGTGATTCAAAACAGCTGCTTAGTCACTGGCACGCTGTTCTTCGCTTTCTCCTACACATTATTATGAAGGAAAAAAAAAAATCATTAGTAATCACTGGATTAACTTCTCTCCGGGCTATGGGACAACTGTTCACAATTGCTTTTTGTTACTGAAAACTATTGTGCCTTTGTTTTGAGATTTCCTTTCTCTCCTATGCACTACAACTGAATGAAGGTTTACTCCTAAAGGTCATTTCAAACTCTAGTAACATGGCAGGCACATTTCCCCTCTAAACTACAGTGACGGCTTGACATTGGGAGGTCATACTTGGCCAAGTGTAAATGACAGACTCCATCTTACACATCTGAATTACAAGTTCTGTGGCAACTCACAGGTTGTAAAAGACCAAGTGCAGTGTGACACAGATTGGCCCCAGGCTGGTGCTCAGTGCACAGAGGTTCAGAGTTTGACAGCTGGAGGGACATCTAGGTATCTTCTGCTTGGCCAGTAAGATCTTTTACTTGACATGCCACCTGCAATACGTGATAAAGCAAAACATAACACCACCTTAAATCAAAAATAGGAAAAGGTAATCCAAATCACCACCTTAAATCAAAATGTGAGGAACAATAGCTTCCTCACATCAAATTACTTTCAAGAGGGCAGTGGAGATAAGGAGAAATTACAACTTATGCATACTGTTTTTATGTGATGTTTGGCAGGACTGCCAAAGCAAGCCCTCAGAAATTCTGAATCTCATCCAGAAAGTTTGATATGATCATGGAAATCATGACAGTTCAAATAATTAACACAAACTGCTCTTTATTTTCCTGGGTTCAACTCGTTACCATTTAATTTCAGTTTTTCTAGCACAGAGCTTGCAGAAATGCAGAAGGCTTCAGGAAAACAGCAAGTGCTGTGCGGGCCAGTGGCCACTGTGCTGAAATTGCCTCAGCAGCCTCCACCAGCAGCAACTTGTGTTTGTAGAGCTTCGTTTTGAGTCCTGGAGTTTGCCCTGGGAACCAACTTGNGGGCCGGGCCGGGCCGGGCTGGGTGCGGCGCGGCCGCCTTCCCCGTCGCTGTCTCTTGTCTCTGTGGCTGTGTCTGTGTCTGTCAGCGCTGCCGGGCAGGGCCGCAGCTAGAGGGAGCTGCTCCGGACCGCGCCTGCCCGTGCGGCCCGNGGGGCCGGGGGCAGAGCCGGGGCCGGGCCGGGCCCGCCGTGAGGGGGCGGCCCGGGCCGGCGCTTTCCCGCCGGACACCGGCCTTCAAACCGCGCCGTGAAAGGGAGGGCGAATCCTGCCTCGCTTTCGGCGCTTTCAGGGTTTGGGGGCGTTTCTGGGTATCTCTGGCCGGCAGGAACGCCCCCCATCCCCCACAGCGGGGGAGATGCCCCCGTNGAAAGATGCAGAAAGCTGGGATTTATGGTGGTGTGGTGAATCCCCTGATGTGTCCTTTGGTGGCTGACAGTAGTGGGAGCAGCTAGGCAGAGCTACATCTGAAGTAATTTGTTTGCTTTTTTCTCTTCCTTGCTTCCAGTTTGCTGCCATAAGCAGCTGGGTATGTTGTCCACATCTAGCAGCAAGTGTAGAGTCACCGGGAAAGCTCCAAGAGACCTGTGAAGATAACCCGAGTGTCCGAGTGTTTACGGTGTGGGAGGGAAGCGCGGGCAGGGGGGCAGGAGGGGCGGCGGTGCTCGGGGGGGCAGAGTGGAGTGCGGCAG
>VXBX01001501.1:223201-261010 GCA_013400415.1 Scytalopus superciliaris | reverse complement strand
ACACACACACACACACACACACACATATATATATATATATGTGACTTTGGTGGGTTTTTTTTTAAATTTGCAGATTTCTTACATGCTTGAACACTGAATGAGTCCAGAAGAAAATACCATTTTATAACTCTCAACTGTGCAAATGTCTTTGTCCTCTGATTCTGCTCCTGTTTTTTAGATGCAGGATTATGTATGTTGTGTGACTCATTGCTGTTTTCCTATTCTGTGTCTGCAGCTTTCTCCTGTTAGATGCATAATGCTGTCTTTGTTCTGTTTTATAATAAAGTGCTATTTACAAAATATCTTTGTTAGTGTGTACATAGGAAAAGTGTGTTTGTTGCACCTGAATCCACCCTGCTGAGCCCAGCCTTGTAAGGTCTCTCAGCTCATTCCAAATAGCTCCTTCTCCTCAATGCCAGGAAGGCGTTGGGCACAGAACATTTAGTAAACAGATGAGGAAAAGGTATGACCTTTAAACAATTCCCCCAACCCTCACAAATTATTTACATTGAATGTTTTAGTAGTATACTCTTATGATAGTTGTTTAAAAAAATGTAACTTTATAACCAGCACTACTTTGGGATTTAAAAAAGAAACAGGTTTTTTTAAGGTACTGGAAGCAGTGCTCAATCTTAGCAGTCAAGATTTACATCCTGAAGTCCAGCCTTACAGACTTGAAGCATGAGGCAGAGGAAGCATGCTGATCTTTGAGGAATATCTGTTGGGTTAGGTTTTAAGGTATTGTTACTAGATTTTCATGCTCAAAACCCTTGCATTTTTAAGTATTGAAATGTATGCAAATGATACCTTTATCCAGAGACACGATAGTAGTGGCAGTTTGTTATTAAGGGGAATTTGAAGGACATATGCCCTTCTGGTCAAGACCTTTCTATTCTCTTGAAGTGGTAGTAGTCTTACACAGCAATGGGAAAGCCCTTTGCACCCAAACATCCATTTTCTTTATGAACCAAGGACAGCCCTAGTATAAATGATACTGCTTTGGCATTTCTTGGAGTCTTGCCCATATACATGAGATCTGATTTTTGTGATCAGTGTAACATGTTCAGAAATGTAGCTTTGCAACCTCACTTACTTACAGAGAGAGAAGTACTGTGAAGACAAGAACCCCACACAGGCCTTTGCAGTTTAAAAATAAACATCTGAAGTACATGTTTTGTTTTAAATCTGAGAAATTGCTAACTTAAAATTACCATTCCCTGTAATTTAAAACAGATGTTGATATTACAAAAAGCTGTTTCTGCTAAAGCAGGATTTAGTGTTCAAAAAGGCAATTAAAATAACACTGACAATTATTCAGTGGGAAAGATCAAATCAAAACCAAGGGAGCCAAAACAGTTTGACCGCCTGAGCGGGGTAATTGTCATGCTCCTCCTGATCCTTCCATTTTGCCTTTTCATGGATTTGCACTGAGCTTCATGAGTTGAGTTTCTCTGCCACACTTCTCCCCAGTTGCAGTAAGTATCCCCATTTTTCAGTTTAAAAAAAAAACAAAAAAACAAAAAACAAACTGAAAACACCACCACATGCAGGGAAAAGCAAAAGTCTTTTCTTTTTCATGTCAATGCAAAACACCAGATGTGTGTACATAAGTGGAAAGGTATGTGGGTGGGATCATGGGCTTGAATTTGTAATTTGCAGACAAAATCACAAAACTGTAGGCCTAAGTGACTGTCTCAGAGTCCTATCCACAGCCTGTTTCTGGAGCAAGGTTAAGTCTTTTGGGGGCAGAGTGAGGTCTTTTGACTCTTCTTTTGCTTCAGCTCAATTTTGATTTGCATGTCACTTTTGTGCTGGCCTCACTTTTTTCTTATCCATCAAAGTGACAAAATTGTCTTTGTGGGTGCAGTTAAAAATACCTTAAACTGTGCCTGCACTTAGGCACGCCAGAGCCTCAGTGTGTAACCTCTTCCTCCTGTCAGTAACATTTCCGTGGTACAAGCTTGTCTCTGACACAGTCAAAATCTTCCCCGAGTCTTATTGTTGACTTATGTTGTTGATTTTCTTGGTATAGCCAGCTGTGGTCTCTGTGATGGGCTGGGCTGGGGCAGGTGTGTTGGTCTGATGTGTGAAAAGTTCGTGAGTCCTGACCTGACATCTTGCCATGGCAGCAGCCTGAGCTGCATATCCTTTCCCTGCTTCCCTAGTGGGACCTGTGCTCCAAGCTGTGTCAATTTAACAGTTGCAGGGTAGTTTGGAAAAAGAGGTTTCGTGCTTAAAGGTCAGTTTTCACAGAAATAGGAAACTTTTTCCCCCTGAACTTCTGAGACTGAGATATACTTCATATAGGAGTATCTGCCCAGAGAAAGGAGAACTCAGATCTTAGTCAGCACACAAGAATGTGTAAGTCAGAGAAGAGCTTTTAATAGGAACTTTTGATTTTAATCATTACCTTTGCATATCCTTTGGGCTGTCATGTCCAGTGTAATTATTGCAAGTGGAGCAACCTAAGTCCTTCCTTCCCAGTCATTCTCACTCCCAGTTTTAGAGCTTTTAAGTTCTTTTCAAGGCAGAGCACGAAAAGGACAAGAAATCCAGAGATATTTTGGTTTTGCTTCTGCTCTAATTTGCTGGATATCTCTGTTTGTAGCTTGTGTTGGACAAACCTGTTTACTGAGTAGAAGTTTCTGCATGCTGCCTGCTGCCAAATCTGTCTTGCAGGCATGCCTAAATAGTAGGATGAGTAGAACTCTCTTTAAGTCCTCTTTTTACATTCTGTGGACTGTAACCGTAGAAAAGGACTGACCCAAGCAGGAGACTGCATAAATAACTGCTCTGAGTGGTCCTTGGATAACCTGTCAGACAAAGATACCAGTATTTATTTTGCAAGAGGCAGTGTGAAAGCTTTAAACCTGAAGGTTGTAAACCAAGGACTGGAATTTTGGAAGATTTAGGGGGGGGAAAAAAGAGTAGTTTTGTAGTTTTAAACACCATGCATATTTTGCATCAATTTAGCCCTGCCTTCCCTCTTCTCCAGCTAAAGAATGTGTATTTCTATATGAAAGACCTTGAATTGGTCAAAGAACAAACTAAGATTATCCTGGTAAAGGTACAGTTTGACTGGGGATAACACTAGTAGAGCTTAGCAACACTGATTTTTCTCCATAGCTGCCAAACTTTTTTTCCTAGTACAATTGTTCATTATTTCACCAAACTAAATGAAACATTGACCCTCAGGTAATCCTAGTAAGCAAAATTCCCCCATGGTGTAAGTGGCACTGGCTCCTCCTGAAAGACAAGGAGACAAGTGAGCTGCACTGGTGCAGCTGGGGCTGAGTGCCTGCTGAGTGTCAGCTCAACAGCAGTGTTTTCTGAAACTCCTGGTAGCCTGATGTTCAACACAAAAGCCCTTGGGAGTCAGCTCAAGGACACAGTGGCATCATGTGTTTGCTGTATGTGAGATGAAAGTTTGTGGTCAGTTCCAGAAAGTAGAAGAATGCATCATGAAATGAATCTTAGCAAAAGTGAAATCACTTTCCCTAGTATTTTTATCTCACTTCTGCCAGATACAGGTGGCGAAGTCCTTGTACATGTGTGTGTTTTTTACTGTTTTGTATTTATAAGCTCTTGATAGGGTTCTGGATCTGTTGTGTATTGTCAGCTTGGTATACAGGCCTTGAGATAGATTTAAATTTTATTATTTTAAACTGAGAGCCAGCAGTGTCCCCAGGTTGCCAAGAAAACCAATGGCATCCTGGCTTTGTATCAGACATAGTGTGGCCAGCAGTGATCATCTGTCTGTACTGGGCTCAGTTGTGAGCCCTTCACTGGGCTCAAAACTGATGCTGGAGCATGTCTAGAGCAGGGCAGTGAAGCTGATGAAGGGTCTGGAGCACAGGTCTGATGAGGAGTGCTGTGGGAGCTGGGGGTGTTTAGCCTGCACAAGAGGAGGCTCAGGAGGCACCTTACTGCTCTCTACAAGAACCTGAAAGGAGGTTGTAGCCAGGTGGGGGATGGTCTCCTCTCCCAGGTAACAAGTGACAAGAGAAAATGGCCTCAGGGTGCACCAGGGGAGGTTTAGATTGGATAGTAGGAAGAATTTCTTCACTGCAAGGGTTGTCGAGCATTAGAAAAGGCTCCTCAGGGAAGTGGTTGAGTCACCATCCCTGAGAGTATTTAAAGGACATGTAGATGTGGCACTGAGGGGCACAGTTTGGTGGTAACCTGGCAGTGCTGGACTAATGCTGGACTCAATGATTGTAAAGGTCTTTTCCAGCCTAAGGAATTCTGTGTTTCTATGAAATTGTTAACAGAGTCAGCTAGGTGATATGGCAGTATCTTCATTCTGCAATTAAAGATTTTCTCCCAGTGCCATCTTTTTTTTATGCAGCCTTCTAGTAAATACTACAAGCTGTCTTACTTCTGTGTGTTTGCTATACTGTTTCCCATTGAGTAACTCCTTGGTCCTGTCCCAGAGACGGATGTGTTTACAACTCTCTCCTCTCTTTCTGGGAGAACAACTTAACCCAATGTAACTTTGAATGTTAAGGACTTCTTGGGACTGATCTTTCACTACAGTCTGTTCCAAAATGCAGTAATGATCACACAAAAACGAGTCTTTGCTTCGTTGTTTTGTTTGATTAGTTGCAGCCTTTTGGCCTCTCTACTGGAGAGAGGGTTTTCTTGCCAATTTCAGCTCTGACAAGGTATAGATGCTACAACTGGGCATTATAATCTTGAAAGTGAGTGCGTTACAGTGAATAACATGTCCCTTGTAAATGTGTTGATCTCAATAACTTTAGTTATGTTCTTTTCTTTTTCTTTGTCAGCATGATATTTGGGGGTTTTATTCCTTCAGGATTAAAATAAACAATTGTTTGTTGCTTTGACTTTTTTCTTTCCCAATGAAAAACACCCAAGCCCCCCAAACACCAGTATCTGTCATCAGTTCCATTATGTACATATGGTTTTGCAGAGATTAACCTCTTGAAGAGGATTTAGTGTTAACTGACTAATTGCCTCCTTATTTTCATTCCATCTGAGAGTTACCAACACATCCCACACCTTGCAAATTCTGATCTTGATTCTATGTCTTGATTATTTATCAAATTAGAATCTTCTAAAAGAAGAAAGAATATGTATTATTAATAGGCAAAATATGTCAGAATCTGCAAGTGCAATGTTTACTTTGTTGTTGGGGGTTTTTTTAATTAAAGTTGACCTCATTGTGCTTATTTTTTTAAAGCACAAATATATGGTTAGTTTTGTGTTGTTTCTTACTGAGATTTCAGCAAGACTTTTATCACTACTTATGTTAGGAACAAAATTTCCTGAAAACAGTGTTTTCATCTGGATTCATCTCAAAGTAGATGTACCTGATGGTTGAGCATGAAGGGGGAAAAGTATCAGGCCACTATTAGTTACTGAATTTCCATGGAGGTTACTTTCCTCAGTTCCCACACTTTCCTGTGTTCCTCCAAACTATGTTGACTTTGATCCTTTCATGTTTGTGCCAGGTAATAGCCTGAAGAAGAGCACTGGTAACTATATACTGTCACAATTTGCCATTAGTATGTCAAAATGCCTGGTCATATTGGTGCCAGAGCATAAAACAAATCAGAGAGCACTTGCAGGAAGTTTTTCGTCAATGTGCTCAGTTCCCCCCATCCTTCCTTTCTCCTGCCTTTTCTTCACATTCGAACTGCTGCTAGATTTTTCATATTAAAATGCTGGATTTTCCATATTTAACTTTTTTTAAATTTAGGCTCAGTGGTACTGATTTTTCTCACTGCACATTCTCTGAATCTCTGGCAGAAGTCCTGGAGGGGATTTGGGAGCGAAGAAGAAGAAAAAGAAGCAGAAGAGAAAAAAGGAGAAACCAAATTCTGGAGGCACCAAATCAGATTCTGCATCTGACTCCCAGGAGATTAAAATTCAACAGCCTTCAAAAGTGAGAGCCTGGTTCTGTTTTAATTTGTGCTTGCTTTCTAATTTAATTTTAATTTGCGTGTTGCTTGTTGTAAGAGCGAGTTGGTAGTTCTGCCTTAATGTGTCAGAATTAAGCACATGGTTCCTGTCCTGAACAGAGACAGAAGTGAGGCAACACCTGGTGCTTGCAGACTGTATGAAGTTGCTGCAAGAGCCATCATCACCACCACGGTGCTGTACTGTGAGAAAAGCAGAGGAGGAGATGTTTTGTCTTCCCTTTCCAGCGATTAGAACTCAGTCTAGTGACAGCCTTGTTGCAGAGAATCTTAATCTGTGCTGGCAGTGCTTTTAAATTTTGTGTTTGATGAAGTGCCTTTTTACTTTAGCCACCATCAAACTTGGCTTAGTGCAGTTCTGGTAAGTTGTGCAGCATAATGCTGTCTCAGCAGCAGTAGGAGGGAAGATGGACCTGCTGTGCCAGTCAGAGAGAATCTCATTTGAGCAAGTAAGCAGCATGTCATCATACCTAGAATGTGGTAATCTCAAACATGGAGGTACAGGCTGAAGAAACATTTTACCATTTGAAAGGCCTCTGCTATAAATAAGAATGCAAAATTAGTTGAGAGGATGTACAGTGCTTGTGGACTTTGCAATAAAATGGCATTGTCTGTGTGCTTTTGTCTCCCGTGTTCTGAATGGGCAGTGAGTGACATGATGTGGTGGCTTTTTAACGCACAGCTTTTATCTCAAGAGAAATCTGAGTCTGAGAACTCAAGTTTCTAAGACTAAGAAAGTTTATGGACCATTGAGCATATTGGAGTATTACTACCATGAGTAGTTATATTGGCTTTATCAGATTAATGTGTAGAATGTTACACCATTGTACCAATAGCAATCTTTATCCTGTAAGATTTGTCAAGTACGTTGGGGTTACCAGCTAATTTTAGGAGAAAAAAATGTTATGTTCTGGCTCATTAACATACTGAAATATTTTTGTATTGTCACTTTAGATCTCTCTGTTACCCTGATTTCTTTGAATGGGCATATTTGGCACAGGGGACACATTAAAATAGGTAGAGATATTTTCTAGTACTTTCTGATCTCACTACATGTTTTGATACTGCATTTCTATAAAGTGTGTGTCATGAATTGCTAATACAGGAAGATAGATTGTTTGCAAATGATAAACAAGTGACCTCACACTCTTACAACAGGGGTGAGGTAAATTTTCATTTTAACATAAAGACATAGTTCCTTGCTGTGGTGTCCTGGGACTTTCTTGATTTTCTGCTGACCAAACTTATTGTTCCATATTTTGCCTCTAATTGCATCAAAAGGAAGCTGCTTTGTGTTTTTTTTTTGTTTTCATGTGCAAGATTTTAGTCCTCTGCCTTGCAGTCTTGCACACCATTTCTCTGATGTGTATTGCAAATGTGGAAGCCTTTTTCTGTGTTATATACATAGAGTGGCATTATTCATGATTATTTTACTGTCACAAGAAGTTTAGCCAATTCACTAGCAATGTTATAAAATTTTCTCTTTTATTTGCATTAAAAAAAAGTTCTTATTTAAGTCTTTCTCTCAAGCTCTAGGCAATTAAACCACTTTACTATTTTTACGTGGCTTCCACTTTTCTCTAGTCACAAATGCATCAGCTGGGGTTTTTTTTCCTCCTCTGCTGTGTTCCACGTCTGTCTTGGGCAACTATCCTGGCTTAGATTTTTTGAAAGCATCTTAAACTGCTGATCTGGATCAGTGTGGAAAAGTATATTTATTTTCTCTGCTATTCAAGTAATACTTAGATTTTGTATTCCTTTTGCTATGTGAAATATAGGGGAATAAAAGGCATTTGTTTGCTCTTGGTTGAAAAGAGGTTTACAAAATATTTCAGAGGCAAGTGACGTTGTACACATACCTCTAAGAAAATATATGCAGGATCATCACGTAATACTCAGTGGGGCTCCCCAACTCATTTAAAATGATTTTGAAAAAAAGATTTTGAGGTCATGGGAGTTTGTAAATGGGTGTATTAATCTGGAAATGAGAAAAACAGAACAGTGAGTCTCCTTGGCTTCTGCCTTTCTTATATGTGATACTTTGAACACTGGGGGAGTATAACCACAGCAACAAATGCTTGTTAGCGTTGTGTTCTTACAGTGACCCTGAGGATACTTCACTGCCCATCTCATAAGACTTTGATCTCTCCCTATTACAAATGCAGATGATGTGGACTGTCCACACTGACACAAAGGAAGCTTGCCATGTCTGCACTATTATCAGTTACTATCATAGTCACCAGTGGCCTACACAGCAATCACAGAATAGTAGACTGGAAGGGACATTCGGAGGTCTTTCAACCAACCTTCTGTTTAGAGCAGATCCAACTAGATGAGGTTGCTCAGGCCTAGATCAGGCTGTTTGGTCTCCAAGGAGACTCCACCACCTTTGTGGGCAACCTATTCCAGTGTTTGACCTCACTTTTAGTTTAAAAAAATAGTAATTCCTTACATCTAAATGGATTTTGCTGCTTTGCAACTTGTCTCCATTATTTCTTGTCATGTCATTGTGTTCCTCTGAAAAGATTTGGCTCAGCTTTCTTTACATCCTCCCATCAGGCAGTAATAAGATTTCTCCTACTTCCTCAACCTTCTCTTCACAAAGCTGAACAAACCACAGTCTCTCATCTTCTCCTTGTGTGGCATGTGCTTCAGCCCCTCATTTATGTTGGTGGCCCTCCAGTGAACTTGCTACACTCTGATGATGTTTTCCCTGTAATGGAGAACCAAACTGTAAGATGTGACCTCAGGGGTGCCAGATACAGGGGAAGACTTGCTGGCCAGTCTTACAGGTACAACCCTGTGTGCAGCTGTCCTTTGCTGGCCAGCAGGCTGCTGGCTCATGTTCAGCCCTCTGCCCACCCGGACCTCCGAGTTCTTTTCTTCAAAGCTCCTTCTAGCCACCCCATGCTGGCCTCTGCCATTGCATGAGCTTTTTCTGTCCCAGGTGGAGGACTTCTCACTTGCTTTTGTTAAACTTAATTAAGCTTCTGTTTCCAGGCTGTCAAAGTAACTTTGAATACCAGTTCTATGGTCAAGCATATCAACCATTCTTGCCAGCTAGGTATCATCTGTGTACTTGCAGAGAAAGCACTGTTTGTCATGTCCAGATCATTAAATAGTATTGACCTCTGTGTCCTCAAAATCCTCCCCCTTGCCTTCTTGAAAATGGGTGTGACATTTCCCTTTTTGTCTTTATAGGAAACCTGCACCAGTTACTATAACCTTTCAAACTTAACAGATGTGAGTTGCACTAACATCAGTCAGCTCCCTCAGCACCCTCACATGCATCTGGTCTGTTTTTAGGGACCTGTGCATGATTAGTTTGCTAAACAGTCCCTAACTTTCTCTCCTGCTGGAGTTAATGGGAGCCTCAGAGACTGTGCCGTGGGGCTTGGGGACATCAGAGGCCTGGGGTCAGATCTTGTCATCAAAACTGAGGCAAAAATATCATTGCATACCTCAGTCCTGTTGTATAGCAGTGTTGTCTTGTGCTATGAGGAGATATTTGCCCTGAACTGAAATTGCACAAAATAGCTCTTCTTTTTTTTTTTAAATTTGTATCAAGTTCTATGTAGTTTTTCTTGCTTTTCATTAAAGGAAAACAAAAATAGTTGAAAAGAAACTTCTTAGCCAGGCTGATTCCTGAACATTTTGAAAGAAAAGGAATTTCTCCTGATGTCCCCTAGCCATGTTGTATTTAGTGCCAGAACATGAACTTCTTACTTTACTATTATGCTAGTAAGCTGGTTTTTAGAACCTCTTTTTTTTTAAAGTTTTTCTGTTTTCTTAATGCAGAAAAAATATTACAGACTTAAAATGAACAAGTAGATTACAGTGTGTCAACATTTATGAATGATTTCATAGGAATATTTCAGAATTCATCTAGTGCTATTAGAAGTATTTGTGTCAGGCCAGTGTATAACAGAAAAATTGATTTTTGATTGGGAAAAGTAATTTATGTATCTGTAATCTGGATCTAGAAATACAGTAGGCTTTTTCTACTTCAACTGTGTTGCTCTAAAGTATGTAAATATGTTAATTCACAACTACCCAGGTGACAGATGTTTAAAACATGCTTACAGGTAAAATTTTGCAATATTTAAATATTATGCATTTGCTTTCATTAATGTAAATAATACAGGATTTTATTCTAAATAATAAATGATGGGCTGCTTGAACTCCAGGCACAGAATTTTACTGCTTATGTGACAAAGGATACTAGAGGCAGATGTCCACCCAAATGAAACTTTACTATCATTATTACATTTAATTTGTGGTGGTTTTCCAACACATGAATACTGGAAAGTGAAATTTGCAAATAGTGATCCATTACTATTCAATACAAAAAAAAATCTGTCTTGAAATCTCTATGCAGAATTGCTTAGAATTTCCCAATGCATTTGAGATTATTCCTTCAAATATATTACTGCACTGCAGTGTCAGGAAACCTGATCACAAACAGTCTGTTAGTATGCCTCAGAACAGGACTTACCACTTGGGAGATAACAAAACAAAACAAATAAGTAGATTTTAAAAGAGTGAGGAGAAAATCCCTTTAGATTTAAATGTCTGTTGCCATTATTCTTCTCTAGTTTCCTATGCAGGTGAACTTCTCATTCCAGTTACACTTAGAGTGATCAAAGGTGAGGGTTTAACAGCTCTGTTTACAAACAGTCTCAGGTTTATGCTTTTCACATAACTTATTTTTCAGCTTCTAAGTGGAAAGTTTGTTTGTTTTACATTTGTCTGCTTCTGTCACTTAAAACGGGAATGTTGGCACAGTTGACATTAGTGGCAACATAGTTAACTCCTACCTATATGCAGAAAGGTATCTAATAATTGGAAGGTAATAGAAGGCAGATGCAGTATAACTAAGGTTAAAAAGTGGATATTTGTATTAATCCTTTAGGTAGTACCGAACCATAGTGAATTTAAATATTGTTTTATATTGTATGTGTAACTACAAAGAGCTCTCTGTGTTCCAATGGTATCTTTAGATTGTTGTATATCTAAGCTGACTTACTTTTTACTGTTTTATTGTATTTTAATGGAGAGAACAGGGAATATAAGAAGCTCTTAGCATTGTGGTACCATATCTTGCCTTGGTGCTGCAGTATTTGTGTAAAAATGCTGAAGTTTCATGGTTAAATGCAAGTGCTACTCAAAACCATTCACTATTTTGTGAAGTTGCTTGCCTCTTGCCCATCTGACATTTTTCCATCCTCCTGTCTCCAAAGGTTTATACCTAAACTAACCATGATGAGAAGAGCACATGAAAGAATACATAACAGTAAAAAACAGTAAAAAAAATGAACATGTTTGTACAGCTGTTCAAAGTAAATGTACCTAATAAGCTTCCTCTACTGTTTCTGTGTGCAGAATCCAGCCATTCCAATGCAGAAGCTTCAAGACATCCAAAGAGCAATGGAGCTGCTCTCTGCATGCCAAGGCCCAGCAAAGAATATTGATGAGGCTACCAAACGTAAATACCAGTTTTGGGATACGCAACCTGTACCTAAACTTAGTAAGTTTAACTGGATTTGGGTGAAAGATTTGTCTTACGATCACTTAAGGGAACGTGTGCCAGCTCTGTGGCGTGTTCTCTAAAATGGGTATAAAGTTGGACTGTGTGTGGTAGAGATCCTTAATCTTTTGTGTAGTTTATGTGGAATTCTTGATGTTTTCTAGGGAAGCACTTGCCTCCTCCCACAAATACACAACAAGATACAGTGTTGTTAAATCTCATTCTGATGTTCTCTGTAAAAATGGGAAATGCTATCAAAAGAGAGTTTCTTCATATATTTTAGGTCTGAACTCTTGAATAATAGAACACAGAAGTCTTTTCCACTTTAGGGGAAGTAAAAACTCTAAGTGGTGACAAAGTGTAAACTTGGATTTTTTTTTGTTTGTTTCTTTAAATTCCCTTAAATTTTTTTCAATAGGTAGATTTGCTATCACTGAAATAATGACTCTCCTGCTGTAGGTTACACTGTTTTCATACAGCTTTAAGTGGATAATGGTACTTTCCTCATGTGCAAACTCTTTCACTGCTATGTGTTCATGTTCTCCTCCACTATGTACACTACCTTAAAGACATGCTTTCTCAGAGTCCATTCTCTGTTCTTGATACCAAGTGAGATGGTGAGGTGACCCCTCCTTGCCTTTAAGTTTCTGTCAGTTTGGCAAGTTAGTTTTTGTACTGATCTGATCCCTGATAACAGGGTTAGTAAATCTTAGTCTTTGTTGAAGAAGGTGCTTGCTGGCTGTCTTGGGGTTTTTTCTGCATTACTTTCTGACCCTTCTTTTTTTGCTTTCATTATCTTCAGGTTAAACAGTTGTAGCTTTTCCGTGCCCACAAAACTTGGGGGCCCCAGAAATCAAACATTCTCAGCACAGTAGCTGTCACTGTTCTGTCCTGCAAGTTTCTCTCCATTGTATTGGAGACTGGTATAAAATAAGCAGAAATACAGTCTAAAGGAAGGGAATGTGGTACTCTCTCTCTCCACAGGGCATTTCACATTAATCCGTGTCTGTAGCTTAATCTGCAGTGATCTCATTTCTTCCTGACTCTGTTGCACAGAGAAGTCCACAGCAGAGTCCCTGGGTACAGTATTTTCCCCTGGATTGAACTGACCTGCCACAGCTTTTCTCCATACAAACTATCCAGATACCTTTGTAAACTAATGGTAGTAATTGTCACCAGCAATGCTGCCTAACTGAAGGAAGACCTTAGCTGAAATAAGTTGATGTGTTAGTCAAAAAATACTCTGGCCATAATGAAGCTTTTTCAGAGCGAGTTTGGGTGTCTGCGCAGTAGTTCCAGGAGTTCAGATTAATCAACATATTTTACAGCACTTACATAGAGATGAGTCTGCCACTTGCCAGCCTAAAAAGGCCAGTACATTGCCTCAGAAAATGATTTGTTCATGTTGTTCAGTAGAAATATGCCTTGTCAAATTTGGTCAGTGAGGTTTTGTCCAACAGTGTCTATGAATTTCTTCTTAATCCCATAGATTTATTTTTTTTAAGCTTTTCCTTTATCTGCTGAACGAACAGATGGGGAAGTCATCACTATTTGATATGCTGTATGTGTTTAGGTGGAAAAAATAATCTATCAATTCAAGAAGTAGTTGTAGGGATCTTTGCATTAAATTAACTTCAGAATCCTTGTGTGTTCAAGCGAAAGCTGTTAGCAGTGGGTACTTTATTTAGGTCAAGCCTGCCATGTAGTGGCAGTAACATTTGGGCTGTTGGTACTTTTCAGAGTTTGCTTAAAGATGCTAATAATGATGACCTTGCAAACTGGATGGCAGGTGGTAACTATTTGTCGGGATTGCATGTCATTTGGGAAAAATTCATACCGCAAAGGAACATTTGACTGTCTAGAGCTTGATGATGGTTGTGATAGGGTTGAGTGTTTATGGGTAGGAATCAGGGGAAAGGCCAACAGGGCAGATACCTTGGTGGGAGTCTGTTACAGACCTCTCAGCCAGGATGAAGAGGCAGATGAAATATTCTGTAAACAGCTGGGAGAAGTCTCACAATTGCTGGCCCTTGTTCTCATGGGGAACTTCAACTTACCAGGTGTCTGCCTGCAATACAATACAGCTGAGAGGAGACAGGGTAGAAGATTCCTGGAGTGTGTGGAAGATAACTTCCTGACAGAGTTGATGAGTGAGCCAACGGCTGGACCTGTTGTTCATAAAAAGAGAGGACTTGTGGGTGATGTGATGGTTGGAGGCTGTCTTGGGCACAGTGATTGTAAAATCTTAGAGTTTTTGACTCTTGGAGAAGTAATGAGGGGGTCAGCAGAACTGCCACCTTGGACTTCTGGAGGGACAACTTCAACCTGTTTAGGAGACTTGGTTGGCAGAGTCCCTTGGGAGGCAGTCCTGAAGGGCAGAGATGTCCAGGAAAGCTAGATGTGCTTTAAGAAGGAAGATTTAAAGATGCAGGAGTAGGCTGTCCCCCTGTGCTAAAAGGTGAGCCAATGGGGAGGAAGATGGGCCTGGCTGAGTAGAGAACTTTAGCTGAAACTAAAGTAATGCATCAGTAATTTGGACCATTTAAAGAATCACCATCAAAGATATCAGCAAAAAGCAGGTTTTAATATAAATTTGTGGAAGTGCAATTTAGCAGAGTTTGATGCCAGTGTTCACTCTATTACAAACTACATAGATGAAGCATACATAGGAAAATTGAATTGGAAGCAATTTAGAACAATCAATCTGCAGAGAGGCTGGGGATGCAGAAGGGTCAGGGTGCCAAGGATATGGGTGCAAAAAGATAAGAATGCGAAAGAGTTGAGCAGTACTGTAATCATTGACTAATTTCACATTTATGAAGTGATTCAACAGGATTTACTACAATTATAACAGTGACTTAATTATAGACTCTAGATAGCAACATTCATACTATGCGCAATTCACACAAATTGCACGCAGGCACAGAGATGGAGACGTGTTTGTGTGTGCATATCTGTTAAAAATTCGCCTTGAGGTCCGTGTCATACCCACATCAGGTCCCTTTCCATTTCTCAGCTGAAGGGTTGAGCCTCAAGGAGCAGAGTTATCAGCCTAGACCTTGTCCTCACCAACAGTCTTTCAAGTATCGCAGACTTGAGAGTTTGCAAGCTCCAAGAGGCTTCCCACTCAGAGGTGCTGATTCACCCACTGGAATCCAGGACAGCTTAAAGGGCCTCATGTAGGCCCAGTCTTCATAGGGTTGCAAGATTATTGGCTTTAGTCATCAGTAGGTTTCCATCCTGCCCATAATCTGTGTTAGTAACTGCCTTTTGGAAAAAAAACAAAAAAAAAGGGTCCATTAACAGTGGTACTATTTCACTTGGGCTACAGTTCAGGTAAATAGTGTTCCAAGGCTGTCAGGGAATAACTGATTATCTGGGGATAAATGATTATTCCTTGTTCCCCACCTTATTCAGGCAACTGATGATCATGATACAGTCAACGTCGCTCCCACCTTTACTATGCAGGAGCTCCTGCTACAGTCAAGGGATGCTTCACCACCCAGCTTTGGTGGTTTGGTCAAAGCTTATCAGGAACTCCTGAGACTGTATAGCAGACCCAAGGAGGGATGGAGGGATGAACCACCAGAGGAATTCAGGAAAGAAAATGAGGGTTTATGGCCTTTGGAGGAGGGACAGGCAACTCAGGAGGCTTGCAAGGATGCTGTGAGCTTTTGCAAGGGGAAAATTAGAAGGTCCAAACATAATCTGGCTACTGCCATGAAAGACAATAGTACAAGAAAAATATTGAGGTGTTGGAGTGTGTCCAGAGAAGGGCAACAAAGCTGTTGAAGGGTCTGGAGCACAAGTCTAATGAGAAGCAATTGAGGTTGTTTAGCCTGAGAAAAGGAGTCTCGGGGGGACCTTGTCACTCTCTACAACCACCTGAAAGGAGGTTGTAGCAAGGTGGGGGTCAGTCTCTTTTCCCAGGTAACAGGCAAACAGAACAAACAGAAACAGCCTCAGGTTGCATCAAGGGAGATTTAGATGGGATGTCAGGAGAAATGTCTTCACCGAAAGAGTTGTCGAGCTTTGGAATAGGCTCCCCAGGAAAGTGGTGGAGTCACCATCCTGGAGGTTTTCAAAAGATACATAGATATGATGCTTAGGAATGTGGTTTAGGGCTTGGCAGCACAAGGTTAGGGGTTAGACTATGTTCTTAAAAGTCTCTTCCAACCTAAATGATTCTGTGATTTAGCAGGTGCGGCTGCATAGGAGAGGAATAGCTGCTGTTTATATCTGTGCACTGAGGGGCCAGAGTTGTAAAGTAAGGGAGGAGGAGAAAGCATGCCTTGATGAAGGATTTTAGAAACACGATTCACATAGCCCGAGCATCTCTTAAATGCCCTGGCTTTGCCATGCCACTGCTCCTGAGTAATCCTGTTGAGATCAGGTCTGTTCAAGTCAGTGGTAAACAAGATCTGAGCCATAGCTTGTTAGATGTGAGTACAACATGTTTCTCATGATGAGACTGGATCTCGTGGCTGGCTAAATGCTTTGCATGCGCTGATAAGCTGTTGTCCTGTGTTACAAAATAGTGGGTATCAGTTGAGATAAAGTGCTTCTGTGCATATCTGTGAATATTCCAGTGAGAAAGTCATTTGTCTGAATGTGATCTGTGAGATTGAGTAGTGTAAACTAACAATATTAATTTTTTCAGTATTTTTTAAAAGCTTCATGTTCCTATCACATAATGATGAGAAAATACTTGATGTGAATTAAATGCAATTTAGAGAACTATCAGGAAAGCTAGCAATATAAGTTTTTTGGTTTCTTTTTTTCCTCCTCCTCCATCAAAAGATGAAGTTATAACTTCACATGGTGCAATTGAACCAGATAAGGACAATGTCCGCCTAGAGCCATATTCTTTGCCACAAGGTTTTATGTGGGACACATTGGATCTTAGCAACGCTGAAGTTGTAAGTAGAACAATTTTTGTATGTACCTAAAATAATTCAAGTTTATTCTGATTGATGTGTGGATAAATCTTTGAATTTTTTTGTGTGTGTTTTCAGCTGAAGGAGTTATACACACTGTTGAATGAAAATTATGTAGAAGATGATGATAATATGTTTAGATTTGATTATTCACCTGAATTTCTTCTGTGGTGAGTAGCGAGTTCCACATTCTGTACTGCCTGAAGGGCAAAGAAAGGTGTTTTTATTACATCTTCTTAGGCAGTAATTTGTAATTATTTCTGTCATCAATTCTAGGGCGTTACGTCCTCCGGGCTGGTTACCCCAATGGCACTGTGGGGTTAGAGTGTCTTCAAACAAAAAACTGGTAGGATTCATAAGTGCCATCCCTGCAAGTATTCGTATATATGACAGGTAAAATGCACCATCAGTTTTGTGTTTATAAAAGAATAACACCACAAAACAATTCTTAAAGTGGTACCCCTTGCTATAGAGAACTTAAAAAGAGAGAAGGAGGCTCACTAATCATGAAGAGTCAGAAGAATCCTGTGTATGTAGCAGAGACTTCTTCATTTTTACTCTTCTCACGTGCCATCCTCCCCAGCTGCCCCAGAAAAATAAAAGCTTGTGAGCTCATTGCATGAAGACTACTAATAAATATTTAAGGAATTTTCTTATTGATGAATGATACAGATAATGACATAAAATTTTCTGACCCTGCTGGAAAGTATTTAAGGGATAGTCAGTCAACTGGTGTTCTTGGCCAGGTCTTCATACACTGACAAACATAAAGTATAATAGTACCACATAGCAGGTGCTTGGATGCCATTCTGCATCCTAAGGTAAGGCAATTGGCTGAATCTTGACAGAGCTTTGAAAAAGGGCTATAGGAAACACCTTAGACATAGCTTGTCTATTGCACAGTTTGCCACTGCAGTCACAGTATCGTAGAGCAGTATTTGTTGCAGATGTACTTTGTCACAGGCCAGTTTACTCTTACTTCAAATTCTTCTGTCAAAACGTGGAAAACTGTATGCAAATGAAAACATGCAATGTGTAACTCTGTAATTTTTCCACTACTTATTGTCCTTTCAGTGTGAAGAAAATGGTAGAAATCAATTTTCTGTGTGTCCATAAGAAACTGAGATCTAAACGGGTAGCACCTGTATTGATTCGGGAAATAACCAGAAGAGTAAACCTGGAAGGAATTTTTCAGGCTGTTTACACTGCTGGAGTGGTACTTCCCAAACCTGTGGCCACTTGCAGGTAACCTAGGTGATGTTCATAATAACATTGGTTCCTACAGCAGTCATTTTAAAGAAAATTTAATGTAATTGCCTAGAAACAATAAAAGCATAAAATTCCAAGATGTTAAATGTTGTGGCCTTGACTAACCTGAAAGCCTGAATGTTTGTCAGGATTGGGGGCTTTTTTGTTTCTTTTTTTCCCCCCTTCCCTCCCAGTGCATTGGATCAAAAACAGCTTTTCAGAATAAGATTTAATTTGGAGTTTGTTTGGCATACCTTAAATAATCAATATTTCTGTTTCCTTGCTGGTGGAAGCCATGCTAGCATTGACAACATGGTATACCTGTTTTTTCAAGTGGCCTGTTTCCCTGCTGGGACACTTCCCTGCTGACCTGGTTGCTTGCCAGAGATGGCAGAACATTTCTGGGAATTGTATGATTTGCTTTTAAGAGATACTTTCATCTTTCCTGGAGAAAGGAGGACTTGATCAGCATTTGATAAAGATGGTACAACTACGGTGTGGGAAGAGTTACCATCAAGTACAATTCCGTTTGCTTGGAATGGATTTCATTTCTACTGAGAAAAGTTCAGTTCCAGCAGTTTTAATCCAACTGTCTAGCCTTTTGGAGGACAGACTACTTTTTGATTTGAAATTGTTTTGTACCTATCAGATCCTGAGAGTTTCTGTAAGGAAGGATGGGGGGGGAAAAAAGCCATGCTTTGTTAGAGTAACAGTAATCTGTTGCACAGTGATCTTCCAGGAAGGGGAGATCTTCAGCAAAATGCTTAGACATGAGCAGAGGATCCTGTCTGCACAAGAAAATAAATGTTACCCACATAAGTGTGGTGAGTTTTCCAGGGCTATGGCAAGTAGTAAAATGTTTAGCCCTGTGCTCACTCGTTCTGTATCAAAAAGCATTTGCTTAAATTCAAAATGCTGTGAATGCAGGCCTGTTTCAAAGCTATTGCTAGGATGTAGCTTTTCCTTCATTTTTTTGTTGCTTAAGCTTCATACAGACATAGTACAGGCTTGCTTAGAAACAAATTTGGAGAGGACAAGGAGCAGTGCAATAAAACAGGGAAATGAATGCAAGTAAAACTGACACTTAAAATAGTATTTAAACTCACTATTAATTTTATTTCCAGGTATTGGCATCGATCACTAAATCCCAGAAAACTGGTGGAGGTGAAATTTTCACATTTGAGTAGAAACATGACTCTACAAAGAACAATGAAGCTCTACAGACTTCCTGATGTAAGCAGTATGACTTCTAGAGAATCCCCACAGTTATTGTGAAGCCTAAAATAACCTTCCATCTGTCTCTGACAGCACAGGCTTTTCTGTGTAAAGTCAGTGTGTGCAGGACATTAAAAAAAATAATCTCTGGTTGATGAAAGAGACATTAAGGGCTATACTAAACAGAAGAGGCTATTGCTGGAAATCTGGATCTTTCTATGGAGAAAATATAAATTTTGACCTAAAATCCTTAAACAAAGGAAAAAAACAGAAACCTTGACTTCATAAACATGTGGGATTGAGTTGAAGATGCATAAGACTATTCTCGGTATGTTTAATCTGATAAGAGATTACTGGTACAGAAAATCAACAGTTCTTGTCTTAAAATTCTCAGAGAAGTCCATCAGCAACTTGGCTGAGTACAATCATATTCTTGATTCTCTCTAATTCACATCTTTTTCTGTTCAGTCAGAGAATGTTGTTCTTCTGCAATGAGCAGGCTCAGCAAAAGCCACCTCAGTATGTTGTGTACTGTTTGTTTGCACTGTCTAGTGAAAAACAAGTGCTCTGGCATAGCCAGGTTAGTTAAAAATATTTTTTCTCATATTTGCAGCTAATAATTAAGCTTGCAAAAAGCTGTAGGGTGCATTTCCATGACAGGGTGAGTCACTGTAAGTACTATTTACTATTAAAAAATCTCATTGCTGTAATTAATAGCCTATAGAAATTAGTCTGAGCTTTATGGTGAGAACAATTTCTTTGCTTGTAAAAGATACCTTTCAATTTGAAGGGCTTCCAGAGTATACCTTACCTGTACCTTGTCAGTAGACCTTTTTTTATTTAAGCAGACCTGTCCTTCAGTTAAAAATACGCTTTTCTCCTCGATTTTGTAATGATTTCTCTGATTCTGGAGAAGTGTCTGTTGCTATATTTAGCTTGATGCTGCAGGTTCTCTCAGTGCTCAAATGTTTGAGTGGTACAGTAAGCACTCCTCAGAATCAGGCACGTGCCATGGCTTGATCTGCACTCCTGCTGCTGTCGGAGAGACTCGTTTCCTGCGCTGCCCTCGTGCCAACTGTGCTGCACATGCAGCTTCTCCCTTGCGTGCAGGGCAGCAGTTTTCAGAGCTTAAGAATTAATAACCAAATTAATTAGGTTTTAATCTGGGAGAACTAAATATAGCTTCCATCAAATCTTGAAGACATTTTTAACAGTCTGGAAAAGTGCAGTGTGCAATTTCAAATATAGGTTTTGGTGGCAACTCCCAAGAACATTTCTCGTGGAAACAATTCAGGAAGCAAATAGTTTAAAGAATAAGGATCTTACTTACAGTACCAAAAGTGTAACTACAGAGAATCATTAGAAACAGCATTTGTACCCTGATCATCTTCCTTTATCAGAAAATCCAGTTTCAACAGAAAACTGAATTGTGGAAAACAAATAATATATCATATTCATGAAATACAGCTAATGCAAACATATACAGTACATGGAAGGGCAAATAGAAAATAGGTGCTTTCAAAATCAGCATTTAAAACTAAATGATGTAGATTGGATTTGTGAACTTCTCCTAGTGAAAATAAAGATTTAATCTTTGTGCTAATATTTTCTCTTCAGGTCTTGTACTTTGAGTTTATTTGGAGGTGGGTTTTTTTCCTGAGAAAAAGTTTAAGTGCTGTTGAGGATGTTTTTCCTCAGTTTCAGGCTGTTATCATAAATAGTACTGTCACACACGTTTGTTAATTCAGGCCATGCTATCCTGTCCCTCATCACCAAACACTGTTTCTTGCATTTTCACCTCTTTTCTTAGTGTCCTTGGAATATCATTGCCACTGGGAGCTCATCTCCCTTTAAGAGATTTAATCATTCCTAATCACTTGAATGGCCTGAATTTAAAAGGTTTTCGCATATAAGTACTGTAATTAATAAATACCACCCTCAGTAAAGGCTGTGCATGTACCTATAGATATAAAAAGCAAAAGTGCGTTTTTTTCCTAAGTGTTTAATCTCTTGAGCAAGGAGTTTTCTGAAAGGGGTAAATTTTGTCTGTGTTTAGAGTTAGGACACATTGAGATCCTGACACTGGATAGTTGCATGAATATGTGCCCAGTGCAGCTTGATGTGTAAAGCAGAGAAACAAGTTTTAGCCCAGGTCCGTACACTTTCCCTCACTTCTGGGGTTGCAAATAATCATTTCCTGGTATCCATTCTGAGCATTTCTGGGGAAGAAAGATATTCCAGCCCAGCTGCTTTTCCTCCATCCTTCCTGTCAGTCAGGTGTACACTCTTATGGAATAAGGGCATTTTAAAATACAGCTGCTGTGCTTGCTGTTGTGGTCAAACCATAGTCCCAGGCTGCTCAGAAAAGCAGAAGGACTAAAATGTAATACATGGGCCAGAGCTGTGGCAAAACATGCCTTGATTTCTCAGCTGGCTGCTGGCTCCCAGGGTGCATGAATAATACCTCCCCCAGAATAATGCCTTTTGGCCAAAGCGTAATCAGCTACACTAATTTCAGGCTTCCAGTAATCAAGTCTCTACCTGGCTGCTCTTGCAATTGACTTTGCTGTGATTATTGTGATACGTGCCCCAGTATGTAGCTCAGACAGATGAAGCAGGATAAGTGAGCTCTGAGGAGAACAAGCATTACCTTCCCTAAAAGGAAATAGGAAAGCTTACAAAAGCTCAGAAGAAAACTTTAATCACCTTTGCTTGTTTAAACATTAATTGCATAGTACTAGAAGGCAATTTTTTTCTCTTCTGATGTTTAAAGTCAAAAAAACCCTGTTAAAATATGGTAGGTTTTTAATTTCAGGCAGCTGTAAGTTGTGAGAAGCTTTCCTGTTAGCAGAATAGCAGTTGTGCCTGTATAGAAACTTGCATTAGCAAGAGAGTTTGCAAGTGCTAAGAGTAGGTGGATTCTTTTTTGTTAAATAATTTCTAATTAAAACTTTATCAGCTGATTTTGATGTATAGTTTGACTGTAATTTCTGTAAGTTTGAACTTCTTGCGTTAGATTAACCTGTGATATGCAAGTTGCATTGTTTTGTTTCTTTGTCTGGGCCCTGGGTAGTTTAGAAGAAGATAAGAAATAGACTGAGCATAAAAAATAAAAAAACCCAAACTCTATAAAGTCTAGGCTGTTGGCAATGTTATGTCTTTCTCTGGAGAAATGAAGCACTTTCAATAATGAAATGTAAAGATTGAAGTGCCCCAGACTGTCTCAATAATTAGAAGAGAGGGAATTCTGATTGAAAGCCGTTTGTAAAACAGCATAATGAATTAGGTGGCTGGGATAAAGGAGACTAATAATGGATGCATTATAGCAAGTGTAGTGACTCTGCAACCTGCTTTTAGCCTTTGCTGTGCTTGCAGTTTTCCTTTCAACGTCTTAACATGTATTTTTCTTTTGTTACAATAAGGCCACAAAGACTTCAGGTTTGAGACCAATGGAACAAAAAGATACTAAAGCAGTACAAGAATTAATCAACACTTACTTGAAACAGTTTAATCTTGCTCCTGTGATGGATGAAGAAGAGGTAGCCCACTGGTTCCTGCCTCGGGATCATATTATTGACACTTATGTGGTAGAGGTAAACTATGCCTTAACATATATGAATGTACAATGAATGCCAGTTACAATAGTCCATATCAGCATCAAGTTTTTGAAATGTAGGCAGTATGAAAAATGTGTGTTATAGGTAGAATTTGATATCATGATTACAAGTTATGTTCTTTGTATTGTATTCTGTTAACAAAAAAAATTGGTTGTGATAAACTGCAGTGGTCTTACAATAGGCTATCTTAAATAATTCTGAAATACCAAAATATCACTATCTTGGCAAGATTACAGCAAAGAACCTTATGTGTTTTAAGGTCAGCTCTTCCACCTGCATTTCTTGATTCTTTTTCCATAGAGATATGACATGATGATAAGAAGTGGTCTTCACACCTCCTTTTCTAGATAAAAAGGAAAAATGATGCAGTGACTGAGATAAGGATTTGTTTTGAATGACTGTCATTTTCTCAGGTGTATGCCATACACCAGTATAAAATTTGTCATTTTTAAAACCAATTTTAGATGCACCTCTGGGGGAAATTATGTTTTTTGTTTATCCACTTCAGTTAGAAGTGTTTTCAGTAAAAGTGTGCGTGTAATATATGTAGGAATTTGCATATATATATATATAGAGAGAGAGAGAGAGATAGACACACCTACCAACTCCACACTCCAAACAGTTCCTCATAACGCTTCTCAAACAGATGCAGGAAAAGATTAGCATTTGGATTTGAAATCTCCTAGACATGTTTGGAATAGGTGCAATACAGCTGGTCGAGTAACATACACTCTTCCCTTGGAGTCCATACAAAATCAGTTATAGACATCATATTTAGATGGTGTATTACTTAGTTTAAAGTGATAATGTTATTTAAAAATGATCAGCAGTAACATCCTTAAACCTACCAGCTCCTCACAGCAGCTGCAGATTGTAAAGCTCAGTGTTCCCACCCTGCAGCTGAATTAGGAAATGCAGTGCTGCTGGAGATGAGTGGTCCTGCTCATTAGTTGTCACTGTCCAAGTTTAGCTTCCTGTTCACTTTGCAGTGGGTCTAGTGCTCATTGGGCTTTTCCATGTTTTGATTTATAGTCCCTTCTTCTGTCTCCACACCCTCTTCTGCCTACCCTCCACCCTCTTCCTGGGATGGTTTTTGGCTTTGTGAGTTGGAGCCTACTCATGTTAGTTGTAACCCATGTAATAATTATTTCCCATTTCCTTCTAATCTATACTCTTGAAGATGGTTAAAATTCCTTAGGTACATGAAATACTTACAAGTTTTATGTACTATACTTTAGATTTCTGTATAAGCACCATTTTTGATGACTACCGACTTTATTAGAATTTCAGTGTAATTTAGCAACGTTGTCCAGCAAATAGGTTGTGCTTGTTGATTAATAATCATGAGTTGATTTAAATATGGCTTGTATACCACCACAGTATTTTTTCTGTTTTTAGAAACCTGAGAAAATTATTCCTTAATATGAATGTCATCAGATTTTTAAAATATCCTTAATATTTTAAGAATATTTTATTAAAAATAAGTTCACTTGGGAAAAAACTTTTATACTTTTTTTTGGAAGTGTGCTTTGTTCACTTTGTCTGTAGCAGACTAAGCCTGGGAAACGAACTGAACTGCTTTGACAATTGCTTGTCAAAATGTTAGTGGTGTAGTAGACTAGAAAAATCTAAATGTTTGTTTCCTCAAATCTTAGCCAAGATCAGCTGTTATACCAGAATACTTACAGTGCACAAACCTTGCTGGATTTATTACCTACCTTGTGCAGAACTGCCATGTTAGCCTAACCAATAACTGAGCGCTTACTGCTTACTAATTAACTTCTTCGTTTGGGTTTTTTTTTTTTTGTAGGGCTCAAGTGGTATTTTAACAGACTTCCTGAGTTTCTACACATTACCTTCAACAGTGATGCATCATCCTGTTCATAAAAGCCTCAAAGCTGCCTATTCCTTTTACAATATTCATACAGAGACTCCCCTCTTGGACTTAATGAATGATGCACTCATTATAGCCAAATTGGTAAGTTGTAGGTTAGTTTTTTTTTTCTGCTTCGTTCACTAAAGTGTTCTTAGGAGTGGTGGCAAGGTAGGAACTGGCAGCAATTTATCCATGCCATTGCATTCAGTTTTACTGTCTACAGCACAGAGTGCAGTTGATGAGACATATACAATATGTACGTCAAAATATAAAGCACTGTACTTGTTTTTTCTTTTTATTTTGAGGTTTGATAGGGAATGACAAGTCCATAAAGGTCAAGCATTTGCAATAGCTTGAACTGTTTCAACACCCAAGAGTACATTCATGACCATAGTCACTAAGTATCAGAAGAATGAAAAGTTATCACTAAAGCAATTTCCCTTGGAGATGAATTAGTAACTGCTATCAAATACATTTGGGGTTTTTAAATTATTTTTTATTTCTAAAAAAATGTAAAAGTTTATATATGTGAGCTTTATCATTCTGTTGTGTTACTAATTGCTACCTCTACAGCTTTGTAGGTGATGGTCATGTTGTCCTTTTTAAGCACACCTTCATGCATGGAATTACACTGACAGATGGTTTGGTTGAATGGAAGGAAAAAGACTATAAATGAAGTTCTTAAGGAGAAGAATTTTAAAGAGTTTAGTACTGTCTGATGAAAATCTAATGCTTGGTTCTTAGTTTCATGTGAGTGCAGTGCTAACACCAGTGGCCACGTGTTCTGTGGTACAGAGCTGTGCAGGTGCTGCGCATCCCAGCACGCCGAATGAACGCTCAGAGACGTGTTTAGCCCATGCAGTTCACAGCACTGCACAGCCTCCACCCACTCCGTGCATCCGTTGTAGCAACCATTCCCACCATGCTGCAGAGCATGCTGCTGCTTCTCCTGCTTGCTGCCTGCCCTGCAGCTGCGGAGCTGCTGCCGCGCGGTTTGCGGCGCTGCACCGGGCAGGGGAGTGCCCAGCACACACAGCACTGTCCCTGCTCAGGACAGGCTCAGAGCCAGCACAGCAGGCGTTTCTTTGTTGGTCCTGTGTGAAGCCAGTGATGGTCTGCAGAGGCTGTATGTGTTCAGACTCCGGGCTGAGTGAAAGTAGCCACGGTCTTCAACTTGTGTGTTTCAGCCACGTGCCTGCAGCACTGCAGCTGAGCTGCCATCTCTGACAGGAGCTGCCTGCTGAGGCTTGCTGACCTATAAGTAATTATTTGTCAGGGAAAACTCCTGGGTAGTCATGGGGAATACAGAACCAAAATACAGAATTCAGAATACAGAATTCAAAATACAGAATGAGACAAAAGGAAGTTCAGAGACAGACTTTGAGGGGCTAGTATAATTTTCAGAAGTGGCTGAAAATACTGGTACTTACTCTTAAAAGTCACTGTGGAAAAAGGAGTAACAGTTGGCCTCCATTTGAAGGGATCTGAGTGTCTGGCCATTCACTAGGCCACTGATGGAACAGGTTTGGAGGCAGTTACGTGGTCTAACTGCAAGGATTTACACCTTCCCCTGCGTACCTTTCTCTCTGAAAGTGACATATTATTTTCTTTCGAGTGGATCATAATACAGTTACAATATATATAAATCCCATTAAATAACAGAATTTAGACACCTGTGGATTTTTAAAGTACCTGCTGGGCCTGTCTGCATCATTAGTTGCCTAATTACATTTGTAGATCTGGCACTTGAGTTTTGCATGAGGAAGGGTGAGGCAAGGAAAGAGAAATGATAAATGCAGTCCTATTCACAGCTTTTTGTTTACAAACATACTGAGTCTGGTTGGGATGGAGTTAACTTTCCTCCTAGCAGCCCATATGGTGCTGCACCCTGCGACTAAAGCAGGGCTGATAACACACAGTGTTTTGGCTGTTACTGAACAGTGATTGCACAGCCTCAAGGCTTTCTCTCTTACCCCCACTGAGAGGAGGCTGAGGGGGGCAAGGACCTGGGGCACAGCCAGGACAGCTGACCCCAACTGACCAAAGGGGTGTTCCACACCCTGTGATGTTCTGCTCCACAGTGAAGGTGGAAGGAAGGGAAGAGGAAGGGGAGGTATTCCTGGTGATAGCATTTATCTTCCCAAACAATCATTATGCGTGCTGAGATCTTGCGTTCCACAAAGTGGCTTGACCATCTGCCTGCTGATGGGAAGTAGGGAATGAATTCTTTTTGCATTGCTTGTGCCTGCACTTTTGCTTTTTCTGTTAAACTGCCATTATTTCTATTCACAAGATATCTTGCCTTCCTTGTATCTTCTCCCCATCCTATGGGAGAGAGGAGCAAGCCAAAGGCTGTAAGGGTGTTTGGCTTTTGGCTGAGGTCAACATGCCACAATCCTTTCTGCACTTTTACTCCAAAGAATGGGTTTTGGAGGTATGAATTTAGCTCAGCAAATTGCTTTCAAGGTTTGCATGCCATTTAATGTTGATTTTTATCTTCATAGCACACTACATAAAATTAGCTTAGAACTAATTCTAGTAGAATCTTGGCAGTTACAGGACAAAACACTTGACCTTTAAAGTGAAACCCAGATTTTGGAGTTACTTGCTTAGATTTTATGCATTCTGTGTAGATAAAGTGGGATTTTGCATCAGAATAATCCCCCCAAAACCCTATGTATTTTATTGTTGAAGATGATCTATGTTTCTAGATCTAGAACAGGAGAGAGCTTTGAAATGGGGAAGAATTTCATTTCTTAGTCTGCTTCAGTGGTTTGTCAGAGCTCTTGGAGAAAGTATCTTTGAACAGGAACCTTTTTATACTTCTCATAAGATACTAATCTCAACCTGATCTGCTAATGTTTAGATACTGAATCAAAGCTACATCTGTAGAATTCATAATTATTTGAATTTTGAGTGCTTAATTGCAGAGCCTGGTGTGTCTGTACCTAGAGTGTGTCCCTATTCTCCCACACTTCCCTTCCTGCCTTCTGAGATTTCTGTTACTATTATTAACTTGGAATATTTCAAAATTTACTTGCAATGCCAAGTGTCAAATCGTTGCCACCATATTTGTCTTGTTTCTATGTGGTTTTCACAGCATATTTAACTTAGCATAGCTTCTTCTGCACACAGAATGATCTTTGTGCAAGGTAGTGGGAAACCTTACTAAGCTCGCTGTCTGTGCTTTGATTTTCTTTTGAATAGTCCTGATGTAGAGTTTAAAATGCTCTTTTTCTTCAACCCTCTATTTTATGGGAAAAGAAAAAAAAAAATCTGATTTTTATGCTGAGTAAAGAATGTTCCTTACCCCATCTTCTTGTGCTTAAGTAATTGAGCATTATTGTTTTGTAACTCGCTTTTGTCTTGAGAGTACATCATGTCCTGCTGGTGCACTACCTTTGGGCTGTTAATACTCCAGGATCTTAGGTCAGACTCTCTTGCATATCAATGGACTTATATAATTACATATAAATGGACTTCTGTATCCACACCCCCAGGCAAATTCAGCTATCCATACATGAGGATTGTTGCTGTAATGGCTTAACTGACCTTGGGTTTATGTTGCTTGTTACGAGTTCACAGTGAGCTAGAATTTGAGTATGTTTGTGTTGCTGCACAAAACTCTGAGTCTGATTTGGCCATGTGGCTCTTCTGAGAGAAAAATGTCTCTCTGGTGACTTGGAGAGGTTTATGAAAAGAGGAGTTGGTAGAGGGTGCATGAGTAGGGGAGGGAGAATCACATGAAAGATTTGAGTTCTAAAGACAGTGGTGTTTCAGGAAAGGACTAAATCACAAAACTATGAGGACTTTCCAGACCCTGGCTGCTGAAAGTAGCTTTAAAATTTGTACCCTTGTGGAGATAATCTTCAAGCAAAGCTTTGCATTATACTTCACTTTTTTTGGGGAATATGTGTTTGTCTGTGTACCTGATTAAAAGTAAAGATTTATTCCATTGTCTTTTTTTCCTTTTAATTAGCCTGGTCTCTTGGATATTGTATGCCACTGTATAAAGTGTCATTTGAAACTTTAAAAAGTAAAATTTAAAAAATGTTTTGCTGTTGCCAGAAAGGATTTGATGTGTTCAATGCACTAGACTTAATGGAAAACAAAACATTCCTGGAAAAACTCAAGTTTGGGATTGGAGATGGAAATTTGCAGTATTATTTGTACAACTGGAGGTGTCCGGGCATGGAATCCGAAAAGGTAAGGGAGAAAAAAGAGTTTCTGAATTCTGCTAGGTGTAATTGTATGTTAATCTACACTGGCTAAAAATGGGCAGAAGTTTTAAAAGAACTTTTTTAATTGGGCCTAAATATGATCCATAATTGACGTGCAGGAAACTGCTGATGTTTAGATTCATTGCCATACTTGAACTAAAACACTATATTTTTCTTCTTCCTATTTAGGTTGGTCTTGTATTACAATGAGGACACATTTCTAGAACTTTGAGGTCATCGTTTTGAGTTAATTTGATCTCCATAACTCTTGGAACGGTCTTGTTCAAGAGGAGTAAAAGCACAACGTCAGTGATACTGAAGTAGTCCATTAAATCTGAACAATGAAAACATCCACATGTGACCAAATTTATGCCATTTTCAGATAGATCAGAAGGCCCATGAAATTCTTCTATTCTCCATGAAAAGAGTAAAAAGCACATTCATTTAAGTTTCAAAGCTTAGCTTGCACCTTGATGAGAAGAAGGTATTTTTTTCCACTCTGTAGAAAAGACTGTTTTGTACAAACTGAACTTCAGTGGTGGATTAGGGTACAAAAATATTTGCTATTATGTGGATGAACTGCTGCATTTCTATTTATTAAGTGGTGGTGTATGTTTGTCAGTGTAACAGAATGAAGGATACAAACTCGAGTATCTTTGCTTATTTACTTCACATGGATATCATCATTTGGGAGAAAATCAAGAAGTACGATATGTTTGTAGCTCTATGAAAGTCCTGGATGTTTTTGTAACTGGAGCAGTATGACAATGTACTGGTTTAACTAGTGCATTTGTTTCTCCATAAGCAATGCTGCCAAATCAATAAAAAATACAGATTTGTACTTTGATCTTCAATAGATCAGTGGATTGATTTAACAGTATCGCACTGTTCAGTGCAGGTGTTATCTATGTTGCTGGAATGATAATACATTACTGTACTTAATTTACAGTTGTGGCACAAAACCTTAGTTTTTCCTCAGTAGAATAACATCAGCCTGTGTGTAAAACTAAGAATTTTAGTAGTGCTATCAGGATGTTTATAGTTTGAATGTTTTCAACGCTTCTGCGAAATTGCACATATTCCTTTGTCTACTTTGATTTCCTATGAAGTCTGTAATTCTAATGAAAAGTATTTTGTGTAAATATGTATTCATAAATTGTTCCTGGTAGTGTTTTTATCCAGAATTTGGAACAAGAAGTTTTGCTATATATGTGGCTGGTAAGCAGAAGAGAAATGCTCTGCCCTGAGTCCTTGGAAGTCTCTGTACTGCGCTTCCTGAAATGTAGGAGGGCTGATCTTTGTTGTTGGGTGGAGCTGTTTTAATTCCCTCATGAATGCTCAGCAACGGGAGTGGCTTCTGAAGCACTTTATATGCATTCCAGCATAGTGTCATAGCTAGATATGATAGCAGTTCTTTCAGCTCATGGATGCTGCAGTAACGGGAGCACTGAAAAAATCTGCATTAAGAAACTCTTCTAGCTGAAAGTGCCAAATTGTGGTAGTGAAGCCTCTGTGCTGTGAGCATCTCTTGAATGTGACTTGAATATCTCATGAAATGCAAATGTCTGACTTTCCTTTTAAACATGCCTGTAATTCTGACAGCAGATTTTGCTGAAAGTTTAATTCTGTACATGAAGATAAATTTGTCTGTTCTTCATAACTGCTAGCCCTACCCACCTCTTTGTAGCAGTGGGGTTTTATTTTCTTCCTGCTCCTTTTCCAGTGTGTGAATGGTTTGTGTTTTGGGGTTTTTTTTCTTGTTGAATTGTGGTGAGAGGATTCTGCCCTAGAAACAGTGATAAATACTTTCCCTTGTTGCATTATAGCATTGTGATTAAAGCATTCGACCTCCTTCAAACAAAGGAAGGGACTGAATGTGGTTTGTCTAACCCCTGGGTGTGGTGTGCACCAGGTTGGGACCTCATGAATTTAAAAGGACTTCAAAGGACATCTAATGGTGCAGTTGGGCTTCACATCTCTAGCCACTCTAATGCCTGTCTGCTGGTAGAAGTCACAACAGATGGTACAGAGGGAGCCTGGACTCTCCCTGTGAGGCCTGAGCAGAATTAAGTGCCTGAAAATGTAATTGATGGTAGTGATATCTGAGGTAGCAAGAAGAATTTAATCTCAACTCTATTGAAGACTTAAGTTTTTAACTCCCAGAAGGCATGAAGGTGCCCCCCTGGCAGGGCATTCTCATTGGAGCCCACTGGGATGAGGAGGAGGTTCCCCCAGGGGTTCAGTGTGTTCTGCTTTAGTTCTAAGGGCAGAGCCTTGGCAATCCTTGCTCAGGACTGCCTAATATGAGGTGGGACAGCAGGGCACAGCTTTGTCCTGAGGGCCAAGGGACTTCCTTGCTAAGAAACAATCACAGCCTAGCTGTCCCTAATCCTTAGGGGTGGTCTTGAATGCCAGGTGAGAGATACACTCATGTTCTCTGCCTGCCTTCCTTCCCCTCAAAAAAATGCATGTGGAAGAAATGTTAGGCAGAAGTTTTCTTTTCTCCTCTCTGCTCTGAAATTGGAAGACAAATCCTCCCAACTATTGTTGTTTGTAAATTTGAGGCCGTGATGGGACCAATTATGTCCAGCTACAAGACAGTTGAACCTGGGTTTTCTGCAGCCTGGCTTTCTGCCCAAATCTTCAGGTTAGGGCAGGTGAAGAAAGGAGTGTGGCCATTCTGTTCTGGTGAAACAGTGCCATTTGCTTCTGAATCCAAGGAGTAAACCTCTGTCTTGTTTTCTGGCTCACTTTCCACGTTAACTGAGGAGAAGGAGGGCAGAGTGATGCTCCTGTGGAAGCTGTGCAGCACTGTAGCTGAGAGAGAAAATTTACTGGCCAGAGAGCATGAGCAAAGCAGGCATGTGGGCCTGGGTGCTGGGGCAGTTCCTGGAGAGATCTGTCCATGAACCTGTGTGTGTTACCCAACAGCTGTGTAATCCAGCGTGGTCCCTTCTGACCCTGTGGAGTGCTCTTCACATCAAGTGCTTTGCTGAGGCATCACAGCATCAAGAGGATGTGAATCTTGAAAGTGTCCCAGCCCACACCCACACAGTGAGACAGTTTCCTGGGAGGTGCAGACTGTAGCAGCTCACTTCCACTTCCCAAGCAGGTACTTAACAAAAGGTGAATATCCATGTGGGGGCCACTGTTGGCAGCTCAATAGCAGAGGCTCTTCTGTTGTTTCCAAAGTTGAACCTGTGTGCTTTAGGCTTGCTATGAAGATTAGACTCCTCAAAACCTAATAGGCGTTTCCACAAAAATTGGCAAATGTAAGGCTCGCCCCACCACCTTTCCCATTTGGCTTTTTAAATATCTGTAATTTCCTTCCCAAAGTAACTTCCTGTCTGCAGAGGGGACACAAATCCCTGAAGACAAAGATAGATCTAGCCAGGCAGCAAAGTGCTTGAAAGATGATTGCTGTGCTTATGTTCTTTACCAAAGCTAATCCTTATGCTCTGTGTAAATGCTAAGACTTTTATGTTATGGTTAGCCAGCCTGGGAATGAAATACATTGCTAGCATGCCTTCAAAGTTTTATGCATCCAAAAACCCAGAACAAAGGACATGTATGAAGGACTACGAAGCAAGCCAAAAAAACCTTGCCTCTTGTTGCTGTCAGACAAGGACAAAAATTTTAGCACTAAATGTTTAAACTTCAAGGAACATCATGACTACAGAATCATTGCCATTGCCTACCTTCGTAGTTGGTATCATGAACTTAAGTAATTTCTAAATAAATCTAAAATAGAGATGAGCTATTGGATGGCACTGGAAGTCTGGATCAGCAAATCTCTGAAAACTATGTGTGAATTCCACATTTAAGGAACTACAGAGTAACTCAGCTAAGGTATTCTATGCTTTCTTCTACAAGTAAATTCCTAGGCTGTTGATTGAACTGCAGCAATATTCCTCCAACACAACTGTCTCATTAGGAAACTCTTCATAGTCCCCAGTAAAACTAAAGGAAACTCAAAATGTACGTGGTGTGTTTCCAGCCTTGTAGTGGTTACAGCTCTCATCTGTTTTATACACACCAGTACGTGGCTTAGCTCAGTTTCCTGGGAAATAATTCGAGACTTCATTTAGAAATCTAATTGAGTTTAGGTTTGCACTTTCTCACAGGATGTGTGTTAATAATGGAAGGTGGGGGTTTTTTTCCAATACTGCAGCAGTAGTAATTTGGTTTTGTATTTGAAAATAAAGCTTTTCCTCCAGCCTACCATACTGCAGGTATTGGGTGGAACCCAAGTCTACATACATTCATGACCAAAACAAGTTTATTGTTCAGCAGAACAAGCTATAATAGAGTTCAAAAGGGAAGTCTGCCTGTGCTGTTACAGCTGTTTACTTGAAACCAGATTTAAAAGACTTATACTGGCATGGACCTTTGTTTAAATAAACTTTCACTTTTGGTATTGATTTGTTTGAGTAATTATACTTAAATCTCTTTTGCTTAAAGCATGTTAATCTGTGTAAAGATACAAAGTTAATTTAATGCTTTGCATTAACTCCAAATATGTGTTAATTATCTCTTAAAATTATTTTAGCATGTCCATTACTGACTTTAATTCTCTGATGTCCAGCTGCAAATGAAATGCCCACCCCCAGGTAAAGAGTAAGCACTCAAGTCTGAGCAATATTCTTTATTTAAGTAAAAAGTACCTCAACCAAATGCAACATAAAGTTCACCTTGTGTTCATGAGCTTTACACTGGAAAGCCTAAACAAACCCTAAACAAACTGTTCAGTTAGAACTGTACTCCATTCTGCATTTAAAGCATCAGTTTAATAGAACCAAACTAAAACCAGTTATGCTGAAAAAGCTTTTTTCTTTTTGCGAGGTGGTTTCTTTATCTTGTTGGGATTTGGGACAAGTTTCTTGATTTTCAGAGGCTGCAGAACGACATTTGAGAGATCAGGCTGATAGCTTTCTGAACGCTTCCGCTTCTGGCTGCCGAGCTCATCCCCCGGGGCCCCGGCGAGCTCAGCCTCGTTGTCGGAGGAATCTGTCCCTGCGTAAGGCCCGGATTCCTCGGTTCTGTGCTGAAACCAGGGCACCTCCAGCGGCGGTATCTTTGGAATTATTGACTCTACAGTCTCAGTGAATGTGTGGGCCTGCTTTCTGAAGCCCAGTGCCAGGATGGATGTTAAGCCCAGCAGCGGCGCGACTGTCTGGCTGAGCCGGGGCACTTGGCCCGCGGGCGTGGCGCGACTCGCGCTCAGCTCAATGAGGTGCGATGTGATCAGGGCAGGTCTGGCAGACTTGCACACCAGCAGGAGAAGAAGGTCGTTCTTTTCCAATGCTTTTGTAACTTCATTAACTCCAATAGCAAGCTGTCTTCTGACACTTATGTCAGTCCATCCTGGTTTTTGTTGATGGCTTTCTGTTTCCTCCTCCTTAGGGAGCTCATTGGTGCTAGCATCACACTTTTTTCCCCTTTGTTTTTTTGTAAGAGAACGTTTTTTCCTTCTTGGACTCTCAATCTTTTTAAGTCCAATATGTTTAATCCCTTCTTCTAATGCCTGTAGTATAAAATGCATATCTTCCCCATCTATTGTTTTCCACTGAAAAACAAAGGGGTTATCTAGACAGGTTTTTACATTGATTTTCTTTGCCTTACGCAGCGTTGCTGTCCCTTGCTGAATTACAGACATCCCGAGGTTCTGTGTGTTGTCACTCTAGGGAAGAAAAGAGACATGAGTTCAAATACTGTGCTGTTTGCTGTGCACGTGGTTACCACAAGCTTCTTTTGGGAATGCAGAAAATAAACATCCTATGTCAATACTGGCAACAATCACCCTCCTCACAGCAGCTCAGTGCTAATCCTGCACACAGCTTTCACAGGGCAGGAGTTGGACTAGACTGGGCAGCAAAGCAACAGCAGTGACAAGAGACCCTTCTGAAGGTGAACAAAATCGGCTGGAGGTATTACAGATGTAAAAAGCAAACAAACCCAAGCAAACATCCCCCACTCCCAGGGTCTCAGGTTGGAGGACTCTGCTCCGTTCTCGCTGTTGCACAGCTGCACTGGGGGTGGGGGGAAAACCTGAATCGCACCACGAAACAAGCTCCAAGTTCCTAAATTTACTTAGGTTCTTTCAGCAATTTGTCTTTTCAGTCTTTATTCCGTGCCTCTGTGTCTCCCCGCATTTGGGAGGCAGGACAGAAAGCTGCAGACTCTTCATTGCTGCTGTGAGCCCTGTGAGATGCCCCCCCGGCGATGGCCCATCCAGCCAGCCCAGCCCTCCCGCAGCGGGGCCTGGAGGGCCCGCTGGGCTGCCGAACCCTCGGCTGCCGAGCACACAGCGGCTGTGCCGGGGCTGTAAGACGGAGGCTCTGCCGGCTCACCCTGCCAGTCCCTCACGGAGCCGCCGTTCCCTCGGGTGTCCCTTTTGCTTCCCATCGCGGTGCCATCAGCCCACACGGCCAACAACTGAAAAAGGGAAAGGAACAATTAGAAATCTTAAACGTGACCGCATCACAAACGGCAGCTTAAAAAAAAAAAAAAAAAAAAAAAAAAAAAAAAAAAAAAAACTAGCTCCGGGTTATTTCCTTTAAAAGCTTTCCATTATCCAGCCAGAAGGGCCGCGCTCCCGGCCTGGCGCCGCTGCGGGAATGGCCGCCCGTGGGACGGCGGGGGGCACGGANCCCCGCCCTATCCCCGCCCTATCCCGCTCTGTCCCCCCGATCCGCCCCCAGCCACCAGCCAGCCTTGCCAAACACGCCGCCTGTCGGGCCCGAAGGGGGCAGAGCTGCCCCGGCAGGAATAAGGGTTTCGGAACTTTAGAGTTGTTGTCAAATTAAAAAAGAAAAAAAATCCTTTATTTACTGAAATTTACTCGTTTTGTTTTCTTCTTAAGTCCTGGCTTAGTTTAACGCGGGTTTAATTTGAGGGGAAACACTTTTTTGGTGTAGTTTTATGGAAGTTAGTTCCGCTTTTTTAAAATGTGATCAAACCATGCTCAGGGAATGATGAACATAAATGTATAGAGGCATGAATATGAATAATTTATTAATGGCTACAATAGATAAGCAGGGATGGATTTGTTTTTCCTTCAGTGGTTCCAGCTGCGGGCTGGTTCATCAATTAATATTCTGTGTTTAGTGTAACCAGTTAAAAACCAGCACTCCGGAGGTATTTTGTGTGCGGTACCGCCGGGATGCCCCGCATGTCACCCAGAGCTGAGGCTGCCCGATGCGGGGTCGGGGCCGGGGCCCAGAGGCAGTGACTGGGCTGGCTGCGGTTCAAGTCGCTCAGGAGATTTATTTCAAACCAATGGCTTGGGGATCCTGCTGTATCGCTGCTCGCAGCCTGGTGGCCTCATCCTCGGCGGTGTGGAAAGGAGCTCAGGCTCTCCGAGGAACCGACGGCGGGTTTGATGCTGACTGTCCTCGCCGCTGCCCGGGCATCCATCCTCGCAGCATCATGACCCTCCAGGTAAGCGCTCCGGTCTGGCGAGGCAGGGGGGACGCGCCGTCCATCTGTGCGGTGCCCTGTTGGACACTGCGGTATTTCTTCAGCGTGAGGATTACTCTTGCAAAATCAAGGTTACCTTGCAGCAAGGGAAATTTGCCTATACCCCTGCAGGTTAAATAACGCATTACTTTCCACAAGGGCAGCGTGAGAAACATGCTGGTTGTTTTGTACTATTCGCAGGTCATATAATTTTTTGGAGCCTTACGTGTTTAGAGCACGTATGAATTATTTTTCTTGTGCATCTGAGTTTGCTAGGACTGGGTTAGGCATCGAAAGGCAGGCACATAACTTACGTTTTTAGGATCGAGATAGGTACTTCGAGCTCTAAAAGGCAAACTTCTAACACCGAGGCAGCTGTATATGTGTATTTAAGAAGCATGAATAATTTTTAAGCTAGTTATGTGTGTTTTTTAGGCTGTGTGCATCTTTGGAGTCGTACATTTTCACGGGCTTGTGTTTTCATAGGAAAGCTACTTTCTACCTTCTATCTAGAGAGAGCTTCCTTCTACCTTCTCTCTGACTATGGCTTGAAATAGTTCTTGAGGAAATTATCTTCATTGCTGGCTTTTAGCCTCCTACATTTGTGAGAAGCTGTGAGTACTTCCCTTGTCTTGGCGATGCCCTAATGGATTAGGCTTTTTTTCTTAATTAGGCTTTCCTATTATCCCTTTCACTTGAAGATTTGCAAGCTCCTTTATTCCGTTCTCATTATAATGTCTCCCTCAGGCTGGCTGGTTTGCAAAGAGTGAGCTGCACAATGCTCTGACCTAGATGCAGGGAGTGCATTGCCAGTAGCTCAGCAATTCTCTTCTGAGCTGCAATTACTTTGCATAGCACAGAGGTTTCATTGTAGTGTTACAGCTAAGAAGAAGCAGCCTATTCTTCAGTGAGTCAGAGTTGCCAAATCCCAAACATAACACCACCTTTGTTTAATTAACGATCACCCAAATTATACTTTGTTTTATTCTGCCCTGAATGCATGCTGGAAAAGGAATTTACTAGCTTTATGATTAAGCAATGAGCTATAATTCACGATTTTTAGAAAGAGCTGAGTGCAATATGATATGCTGTTCCATTGTGGTATGCAGTTACACTGTCACATAAAAATCAGTGGTTGAAATACTATGAAATCTTATACATTCTGCATGAGACATGACAGAGGTTTTCTATCCGTATTGTTTGGTTGGCAGCTACCATCCATATCCATAAAAATTTATTGAACCTAGCTGTATGGGAATGAGGACAAATGAATAATGCTTTTATTAGGGAGACTTAAAAGGTTTATATTTTACAAACAGGTAAAATATTCTTCTGCAAATAAAGCATTCATTTAAGCTTTTTGCTTTGCAAAATGGAAGTATGTGATAATAGTCTGATAATTTGTGCATTTATCCCTGGTGTGTGTATGTTTATGTCTATATATCTTTATGCTTTTAATTTGAGGAGTTAAAGGAACTTTTGTTGGTACATGATTAAAATGAAATTATGTTTTTATAGGCTGCTCATAAGCATGTTGTGTAAGCAGGCAAATCCCAAGCAACAGTTGGTGCACAGTGATTGGATAGAGGACAATGAAGGAAGAAATGTTTAGTATTTATATTTCATTTCTGCAAGTTTCTTGCTCTGCAAGATATGCACTTGCATGTTTTTAAACAGCACCTTGTGATACTTGCCTATAGATGCATCTACAATAGAATTATATGATGATAAGGTTCTCAACTTTATGGGTTCCTTAATTTCTTTTTTTT
>VXBX01001501.1:203551-223156 GCA_013400415.1 Scytalopus superciliaris | reverse complement strand
TTTTTTTTTTTTGTTTTGTTAATCTTTTGCCTTGTACAATCTAATAGTGCTGCTGGTTCATTCTTACTGTGAAGTTGTTGTGGTTTAACCCCAGCCAGCAAATAAGTACCATGCATACCCCTTTCCCCCTCAGTGGGATGGGGAGGAGAATCAGAAGGCAAAAAAATTATAAATTCCTGTGTTAAGAATAGTTTAATAATTAAAACTAATTAAAATATAATACTGTGATAATAATAATAAAAGAGAGGAGCAAGAACTCATGCGCAATAAAACTGAAGAGAAAGAAGTGATGGACAATGCAATTCCTCACCACCTGTTGACTGAGGCAGAGCCCATATTAATATAATAAAAAAGATGCTGAGAAGGGTTGCTGTAAGGTCATTTCAACATTACTGATTTAGCTTTAATATGTAGTCTACAGCACATGATTTTGGTTTATCTAAACTATATATAACATATGTACATAACACATAAACATATTCTGAGCCTTTTGGTTTTTTATACTAGAAAAATCCTGCATTTGTCTTGCAGTGCTCCCAAATACTCAGCTGGTTAAAAAAAAAAATCCAGTCTTTAGTTCTTAAAAGAAATCAGACACAAAAAGCTGGACTTAAAGCTTCATGTTTTTCTATGATTCTATGGTATAATGGTATTTTTGTAATACTGAGAATTATTTTTATTGAAACAGGAACAAACAGCATAAGTAGTTATATGGTTTCAGTCTGCAAGTTTTTGGAACTCATGTGGTTTAGAATTTATTGTGGAAACTGCCAAACCGTGTACTTTTACTGAAAGACCAAGTTTCCGAGTTTTAAGCAGACAAATGGCACTTGGAATCTGGATGGTTCTCAGAAGGATCGTTACATTCAAACTAGAACAGCATTTCTCAAGCTTAAAACAGTCTTTACCAGTTGTAACACACCAGCTGTTCTCTGTGTTCCTGCCTCCACTACTGGGCATTGCGTTCTGGGAGGCCTTGGTGGGAATCTCCCAGAAACTCTTGCCTGCCAGTTATGCAAAGACTGAGGTTCTCACTGAGCTGGAAGATTATTTGTTAAAAAGCATCTGCATTGCTGCAGAATTTTTGTCCTTTCCTTCCATTGCATTTTTAAGGATACTACAAACTGACAGAGCTAGAGGTGTCTGTTATCATCATGAACCCTTCCCATGTAATGTTCTGTGAATTTAGAGCTACAGTTTAAAGAAAATTCAAGATCTGTTGTTAATTACTGTTTTGCAGGGAGAATTTCTTTGCTAGAACACACTTTTCATCATACATCATGATGTTTTTGAAACATCCCTTTTAAATTCACCTCTCTGCTTGCTGCTCCTTGCTGTAACTCTGGTGTCACAGATACACATCCTCCTGTGGCAAGCACTTTTGTTCTTAGAAGACTTGTGCTTTCCCTTTGTGGGTTTCAAATAGCAATTGAAAAATTTACAAAAAAATTAGAAATTCCTCCTCCTGTCTCACCTGCTACTCCTGCCTTAATGCAGCCACCAGCTGATGTGTCCTTACATCAATGAATATGTAGTTTCATGATTCCATAAAGGAACCTTTCTGTGAAGAAAGATGCTTGAGCATCACTCTCAAATTATTACTCATTTTTCCTTCTTAGATTTAAAAACAGAAACTACCTTTCTCTTGTACTTTCTCTCTGTTTAAATACAGAATGCTATAGTGATCCCAGCTTTCATTCATACATGCTTGTTTCTATCACTTGATCCACCCAGCACAGTCACTTGCTAAGGAGAAAAGCATCAATTAAGGAGACAAATGTGCATTAGATTCTCTTTTTTTTTTTTTAATTAAATTAAATCTTTCCTGTAATAAAAGGGAAAGGTGGTCTAAAGAAGCACAGTATAGACTTCTGAGCTAATGCTAGGATCTCAGTGATTTAAACAGAGCCATAGCACTCGTGCTGAAACTGATGTTGAATATGTTGCTGATTTTAAGACCAATGTTTTTTTACATATTATATATATATGTGTGTGTGTGTGGGTGTGTAATAGCACATCTTGCAGGATATACTGTGCTTCTGCAAATGCAGATCCAACTTAAAAGCTAAAATAATTATTGAAACCAGCATATAGCATATTCAAGTGCCTGCATCCTTTTGCATTAGAGTAGTGCAGTGACCTTACAGGTCTGTGGTCACTGTACAAAAACTACCCCTCTGAAATGTCCTGAGCATGAAACAGAACTCCAAACTCTAGCCTGAGACCTACTTATAGAGAGAATGGCTACAGCCTCAGTTTGATGTGAATGTGTGACATGGTGACAAAAGGAATAAATTCACACTGCAGTCTTGTGCTCCCCTGTTTGAGAGTTGGGTGTGGAAGGTGGTCCTGGCAGTAGCACTGCTCATCCCCGTGAGGTTCCTCTGTGCCAGCTGTTTATCACCTACTGCACTGTCAGCAGAGCAGTGGAAATGAAGGGTGAAGTGGGCAATGCACCTCAGAGGGTATTCAAGCTCCGCCACTGAGTCAACACTGTGCAGGCAGGGCCAAAAGGATTCAGAGATTACTGCTGGGGTGTGAAGTTCAATGAACGCCTTTATACCCCCAGTATGACTGTGAAAGGTGTAGACTGTATAAATTGTGGAGGCTGGTTGCATCAATGTATCTGTAGTTATCCCGACACTAGACAGTCTGTAATAGTTGCAAGTGTTTAGAAGTAAACCTGTTTATCTTAGCCATACCGACCCTATCAGCTAGTTCCCTTTCTGACTACATATGGTTTTATTACACTTCTTTCAGAGGCAAATGTCTAGACTTATCTCTAAACCCAAGTGAGTAACTGAGAACATGTAATGATGCTACTGTTGTGCCCTATACCTCATGTTTTAAGCACACCCCTTGAGAGGAAAACCAACACTCTCTGTTCTTTCATCAGGCTGACTTTGATGGTGCTGCAGAAGATGTAAAAAACTTAAAAACAAGACCAACTGATGAAGAACTGAAGGAACTATATGGATTCTACAAACAGGCTACTGTTGGAGATATTAATATTGGTATTTCTATATATGCTTCATATTTACTCCCCTATCTTGATGAAATCAAACTGATGTTATATAAATCTGTATGATAATAAAAGGTATGTGTTTATTTTGGCAGAATGTCCAGGAATGCTAGATTTGAAAGGCAAAGCCAAATGGGAGGCATGGAACCTGAAAAAAGGTGTTGCACCAATTAAATTTACATCATATAGTCATGTTTATAGAATGACAAACAAGGAAAGATAACGACTCCTCCCTTCCTTTGCAGGTTTATCAAAGGAGGATGCCATGAATGCCTATATCTCTAAAGCAAAAGCGATGGTAGAAAAATATGGGATCTAGAATACTCAAAATAATTCCCACTAACAATTAACTCTTCAGTAGCTAATGAACTAACTGTTGGGAACACTGCAATACTAACTCCTTATCGTGTAGTCTGACAGTAGCATCTTTTAAGCATAAGCTGTTTGACTGTAAAGGGTATTTACATATATACTCTAGATCATATGTTATTTTAAATAAATTTAAACCTAATAAATTAAGCTTTCTGTAAGAATTGTGGATTTTTGTGGGTACTAAATTATGTTTAGCATTTTTACAGGAGCAGGCAAACAGAAGTTCTAGAAGTAAAATAGCTGTCATCTTTTGCAAATGAGGCTATGAAATAAAGAGTTTGTGCACATGCAAGATGAGAAGAGGGAAAAGATGAAACCTTTTTTTTTAAGACCCAAAGCCAATGTCTATTTGCAAAAAAAGCCAGGAAAACTCCCCCACTTAAAGGATTACAGAGGAGGAACGGAACAACTCTTAGACATAACTGCATACAATGTACAGAAAGAATGACTACTTATGAAGTGCTGTGGACTAATATTACACCTTCTGCTATTAAAATTGAGGGAAATACTCATAGACCAGCATTTTCTATGCATCTTGTTATGTGTTTTGTCAAGAACATTTCATTGGAGGGTTCCAGCAGATAAAAGTGACCTCCAGGAAGCTCGTAAAAGGATGTATCTCCACTTGTTAGTTCTTGCCAAGCTGAAAAAGATACTTCAAGTGTCAGAGTAATGTCAACTATTGTGACAATTTTACATAACTATTTCAAAGTTATTATTTAAGAATTATTTTAAATCCCGTATCAACTGTTTGGTTCATACATTGAGACTGCTCTGTTGATTTGTTTCATTTAAGAAGGAGATAAAAGACTCTAGAAAACTTCATTAACTGGTGCAAATGTGTAAGTATAAGAGGAAAATCATTTAAGCAAAGTACCTTGTACATCCTGTAGTGTATCATCAGACCCATTAAAGCAGGTAATATCACAAGAGAAGGGGCTATCCATTTCTGCCTTGTCAAAACTGTGAACACAAAAAGTAGTCATAAAACATTCAATAAGATACCTATATTTGAATTTACTTCCATATACAAAATAGCTTTTTCATTCTCCTCCAAAATCCAACAAACCTCAGGAATTAGATTATACAGAACATCAGAAGACATTACCACATCTGGAAGGTTCTTAGCTCCTTTCCCTACTGCAATTAGGTCTAAAATTGTAAAGAAAGAATGCCCAATCATTAGGGGAGAAAAAGAGCTTCAACCTGCAATAAAAATTCTCACCTCTCTTAAACAGTTATGTTACCTGCTTATATTCAAGTTCTAATGTTTCATGGCCTTTCAGTGTCAGGTTCTTATGACCAAAATGTGTCCCACATCCAAGAGTATTGTTGTCTTTCCCAAGTAAGAAGCCTTATCCACACAACAGCAATGCTGGCTGCCATGTAACATCCAGTGGGGACAGCAGCTAGGACAGAAGAAGCCCAGAACACAGGCACTCTTTACTTCTGCTTAGGCTGGGGGATCTTGGATCAGGAGGCTGAATGCAGTGATCCTGATGCATGATCAGCTGAGATAATTAGTCTCAGAAAACAATGAAAGATGCAAGAATATTCCCTTCTAACAGCTGCTAACTTTGGGTCCTAAGTAGAACTCTCATTCTACCATTACATGTTTGCTACTGCAGTAGCAGCTGTGGTTGCTACAGTAAGCAGTGTTTTCATCTAGGCTTAAATATTAGAAAACAAATACAAAAGCACACAAACCAGAAAACTATGTTTGCTGTTTCAAAATCTTTTTATAACAGAAAGAAGAACAAGTTACAAAGAAAGAAAAAACCTGACATACCAGACAGAAGTAAATACAAATGTATACAAAATTGTAAAACTTACAAAAATGTCTGTAAAACTCTAAGGTCTTCTTTAAAAGTAACCACCACATGGTTCCTAATGTCTTTGTTATGCAGATCCTCAGAAGGAGTTCCTCCTATACTTTTTACATATGCAATAACTTCTTCATCCTTTGCATCAGGTATGGATATTCTTTTGATGGATCGAATTGCTTCAGACTGTCAGTACCAGACAAAACAGATCAGGTGTTGTATATAATATACTTTAAGTAGTCTTTTTTTAGCATAATATAATTACATATATTATAATATATGATGATATATATTATATAGAATATAATTATAAGTATTTTAGTTAAAAGTACAATAATCCTTCATCTCCAAAATACTATGGCTGATTATTTTAACATCCACCACTCCTTGGAAAGGGTTAGTAGACTGTGTTTGCCAAAATTTACAAATTATGAGTCAGCCAAGTACCTTCCAGGTCTGAAACTTCCACAGACAAATAACCATTAATTCAATTTTCCTCAAGTTTGATTCTTACTATTGAAATGCAACTAATACAATAATCTATTTAAGAGAAAGAAAACCCTAGCAGTGGATATAAACTTGACTAATGTAAGACAGAAGAGGCCAACTGATTATGAGAATTTGCTCCCATGAATCACTACGGAGTGCTAAGAAGCCCCAGAAACAGAGGAACAGAAATAGCAAATGCTGACTGAGGACAGGAGGATTGGGAAAAAGCCACTCTACTGCTGTTTTCCTGAGAAAAACTTGCAGAACCAGCAGAACCTCAGAAGAAACTGATTAAAAATCCAACAAAGAATGAGGAAGGAAAGAAATAAATGGACAAATGTACAGAGGGCTGATGCAGGTGGTTTATGAAAGACTAGGTTAAGACAGTTATTTCACGTATTACAGAGAAGGGAGGGTCACTTATTATTTTCTTTTGATTGCTTTTTAATTTTAAGCCAAAGGCCATAGTAAATATTAACATAATATTTAAAAAAGGTAGCATTAGCTTAAGGAGGATCTTCTCCCAAGGCTAAGGTTAGCAGCAGTGAATATTGTGTAGTATGAAATTCTGCATCCACCTCAGAACTAATTTCCTCTAAGGAAAAAAACCCCACTTTTCTCTCCACAGATTTTGAAGCAATGCCCACTTTGTATTTAAACTAATTTGCATACCATACTGTCAAATGCTACTTTTACTCTTGGTAGCTAATGTACATTTTTGCTTCATACTGTTAATGATTCTGTAACTTACATGTGGGGCATGTGCCCCTGATGAAAAAAGATGGACTGGCTCTAGACCATACTTTTCTTTCAGATGCAGTGCAACTGCAAAACTGAAGTAAGCTCCAAAACTGCAGTGAAAGGAGAAATTACAGCAAAGTAAGCAAAAACATACATAAAATATAGAATATATAAACATAATTTGAATTTCAGTGCTAACTGGATATCCTGAACAGTTAGTGAAAAAGATACTGATTTTCTAAAATCTCCTTGACCTCATCAAACTGACATGGAGGTAACGGGTCAGACGCAGAGTGTTTTAGAAGAGACAGAATAAAGCACTCCCTCATACCACATGCAGCAGTACAGAAATGTTTGCATCTTCTACACTTTCTTTCTGCAGAAGCCATCTCTGAAAAGCCATACATCATGTAAATTATAATGATATTCGTTAATTGACATAAAGTGTATTTCTACACAGTCTAGTTTTACAAATCAGACCTTTTTTTAGTCTCTCTTTTAGTAGTCTCTTTAATTTGCAATAAGAACAGTTATTTTGAATACTTAGGACTAAGCGATCTTCAAAATCTGGGTTTGATGATTGGCTCATCCCCTGCATTCATATAGATCAAGCACTGACACAAATATTAACCATAAATGCAGCTATAATTTATCAGAAACACATGTTCAGATGTTGTGCCTGAAGCAATGAATAAATAATCAGAATCTTTGAGAAGAGCAGCATGTTTCGGGATGGCTTGACAAAAGATCTTTGCAGAACTGTATTTTCCTTAAGTTTTTGCAAATAAAAATAAGTAACCATCTATTCCTAGAGTTCAAAGACAGAAGCTCCTTCACCAGGACACCTAAAAATGTGTGTTTTTACCTGTGACCAAAAAATGCAAATGGTTTTTCTTGCAATTGTTCTAACAAAACACTTGTAGTTTCATTAACCATGCTTGCCATGTCTTTCGCGAAAGGCTCATTACAGCGAGTTTCTCTTCCAGGATACCTTACACACAACACTGCAGGAGAGGTGAAGAAAGCGAGAGAAAAGAATTATACTTATTTCAAATAGATATAGTAAAATAGTTTTAATTAAGTTTTTTTAAATTATACTGCAAAATATATAGATTATTTAAATTAATCCATTTTATAGTTAATACCATATCTTTGCTATTGCTGCTCCTGTGTTTAATCCTGTGAGAGATTAAGTTTCTATCCTTTCCTTTATTCACAAATGTTGACTCTGGTTGACAAATGCCTTGGATCAGAATCCACAAGATCCTGATTTCAGCTGAGGTTTGAAAGCAACTTTATTACTATTAGTATTAATAACAATCACAAATTCATTAATTTCAATAATAGGGTTGTCTAATATATATCCTTCCAAGGGCAGCAGAAAATTAATCTATATCAGAATTGTACAATCCCTGTTTTCTTCTTTGCTGGCTCTTCAGCACTGCATGTGGTAAGATGTGGAATCATAGTACAAATTGGTGGATACTCCTATTTCTGTTTATATAGAAGGACATTTTACATGCTTTTATTGTATTAGTTTCAAAATTGAGAATTTCCTCTTGTTTTTTAGTGAAGGTAAGGAATGAAGAGATCAGAAAAAAATGTTGATATTCTAAAATCTCCTTGACCTCATGCATCCTGTCAAACTCATGTGGAAGTAATGGGTCAGATATATTTAGAAGAAATAGAGTAAACCACTACCTCATACCATACACAGCAGTACAGAAATGTTTGCATCTTCTATACTTCCTTTCTGTAGAAGCTATCTCTGAATAACCATGCTACACCCTGATTTTATTCATTTGTGTCTGCAGCTGCTCCTAGGCCATTTCCTCAGTACTTTGTTGGAAGTAGTTCCAGTGGACTGAAACATTTTTCTTTTTTTTCTCTTTTCTTTTTTCCTTTTTTTTTTCCAATTTCAAGAAAAAAATTAATGTAGCTTGTGCAGCTGTTTACCATAAAGCATATGAGCATTTAGAGGCCTGGTACAACTGCAATGGCACTGCTCATAAATATGAAATTATGTTTTTCTTTGTGGAAGGTCTGTAAAATGCTCTTAGTTCCTCTTCAAATAGTTCAAGCAATGGATCTTTTTATTGTTTATATAGCCTGGCAGCAATGAGAATTACTTTGTAGTGTAACCAAATGTAATTTCACTGTTATAAATCCATAGTTTGAAATTCAGTTTTGATACAAGAAGTGCAAACACTGGGTAACAGATACTCTGCAGCCTCTCAACATTAAAAATTGTTCTCATCTCTTCACTGTTAACCTTACTGGTGACTGGCATATTAACAATATGCAGTGTATTGCTATTTCTGAATCATACCAATGGTTTCTGAAACAGCCAAACATACTACAGCCCTGTGAAATTTAGGTCTGAGAATATAACCTTTTAACCTAGTCAAATATAATTTGATGCAAGGTGGTACAGAAAGTGCATCCTAATGGAAATGCTAGTTCCTAATGAATGCTAGTTCCTCCTCTCTGGAGAAGACCCCTTGGATAAAGACTGCAGTCATCTCAAGAATATTATATTCCATTCAAAAACTTGGCTACTGTATTTCAGACTTACTTTAACTTGTGTTTTAACTACAGACATTACTAACCTTCAATTGAGTTGCTGAGTAGTGTGCTCCACTCAGTAAACTGAGAAGTTCTTCCTCCAGCCCATGGAAAGCAAATCAGTCTACAGAGAGCATCTGGCCGCCTGTGTGTACAAGCAATCACCTTTTCCATTCCTGTAAAAGAAAAACAAAACATCATTCTACAACAGGACTCTTCACGTATAGGAAAATTACAGTGAGTTAAGTCTAAACTGAAACAATGGCCTGAATATTTTCTACTACCAGAACTGCTTGTGTTACAACAACAATTTGTTAGATATGAGATAACCTTCCTTCAACAGTGTAAACCAGTTCTGCTTTTACAAAGGATGGTGGAGTAGTATTGGGAAATACCCTGGGTTGATTTTTTCTCCGTCACTCACAACAAAACATTACAAGCAGCAAAATAGATTGATAGGGGATTTCAGGATGACCATTAAAAAAATAGGCTTTTAGAATACACACAAAAATAAAAAGTCCATCTAAAGATCTAGAAAACATAAGGACCACCTAGTTCAATATTCTCTCTACCACAGTGGTGAAACAGATGTCTAGGGAACAGCAGGATGTAGTTTCTTTATATACAGGGAACATCTATGAATTACTCTTTCATGTGTTTTACCAGTTTTGCCTTAAATTCCTGTGAACAGTTGACATCTACAAGATCCTCTTGTAATGAGTTGCACAGCTCTATCTGATGCATAAAGAACTATGTCCTTTTTTGTTTCTCATCTGATTCCTACAAATTCATTTGATGGACACAAGGTAAAATAGTAAATTAAGAGTAAAAAGAGTGAATAATACATCTCTAAGGGTTTGCTCTAAAGGTCTTCTGTCATATTGTCTCTGCTCTCAGTCAGCTCTTTTTCCTGAATGAAAAGGCCTGGCTTGCCTAGGTATCCCTCATATGGCACTACTCATGACCATCTTCATTGCTCATCTCCCAACTTCTAATTCTGTTACATTCTTTTGAGACAGTGGAGTGACCAGAGCCACATTCAGCTTTATCACAGCAGCTTTAGTATTTTCATTTAGTGACTGACAGAAGTAACAGCTGAAGAAAGATTTATAAGTACTCCTTCCTTCTTGTTGAGAAGGAAAAACAGCATTGAAAATTCCAAGAGCATTTTCTCAAGTATCAGGTACTGTCTTTACTATCTGAAGACAAAAGCAATTCTCAACTATTTATGTTCTTACACACCCCCCTTTTTTTTTTTTTTTTGGTGTGTCCTTTATCATTATTTTCCCTGTTTTCTTGTCCTTTATTCTTGTTGATTAGATTTGTGACTCTAAGTACTGAAGTGATGTCCTACTACTGATAGTGTATCAGGCTGTGTTCTGTACCTACACAGTCTTTTTTCCCTGCACAAGAAGTTTGAGAAATGCAACCAGATCAGAAGAGGCAGCAATTCAGACCTATTTTAAAAATACATAACACAAGCAGGACAGAAGGAAACTGACCCAAATGTTTCTGTGGCAGCTGTTTGAGTTTAAATTGGAAAGTTTGTCAATATTTGTTAAGAATTACTTCAAAAAACAGTAAGATGAACAAGAAAAAAAAAGTATCAAAAACCACTGGACAGATAATATGAGCTTAAAAGTAGCTGAAGGACAGTGGAACCAATGCTGCAGAAGACAATTCTCCTGGTGGATTCATGCAACTTCAGTACAATTAGTTCCATTTACACAGTCACTTCTTCCACAGAGACACAAAACCTCAAACACTTCAGAAGCCAATGTCTTAATTTGACAGTCAAACAGCAAAAGAAAAAGCTCTTCTCGAACTATTCCAAAGGTGATACAAAGATTTCAAGCATGATAAAGAAGCACATTCAGTCAAAGTCCTTAGATACATTACCAGTCACTGAGAATCTTTTCCACTTACAATAAACCTACAGGTTTATTCCATCACCATCCACCTTACTTCAGATACAAATACCTGAGCAGCTGGGAAGATCACTAGTGCCAGGAAATGACAGCCTGAGCGTGGATCTACTTCTTGGCACTGCACAGCAAGAAGGTGCACAACGACCTGCTTTTAAGTCTTTTCTAGCCTTAAGGGGAGGAGCCTGCACTCCCAAAAAAGGCAGGACTGAGGCAAGCAGCATCCCAGAAAGGAGAGAGAAGCATCATGTGTTAGAGGTGACACACAGCATTTGGCAAAAGCATGAGGAAAGCACGCTGCATTAATCCCAGTGATTTAAAAAGCACAGGTTAGCATGCCCCCGACAGTACAGAAGTTGTAGCCATTTTAATACAGAACCTCACTGATGAAAAAGCATAAAAAGAAAAGCCAGCCTTTTGTCAGAAATATATCCAGAAGGACAGCACTTACACCTCTGCTGGAGAATTTTGCAGGGATCTGAAAATGCTAATGTCAGAGACCATCACCTGATTTGCTTAAAACACGGCATTTAGTTAATAGGCCAGTTGCAATTTCTGCAAGCTGAAAGACATAGCATTGCATGAACTACACACTTCTGGTTACATACGCTGATTTCATGCTAGCTACCAGTTTTGTTTGCCTTCTAATTCTTTTTCTTTGTGTCAAAGAACTAGAAAAATTATTGGGTTTCATATAAAAAATGAAAATTTTCACAAATTAAGTAGTTTCAGGAGATGACTCTCATCCAAAATGTGCTTGCCCTTTCCAGGGCTGAAGGTAAAAGAGGGCTTCACAGAACTGATCTGTTGACTTAGCACCCGTATACAGAGTAGAGTAGACTAGACTGCTTCAGTTGGACGGGACTTACAGTGGTCACCTCGTCCAACTACCTGGCCAGTCCAGGGCTGGCCAAGGTAAAGCATGTTATTAGGGGTTGTACAAATGTCTGTTAAACACTAACAGGCTGGAGACATCAGCCATCTCTCTAGGAAGCCTGTGCCATCTGAACCTCCTCTGGCACAGCTTTGAACCATTCCCACACATCCTGTCACTGGATACCAGAGAGCAGAGCTCAGCGCCTCACTCTCCGCTTCCCCTCCTCAGGAAGCTGTGGAGAGCAATGAGGCCCCTCAACCTCCTTTTCTGCAAACTAGACAAGCCCAAAGTCCTCAGGTGCTCCTCAGAGGACATTCTTTCCAGCACTTTCACCAGCTTTGTTGCCTTCCTGTGGATGCATTTAAGGACTTTCACATTCTTCTTAAATTGTGGGGATCAGAACTGCACACAGAACTCCAGCTGAGCCACACCATGCCTGAACACAGTGGAATAACCACCTCTTTTGACCAGCCTGGGCATACTGCTGAATCACACTGACTCTGCTGGTAGCCAGAACCCCCAGATTGCTTTCTGCAGAGCTGATCTCCAACCACTCCTCCCTCAGTTTATACTCGTGCCCAGCATTACTCCATGCTAGCTGCAGAATCCATCAATGTGACTTGTTAAATTTCATCCCATTAGTCATAGCTCAGTGCTCCAATCTATCTAGATTTGCCTACTTAGGCCTCTTTTACCTCAGGAAAGTCAACAGCATCTTCCAGTTTGGTATCATCAGCAAACTTGCTAGTGGTACATTCCACTCCTGCATCCAGATCATTGATAAATATATTGAACAGAACTGGAACTAGGACTGAACCCTGCAGCACAGCACTGGTGATTGCCTGCAGCCAGGTGTAGCCTCATTCAGTACAACCCTGTGAGCTCTGCCTTTCAGCCAGTTCTTCACCCAATGCACCATGAACCCACTCCTCCAACAGCTGGACAACATGTTCAGAAGGATGCTGTAATCTATAATCCAGAAAAGTTACAACCATTGCTTCACTTAGTCCAATCTGCTTGATGATTGCATTATTCTGTAAGTGCCTTTCAACAGTACGCAGTACAATCTTCTCCATGACTTTTTAAAGAACTGATGTTAGACTAACAGGTTGTCTCTCTGGCCCTTTTTATGGAAGTAATATTGGCTGGGTTCCAATCAAATTCTCCAGACTCTCAAGACTTTTGGCAGAGCAGGAGGGGTCTTGTAACATCCATTAGCTCCTTCAGTCCTCCAGAGTAAATCTTATCAGACCCCAACGGAATTCAGCTGATAATCTGGTCCCCTGCAATTTCAGTGTCCATAAATGGAAAGTCACCGATTCCACACTCGTGGAATTTGTGCTCCTCTAACTCAGGCAGCCCAAGGTCTATCAGTATTATGAAAGACTGAGGCAAAAAAGGCACTGAATGCCTCTGGTTTTTCTTCATGCCTATTAATCAGATGACAGTCTACAACAAGCATTGGCCTAATGTTTTCTTTAGACCTCTTCCTGTAATCAGTGTACTTGAAAAAGCCTTCCTTGTTATATGAAACAACACTGGCCATTCCCAGCTTTAAATGAACTTTGGCCTTTTGTCTTCTTCCTGCTTACAAAATTCACAGTCCTATACTCTTCCTGCAAAGTCTGACCTCGCTTCCAGAGATCACACAATTACCTTTTGATTCTGAGCCCCCTTCCATAGTTCCCTGTTCAGCCAAGGTGGTCCTCTGCCCCAGCTGCTTGACATGACAGAGTGGAATTGTCTGCTTCTGAGTTTCCAAAACGTGGTTCTTAAAGACTGACCAGTACCTGTGGACTCCTAAGCCCTGAAAGAAGATTTCCAGGGTATTCCCATGGACTAAGTGTTCTCACTAGCATCAGAACCCTTGGGTGATGCCATGCCAACCTTCAGCTTCCCTGCTGTAATCCTGCTGTTGCTTGTCATCAATTCTCCTTTAAAGATCTCTTGATCAGTCCTGCCAGCTTGTGCCCAAAGACAGATCTCTCCATCAGGACAGGTGGATCCCATCAGGCCCCAGCATACCTTGCTTCTTGAATGTTCTTCCATGGTTTAAAAATCCAAAGTTCTGGTGAAAGCCCTAGTCCTGGAGTCCAGGTATTGATATTTGGGGCTCACCTGTTTCTTCCAAAGTCTCCCTCCATTACTGGGAGGACTAAGGAAAACATTACCCGTGCTCCAGAATTTTTTCAGCATTATTTCCAGGGCTCTTTTTATCGTGAGATCACTTGTATCCATGTGAAAGAGCAGGAATGGATAATAGTATGAAGGTTGTACTAGACTGTTCAGTCTTGTGATGACATCCCTAATTCGGGCCCCAGGGAAGCAGCAGACTTCTCTGAAAGGAGGGTCTGGTCTGCAAATGAGTGCTTTCATTCCACACTGGAGGGAGTCAGCAGTGCCCATAACTCACCATTGTTTCTTCTCAGTGCTGGTTCTTAACGTGTTTTGTTGCAAGAGGTTGGTCTCTCTGACCTTTGCAAGACTTTGTACCCTGTTCTGTCAGGGTATCTTAGAGGGTAACTTAAAGAGTAAGGAGGGGTTTCTTTTACCACTCTGTGCTATAACATTCTTCCACTCCTCCTTATCCCTTTTGACTCTGCCTTCCTTCTGCTACAAAGCAGATCCAGGACCTGCCTCCCTAGTGGCCATGTTGAGTTGGCTTCCATGTGTCACAGACAGCGGACTGTGGCTCCACTGATCAGTCTCCCTCTCAAACTCTTGAATGCTCCTCAGAAGTTCCTCATCCTTTAAGATTTCTTAGTTGCTCTTTTATAGCAATTTTCTGTCTCTTTTGGACCACAATAGTAATACAAATGGATGTAATGGTAAGTCAGAAAAGTAAGATTCTTTCAGAAATACGATTCTTTCAGAAATCATAAAAAAATAATGCAAGAGTAGATTTTTACCCAGTAGTTATTCATACCAAAAACTCACCAATGTAATTCTTGTTTAAGAACAGAAATGTTGTTTGGACAGTTGCAATTCATTAATAGTAATTTAATATGACTCATTTTGAGTCTGAAGTAAAATAACAAAGAAGGATATGTTTTTCAGTTGCACACCTAGGATTTAAAGAACCATGTTGTGTATGTTGCTTAATTACTGGTAGTTGTGAAATATGTTGGATTATATGTACTGTGAGCAGTGTAATTTGTTTTCTCCTCTGCCAGTCACTATTTATTGTCTCTAATTATTTATTATTTTAACAAATCTGCACAGTTTTAGCACCTTTACTGCAACTATACTTCATTTCCTAGTCTCCCAACTTCAAGGGATAAAAGTTAAGATGCACTTAGATATTTCTCTTAAAAATCACCATTAGCAGTCTAGATGAAGAGACATATATTGAGCAGATCTCATGGCATCCAAAGGAAAGCAGGAGTAATCCTTCTCTCCATGAAAGTCTGGAGACAGAGACAGTTTTAAATTAATCTGAACTTATTATTACTCTAAAGTATGGCCACATAGTATTATACAAAAGTAATAAAACAGGAGCCATGCAGATGAAACATGGAGAGAAAAGTGGATTTTGCAGAAGGGAAGACTTTAGAGATGCACTAGCAGGATCTCCTGGAGAGATGTGGAAAGATGAGTGATGCCAGAGTATTGAGAGATCTTACTTGGAATTCTGCCTACAGTGTTGGTCAGCTTCTACAAGCTCAAACCAGATCTGACGTAGGGCATGACTAGAAAAGAGAACTTATGAAAGAGAATATATTACCTTTTACAAATACACTGGAAGATGAGGGTGAGGGAAGTGAGGTCATTCCAATAAATGATTCGAGATTGTTCATGAATTAACCATGGCTAGAAGTATGATTTTTACCCAGTGAACCCATCAGATTCTGGAACAGCTTTCCAGAAAAGCAACCTGCTTTAAGAGGGACATTCAGGTAATTAAATGGGTTCTATGACATGTATGTGTCATGGCTTGGTGAATACTTTTGGCTTGATGCAGGAATGAGTCTGTACATGTATGAAGAAAGCCAGGTAGGTGCAGTGCTGAAAAATAGCCTTGCTAATAGAGAATCCATTTAGTTTAATACAGAGTCCTTTTTATTATTGTACTTATTACATAGCACATGCACTGAGGTCAGTCTGATAAGATCTGCTGAGCAAGAAAGAAAATAAAATTCAAAAATACTCAGAGAAAAGAGGAAGCCTGGAGGGACTAGAATACAGCAGAAAAGCTGACTTTCTAGTTTTGCAAAAAGAAACACAGTGTCAGTTTATATATAAGGCTGGCCATGGGAAATAAAAGAAAACAGAGTGGAGATTTTTGTTGCTATCTCAGAAGATGAACATGTGCTGACCTACTATCACCTGAAGCATCGTAATAACTAACAGAACTGCTTCAATGGTACAACCAAAAAAAGTGCTTCTTAGAACAAAACTCCACCAAGACCAATTTCCCGCTGTCCCTGCCCTCTGGTCAGGTGCAGACACAGAAATGTACCATGGCAGGATCCCAGCTGCCTAGAGGAGACCTGCCTAGTCTTTCTCCTTGCAGCTAACTCTATAACCAGGGGAAGGCTGTCTGAGTTCCAAAAGCCAGATTTTATAAGAATCAAAATGCAAACAGTGAGTCTTCAAATAAAGACATTTGGGCAGAAAACAGACTCTCATATTCTCAGCTGCTCAGCCCACATTGCAGTGTTTAAACGTCTACCTAAGGGTGCTCAGATAAATTCTCTCTAGATACCAGAGATATCCTACTCTTTGTGCTTTGTCTGCAAGTTTGTGTCATTATGGCCTACTATTGTATGAAGCTAGGGCCAGGATCTTTTGAGAATGCATCCAGAAGCCCACCCCAGGAGTGGGAAACCTCGAGTGGCATGGATGGTGAGAGGACATGGCTGAGTTCTTAGAAAATTGTTCTGCTCCAATGACATGGAAGTTCACCCTTGAACAACTTCTAAACCCCATGAAAATACTGAGATCTGTGAGGGAGAGATGCTGTGGTGAATCCATGGAGGGGCAGCTCATAGTTGCATGCAGGGTTTTGGCCACTGACTACAAAAAGCTGCTTGGTATGGTGCAGCACCTCTGGGGGAAAAGGAAGACAGTAAAACACCTGACATCATGGTGACTCAGGATGTGACTAAACCAAGGGAACAGTCCAAGCCCATGGAAGTTGCCCCTATCCAAAAAGTGAAATATAAGACCAAATCAGTTAGTCCGGTGGATGATGATGAGGGAGTGGCACTTTCACAGACAGCAGACCCAGAACCAGAGATCATTACTCAATCACTCTCATTTGACCATTTCCATGATTTGCAGAAAGATGCTACTTGACACCCAGGCAAGTCCATGCTGACCTGGTTGATCCAAGTTTGGGACGTTATGGGTGAAGGCTTACAATTTGCTGGTGCTGAAGCCAGCTTCTGGGGATCTCTGGCCCAGGATAGGGGTTCATGAGGGAATCAAAATCCCTTTCTCTCTGGGTGCATCTTCCAATGAGTGTAAGAGAGAAATTTGTTTACAGAGACATCCTGCAGGAACTTCATCATAAAATGACTTGGAAGACCATGGAAGAGTGGATCCTGTGCCTGAGAGAAATGGCACTGTTAGAATGGCTTTTTGGAAGGGACAGGCAACCCAATAGCGACCCAGACAAGGTCAGGTGCACATCACAGATGTGGCGGAGCCTTTCCCACCAGGAGCCATGCGTATACTCCAGTTTCCTGGCATCCATGCATTCTGAAGGAAACTGAGAGACAATGGGCTCTGTAATGAGTAAACTCAGGATGTATGATGGCATGGTCTNTGAAGGAAACTGAGAGACAATGGGATGCATGATGGCATGGTCTATGGCCCGTTACAGACCTGTATCTCTACTGTAGAGACATTGGTTGACAGTCTCAAGGCACTAACTACAGAGGTAAAAAGACAAGCAGAGAAAACTCAGAGCAGAGATTAAGGAAAGTTTTCATGTGGCACCAGTGCAAACCAGAGCCTCCGAGGCCAGAGCCAGATGCCCCCTCAGCTAGAGAAAGAGGACAGACCCCATGAACCACAGCGTGATATTTCCTAGTTGACCGTGGAGAAGACATGAGATGGTGGCACAGGAAACCTACCCATGCCCTAGCAGCCTGAGTACAAGAACTGAAGGAGAGTGAAAAAGGGAAATCAGTGAGAGTAAGTGCAGTGCCAGCTTGCCATGGGCAAGGATCTGACCCACTAGAGGGTACCTCCCAAAATGTATTCACAGGGAAAAGCTGTGATGGCTATAACCAAGACCAGTGTTGGAGGGGCCCTGCCTCCAGCAGCCTCTGCCTCCCAGGGCCCAGCAGCACCCATGCTGTCCGTGGCTGTAACTGCACCGAAAGGCAAAGTGGGACTTCAGCTTTCAAAGTTTCATTTACGGTGTTGTTGCTTGTTCTGTTTATTTTTGTTCTATATATTTGTAGTAAAGAACCATTATCCTATTTTCTGCGTTTTCTGCCTAAAGCCTCTTAATTTCAAAGGTTGTTGTGGCTTGAGGAGAGGGAGGTCCTCTTTCTAGTCCAGGGACATCTTGGGTTTTTTTTTAAACTGAGACACTAGTAGGGTACAGAGACACCCTGCTTAAGTAGAGGCATAAATGTCATAGATAATGGGAATCTGCTCCTTTCATAGCCTGTGCATAGAAGGTACACATAGCACAGAGAACACTGGCAATACACTTTTACCACAGCAATCCAGATCTTGCAGTGGGATGATCAGATGCGCAATCCACTTCTAGCCTACAAGAAATAAGGACACAACTAAAATAGGTATGGTGTTTATAAATATCAAGGTGTGGCCTCATAGTGCAGTGGTATGGAAAGTACTCAGTGGACTTGTCCATTCCAAATTGATTACCCAGTGACAAGCAGTAGCCATCCCCACTCTTTTAAAGACAAATACTTTTGTGTAATGATAGTGAAATCCCCATGCCTGCTCACAACCAACTCTGTCTCTTTGAACTGGAAGTTCTACATTCATCCTATGGGCTATGTTGTCCCATCAGTTTGAACTCAACTCCTGTGTCCACACCTATTGACTCCCCAATAGAAGAGGAAATTCAGTAGCAAGGACTCCAGGAAAACCTTTCCAAGTTCTTTTTTTCCTCTCACAAGCAGAAATATGCTAATAAGGTATGGAAATAAATACAAGATTCCTTTCAAAAATCAGTAATGGGGCCAGATTTCTTAGTCATAGCATGACCTACAATAGTATCTGATGACAACTGGAGTAAAACCGTATTTTAAAATGATATTGCCTTTGCTGCAAAGGAAGCAGCTGTGGGGATGGCAAGTATGAAGTGCAGAGAAACTGTGAGGCTCAGATAGTAACCTAAGATAAAGATGTAACTTAGATGCTGATAATGAAAGAGACAATCTGTCCCTTCCCAGCTTCTTAGAGCATAAGGCTCTACCCCAATCTTTTTATCAGCACTAGCAACTACATCTCTGTAATAAGAGTACATTGTTTATCAAGGTGAAAACTAATACTTATCCTGTAGTTTAGTTTTCACCAACATCAGTCAGCCAACCCTATACAGTCTCATCCTCCTCTTGTTGAAAAAGATGGGTGGCTTTTCTGACCTTTTTGCAAGCTTTGATCTGCTTAATCCACCTGGACAAGTGCATGTTGATACTACATATACAGCCCCAAGGTTTGGATGTAAAAGACACAATTGTGCAAACCTAATGGAGTAATTTGCTCTTAAGAATTATTTTACAACTCCTCCTGAAACAAAGAGCCTGCAGAGTGCATCTTATTGGCTTGAAAGGTACATTCAGCTGATCCAGTTTTCATTCGGAA
>VXBX01001501.1:94591-192830 GCA_013400415.1 Scytalopus superciliaris | reverse complement strand
AAAAAAAAAGGGCAAGCAAACAAAAAACCCCAACAAAACAAAGCCTGGAATTTAGACTTTGGTCTCTCTTTTACTTCCCAGAGGGAAGCTGTGTGGTAGCATTCAAAGTTGTGTTTCAGCAGAGAAAGAGATACAAGGAAGGTCACTACCAAGTGGAATTCATGAGAGCTTTGTAAATCTCAACATGCCACATTCCAGAGTGGGGATTTTCAGATGGTGACAGAAACAGTACCTTATGAACTGTCTTAGCACAACTCTACTTTCCTTCTGTTCTTCATAGAGTAATCTGTCTGATACTCTCAGCAGCCACAGCTGACATCTGCAGGAGTTTAAGATGATGAATATCAGGGAAGAAATGTTCAGGATAATTTGCAATTTAATATTAAGTGGCATTGCATTTTATTTCAAGCTTGAAAATAGAAGAGCTAAATGTGTCATTAGCTTCAGCAGTTAGTTTTGAACCACTGTCCTGCTTTGTGTTACACAGGAACTACTATTCAAAGTATTAAAAAAAAAAAAAAAAAAAAAAAAAAAAAGAGGAAGAAAATTAAANAAAAAAGTAAAAGGAGCAGGCAATTTAACAGTTAGGTGGTTACTAAAGAATTAATGATTAAACAATTCTTTCTGATGCTAAACATTTTTCATTTCAGCTGGAGGATTGGTGGCTGAATGTGGCTTATCTTGATCTTCGCATCTCAACACAAATACACTGCAATATGGGAGGCCCTGGTCCCTATATTGAACACTGCTGGCCACCAAAAGAGGGCACTCAGATAGAAAGAGCATGTGTAAATATATGGCACACCCTGAAATATTGGGATCTGTTACGAAAGTAAGACTTTAGGAAAAAATAATTGATCCTAAATGTTAATGATCTGTGTATCCTTTAGCTGCAAATGTATGTTTATGTTCATTAGCATGTATTCTTTGCAGTAAAAAACAGGTTTGTCTTACCTGCATTTAATTCCATCATTATAATTTCTTGTGTTTAATTTTGGTGTATTTGTTGCTACAGAGAGAAGGTGACCATGGAGAGATCTGGGAATGCTGTTCTGGACATGAGCCAATTTCGAATGCTCTTCTGCACTTGCAAAATTCCTGGAGTTACCAGAGACTCACTTGGCAGCTATTTTAAAACTGGTAAACAAATGAAAATTGGGGGTTAACAGAAGCAAATGATTTTCAATATGGAGTGCTCACTTTAACCATAAAATAGTTGCTTCCTCAAGCACTAAATCAGATACTAGTTGTTAAGTGCTTATATAAGAAAATAAAGAAGACATCTCATCTACAAGTGCTCTTTTTGGTCCAATATTTAGTCCTTACTAAATAAGAGAAAGCTCTGCTTCAAATTGTGTGTTACCAGTCTGATGCCTATAATAAGTGAGCCAGCATTAAGAATTGATAAAAGACAAATTCTGTTTGTTGTAAGTGCTTGTGGATTCTCTGTATTATATGGACAGAATTTCACCATCATTACTAATGGTACTTTTTTCACATCTGAGAATGCATTTCTCAAGTTTATGCTTATATATTCTGTTGGGATAATTCTTACATGCTTTTTATCGTTGTGCTGTTTCTTGGCTTAGTCAGCTGGTTCTATTATCAGCCTTGAAAGTACTCCATACAGCATCCTGAGGGCATTCTCTTAAACTCCCAACAGTTTTCTAGGGTTCAGCATCAAGAGCTAAAGTGTAATGTTCTTATTCATCCCTCACTGCCAAATACTGTAGCATTAGTAATCAGCAAACTGAAATTGTAACAGGCCTCCTACACGCATTCTTATGCATACAGAGCTGTTCAGTAGTGTTGCTCTAGATAATCATGGGAGGTATGAGTTCCAGTAAGCCTCGGGAATTCAAGACGAAGAAGGTATTACCTTGCTTCATAGAAAATAGCCAAGCAAATCTCCATACCACATGAAATTATGATAAAATGCAAAGTTGAAGGCAAATCTCAACGGTTTTTATCTTACCACTACAGCTGAAGAGTCAATTCAAGTCCTAAAACTTAAAAGAAACATTCAAATGGTAGGAAGTCAATGGTCATGATCACAATAAACAAAGGTGTTATCCAGTGGAGAGGCAATTTGTGTCATTCCTGTCCCTCTTCTACCTTAAAATATTATAAGAGCATCATTAAGCAATGATCTTGCTTATATAATTTTTCATGTCATACACAGCAAGTGATACCCATTTTCATGTAGATTGTCTGCCTTCAGGTGAAAATATTTGATCCAGTTAGTTGTCTTTTTTCTGTGAGTCATGGAGTAATACAAATACCTCCAGAGAAGGATTTGGGCCATTAAAATGTGCAAGTATGTAAGATAGATACTATCTAAGATAGAAGGAATTGCCATGTGGAGGGATCTGTTTTTCTCCATTGGCCATAGAGGGAACTGATGTGGTCTAAACACTTAAAGCAGTATTTAGATTGCAGAGTAGAGCACCTAAAGTTTGTCAGGTAATGTCAGTTTGGAGTCAAAGACCATACTAAAAGCCAAGAGAGCCTGATCAGTGGAGCTTGGGGAGCTGTTTGGTTCAGCCTGCAGCAGACACCTTCATGAGAACAGGTGAAGAGTTCCTGAGATGTTACTGAGTGTATTGGGCAGATCGCCACCAACTGTTGTGACGTATCCAGCACTTAATTCTAGGTATGGTAACTTCCAAATTTAATTCTGCCCTTTGCTTTAGACACTAAGGTTAGGAAAATGCTACCTAAAATACTTGAATTGGTTGTCATCCCTTCTTATTTTTGCCATATTAGAAGTTAATTTCATGATCTATAAAGATGAGGTCTAAATGAAATGATAAATTCCTCACTCTAGAATGTCTTTAACCAGGTATGTATTGAATTGTGTTACTTGATTTAGAAAGTAGGACTGTAACAGCCTTGTAGATAAGGTTAGGACTTCTTTGGCTGCCCATTCAGTTCCATACTTGTGAGTAAAGTATCATACCTTTTTTCTTTTTCCCAGAGTAGAGTACTGGGCTAGAAGAGATGTAGCACAGTGGCTCAGTTTGAGAAAAATACAACAATATTTCTTGGAAATTTGACAGTTCTTATCTTTTCCGGCTTTAGTCTAATTTCCAGATAGATGGGTTCAGTAGGGCAGTGCTACACAAATATACCTGGCCTGGTGTGGGCCAGTATCATCTGTTTATGTGCAGTGGCCAAATTGGTGTGTCAGTGCTCCCTTTTTACAGATGTGCATGTGCTGGTCAGGTGTGATTGACATGGTAGTGCATCATGAGCTGCATAACTGAAACTGGTCACATCTGACACCTGAAGGACTCAATCATTTGCAAAGTGTCTTAGGAGCAGACTTGCTCAACAAGCTCATGCAAGAGAGGAATGTTGCTAGATCACCTTTCAGCAAGGAACACTCATTTCAGCAGAGGAGGTTCCTACAAGATACACAAATAAATGACATTTGCTACTAGGTAATCACAATGACTTCAAGTAGTTTGTAACAGTGAAAGTTATTTATGACTTATGTTGATTTTTAAAGTGTCTTCAAATTTGCAGTAAGATTGTACAATTGGACTTCAAAAGTTACTCTTTATTTAGTCTTTCCTGGTTTTAGCTGTGTGATGTCTGCCACATTTTGAACAAAAAAGGATCTGTAGGACATCCTGAATCTGTCAGTCACTTTATCCCCGAGGTTGCATTTTTATTTATTCTTATTTTTCATTTCAGAGGCTGAAGGTGAATGCCCGTCTCACTTAATAGTCCTGTGTCGAGGTCGAGTGTTTGCATTTGATGCTATGCATGAGGGCAGTATGGTGACTCCTCCAGAGATATTCAGGTTATCAAAATACTTTGTTTTAAATGAACTGTTTTATTTAAGCTACATACCAAGCAGGCTTTCTTTTTTCTATTCCCTTCACCCCAAAGAATTAGATATGAGACTGGCTACAGCTTCTCCTTTAGCTGAAGGTTCAGGTTTGAGTAAGGTCTTGTTTACTGAATGGCAGCTTCTTTCTGTAAAGCAGAGGGAAAGCATTTGGTCCTTCAAATACTAAATTTCATCACTAGTGCAACTGGTGATGTTTAAAGCTTTTCTGTGCTGTATCTCCCATCTCCCAGTAGCATGTTCGGGTACTGGCTTTTAACTTGTCAGTGCAGTTGTGGCCACAAGGTTTCCCACACTGTTGGTCAAACTGATGTCACATACAGAAAGAGTTTCAGCACAAGTCTCTTGTGACCAATTTGGAATCCCTATGCATCTACTTAGTAAGGACGGGTTGTTAATTTTGTCTAGGGATAACTTACTGCATTTGTCAAAGTGCTGCTTACAGAGCACAACAGAAGGCTTGTAATTAAAATTGGCAAAAAGTATATGGTCAAATTCCTCAGGCAAGACAAAACTTGGTTAGAAAAGCTAAAAATCACTTTTTTAAAAAAAAGTCTGGGACTTCAATATGTAATATTTTAACATAGGTATTCCTGATTTTTGTAGCTGTACCAGTAATGCAAGTAACAAATAAACACCTGGAATACAGAAAAAACCCCCTAATGCTATTGTCTATAGGAGGACCAGGTTGGGTTGGGTTTGGTTTGGCGTTTGGAGGTTTTTTTGGCTTTTCTTTTATAACTTCATCATGGTTGTCTTATATTTTTCATAACTTTGTAACTAATGATCAGTAGTGAAGTTTAATGGGTAAGAGCACCAGAACAAAGGACAAGCCAGGATTGAGTGCCTGTAATTTGTGGAGTTGCTTTAATACCTAGAAAAACATGAAAAAACTGAATTTGCAAACTTAAAATTACCCCTCTGTTAATAGTTCTTCCAAAGCAAAACACAAGGAAAAGGTGGGAGGAGAATTACTCTTGTGTAGTTTGGATTCTGCATTTAGGATGTACTGTAGCTAGTGTTCTGCCTTAAATTTCAGGGTTTATCTGGAGTGGAGGATTTGTCCTGTGTCTGATTAGTTGCTATAAAACCTGCAAAGCTACAGTTTGAATTAACCATTACCGTCTGAAAACAGAGCAGATGTTCAATTGTCCTTAGAGTTTGAGGGAGATGGTTCAAGCTTCCTGAAAATTCGCATGGCCTGTGAATATGGAACCAAAATTCCAGCTTCACAAGAAAGAGAGAGAGAGAGAAAAAGGTGACTTTTTTTTTCTCTCCTTCTGTTCTTTGTTAACTTCAGGTTTTTATCTTCTTAAAGGCAACTTACATACATACAGAAAAGATGCCACAGTGAGCCAGATGGACCAGGACTGGCAGCCCTAACAAGCAATGAAAGGACAAAATGGGCAGAGGTAGGAATGCTTCAACATTTGGTTCCTGAGAAAAGCATTGTGATCACTGGAAATACATTATTTCATTTAGCTTTGTCTTTTTATATCTTCTAGTTACGGGAATATTTGATTGATCTTGATCCAAAGAACTTAACTCTTCTGGAAAAAATTCAGAAAAGTTTGTTTGCGGTCTGCCTTGATGATTCTAGTCCCCATGCAACTCCTGAGGACTACACTGAGGTAGTTAAGGATTTTTGATAATTCATATCTGGTAATCTTTACATAAAAATATCTTCTGTGTATAGACAGAAGCAGAGTTTCCTGCACTTTCATAACAGAAAATGAAGCAGACAAATATGACATAGTGCTTAATTTTGATCCATAGGAAAACTTAGTAATTTGAATTGTTAGGACTTTAGAAGGGCGACTGGCTGAAATCCGTCTTCATAACCTTTTAGCCCACTATCCTTCAGCGTTTTCAAAAACATAGTCATCAACTTTTTATCACACTTTAATTAAAGACTTGGGCTTGTAATCATGTTTCATCTTGAATTGGATGAAAATGTCTTCTCTATGGCGGGGGAGGGGGGGGGTTTACCCTCTTCATGTAGACTGCGTGTAACTGATGACAGAGGTTGGCAGTGTACTCTGTTTTTTAAAACTCAGTGTGTGCCCTTTGCTTTAGCTCACACGGCTGGGGCTGACAGGTGATCCGACCTTACGCTGGGGAGATAAATCCTACAATAGCATTTTCTTTTCCAATGGAACCTGCGGCGCGTTCTGTGATGTAAGTTGAATTTTTGTCCATCTTACAAACCCTTTGAGTATTTATCTACTGAATTTTCCCTTTCAGAGTATAATTTTAAATGCTTAATGCGTTCTGCTTTAGTATAGCCTTGTTTACCAGGCACCTTGTCTGGCACGTTTCTGAAAGCAGTCAGCTTTCTCAGTGTTTGATAGTGTATCATACTTTAATTAAGAGCATGAGATCTGAATTCATAATCTCATTTCTAAGAGTATTTAATGAGGGTGTTACAAACAAATAAACAAAAAAAAAATACAGTGCACAAGAAGGTTTAAAATTGACTCTTTGTATGATGTATCTGTTTGAACAGCTGTGTTTTTTAAACTCGTGGTTTTTTAAGCTCATTATTGCATGGCCAGAGGGGCTTACATCTTGCCTGAAATCTGCCTTTCCACAGCAGTAGTACATTGTGCTTCCCTGTCTGGCTGCAGAGCAGTCAAAACAGTGGGTGAACTTAAAGTCCTTCTCTGTTTATTGTAGAAACCAGAAAAACAAGTCCAACTCTGTGCAGTAAAGCTGTTGCTCTGCAGGGAAAAGAGTGGGATAGGTAAAAAAGCAGTTTGATCATCTTGCAGTTAATGCAAATAATGTGATTTCTTGTCTTATCTGATTCTAGCATTCTCCTTTTGATGCCATGGCTTTAATTACCATGTTATCTTATGCCGAAAAGAAGATTATTGAAAATGAGGGAAAGTGGAAGGTATCTATCCTTTATAAACTTTCAAGGTTATTAGTTAACATGTCTTTTCTTGTGGATAACATTTGCTGTTTTCCCTTCTTTCTTTCTATCTTTATTTTCCCAGGGATCAGATAATGTGAGGGATATTCCATGGCCAGAGGAACTTGTATTCACAGTGGATCAAAAAATTATAAATGAAATTGGACGTACTAAAGAATTGTATTACAAGAAGGTGGAATTTCTTGATGCTTCTCTTAGTTGTGCCTGATACTATTTTGTTCTATTTACATGTTTTTAGTTGGTCTTTCTCCATGCTGGAGAACAGGAATGAATATGTTACTGATAAATTGATGAATCAGGGGACTTAACAGTTGGTTAAATTTGTTACATTGTTGGTTTATGTTGAGTGTGTTTTGAAGTGGATCAAGTTGTGGTATTTCTTGACTGCTGTGTTTTTTTTCTCCTTTGGTATGACAGGTATCTGACTTGCAGCTGGTGTCTTATGCCTTCACATCCTTTGGCAAAGCATTGATTAGGAAGAAGAAACTTCATCCTGATACATTTGTGCAGCTTGCCCTTCAGCTTGCTTATTACAAATGCCATGGACGGTAAGAAAACATCAGATTAGGAAGAAAAAACTAGTTTCTGGAGTAAAGCAGTGGCTTTGCAATGTTACTGTGCAGTTTGCTATGGTGATGTGAGAATGAAGAACTAAGGGTTTTTTAAAGTAACAGTTGCAGAGGGCCAGACTTGCTTCAGAAGGATTGTATCCTTGTGACTGTAGGGAAAACGTATATATATTGCAGACTGGAGGGCAGAACACTGTCCACAAAAAGGTGAATTTGGGCTGTACAAGCGAAATATTTGGGCAAACACCAAATGCTTGGTGGGTCAGGATTCTCTGCTGTCAAATAGTTGGTCAAATGGAGAAGAAAGCTTTATCTGTAGCAAGTGACAGCCATCAATAAAATGTTTAGTCTTCCAAGCTTGTAAAAAGCCTCACAAACCTCAGTGTCTCACTTTCTTTAGCAATATTGAACGTGAAGAATTGAGCAGTGACCCTCCAAATGCCTACTTACTACATTTTTGGGTGTGTCATTTTATTTTGTATTGCTGATTAAAGGGGTCATTCTTCCTCATATCAGTATTACCAAATTTCTCTTTGTTAGCTAGCACTTATTATGGCTTAAGTCATTACTGATCTGGAGAGTATTGCTTGGTTCAGAATGAAGGTTTCCTCATAGGAGCACGATGCTTAGTCACTGGTGGGGTCTGTCTCGTCATAACAAAGGCTGGTAGATCTGTGTTTGCTAAACATTAGGTTAAATTAATTGTCTGACTAAAATAACCTGTTTGGTCTCTTGTAAACATACAAATATGTTTGATGTAAGTTGTATATTAAATGGTAAACTGTCACAGAGCTGGAGATGCTCCAGGTAAAAGCTGAATGGCTGTCAGTATGCAGCAGGGAAGGTTTTGAGCCTTTTCCCTCTAAATGCATTGGGACACAGCTTATTTTAAACGTGTCCCTTAATTTTTGAGGATTTGGATGGTGTAGGTGGTTTCTTTAATGGAAATATATAGTGAAACTGAAGCTGTAATTTCAGCCTATTTTTGCTAGAGACTGGTAGATGTGTAGTCTGCAGAAAATAGCCACAACAATGCAGACTTTCAAGGTATTATTTCAGTCATCTGTCTCATAAAAGTGCATAGAGTTCCTTTGTGGCTCATTTTCAGATGCAGAACTTAAAGCAAATCAGTGGATTTCTGCTACTTGTAACTGAGCTAGACATGTACGATCTTTGGCAGGACATTTTGAGTCCTTGAGAGAGCAAATAGTTTCGTTAAGTTAATGAGATGCTCTTCCCTAATTTTTGTTCTTAGTCCGGGCTGCTGTTACGAAACTGCCATGACCAGGCGTTTCTATCATGGCCGCACAGAGACCATAAGACCATGTACTGTGGAAGCAGTGGAATGGTGCAAGTCCATGCTGGATCCTTCTGACAGTGTAAATACTGAAATCCTGCTTGAATCATCATGCATTTAGAAGGCCTGTCATTTGAACTGCTTAAAACTCATTTTTCTGTTGTCTCATTGATGAGAGTTAACATCTTTCAAGTGAGACAGATTTCAGATGCTGAGTTGCATGAACTCTGGTTCTGATCATTGTGACTAAGATGTGCTGTCCTGTGGGCTTGTTTGTTTTTCTATTCTATTTACATTTTGGCTTCCAGAATGTAACTGTCTTGAATTACATTCACACTGATTTTTTTTATTTTATTTTATTTTTTTATTTTTTTTTTTTTTTTTTACCTCAGAAAGTTACTGGGTTGGAACCAAAGTATTCTGCTGTGTAGTGGTTCTGTTGTTTTGATTCCCAAGTGAAACCAGGAAATGTTTATCTAAAATTTGCATCAGAGAGTAGGATTGAAATCTGTTTGTGTCCTAGTGACAACAGGGATGTATTCCAAAGTGTCTATGAATGGCTGAACTGGAGACCTTTTCTTTTCCCAGCAACTACCCTCTGGTGCTTGGCTGGCAAAGCATGTCATGCCTTTCTTGCCAAGTGAGAGCTGTACTAAAGCTGTTTCTGTTATCCTCACTGCACATTTCTCAGAGCCTGAGAAATTAAGCAAGGAGAAGACTTTTGAGACAAAGGCTGCATGTCATTAGAAAATTCAGTGCATCTGAGAAACATACAGAAATGTGGCTGTCAGAAAGTATGTGTGATTGATAATTCTAGCCTTCAAGAGCACTTTTCCCTGGTCTTCATGGGCTTCTTTTGGCATGTGCTGCAGCTTTAAAACTCAGTTTTCTGGCCATGTTCCAAATCTGCTGTCCTATTCCAGTTATGGATTCCTGTTACTTCCCTGCTGTTCATTTACCTTCTAACTATTTATCAGCTTCTGTGGGTAATACACACAGAGGTTTGTTACTTCCAACACTAGTTGTAGCCTTTTCCTCTTTGTAAAATTAAATAGCATCTCCAAATATCTCCTTATTGTTGTTTTTTTTTTTTAATGCTGAACTCCTGGGGCTTAAAAAAATCAGTTCAGTAGTATTGAAATTAACATGCTTAAAAGTCTGCCTTATGTATTTTTTAGTTAATATTTTGGAAAAAACACTTTTGTCTGAAATTTTCTTTTGCCCCTTTTGAGCTTATTAGATTGACTTTTATCCAGATTGAGTGCCTTGTTTCATATTTTCTGCTGCAGCCTCTTGGGTGATGAATAAAATGATAAAGGATGCTTCTTAAGTAGTTACAGAACTAGCAAGATCTAAGATCTTGGAAGTCAAAATGTTGATTGTCCAGAACTGTTTCTCAGGGTATCCTTTATAAAAAGCATGCTCTTTGTATTCTCTGATTTTAATATGTTAGTTGCAACATAAAATTGAAAAAACCTCATAACATTGGGCAGAACTGGCAATCAACAGAGAAAATTTGGGAATGCACTTGGCATCTGTCTGTATTTTAGTTAGGGTCTTTTTTTGTGTTATTTTCTGCCTTTTTTTTTTTTCCTCATTGTTTCCTTTTTTTTTGTCATGAAAAGTGATAGAATAGAGTATTTCTTTTGGAAGGGGCCCACAATGATCAAGCGCCTTGTCTAATTCAGGGCATGATGACCATGTAAGTGCAACCACACCTGGTAAAAGCTAGTGTCCTGAGTAAGGGGTATTGTAGGCAATGTTGGGGTTTGGTTACTCTAGTTCACAGTGGTTACTTTGCATTGTTTCAGCTTTTTTGGGAAGGAGCATGAGATTTAGAGTATTGTTCACTGCGAAAGTGATCAAAGTAACAGAACAGAGATATGGGAAACAAATAGGCACATTCTTCTGAAAAAGGATTTTGGATTTGGTAGAAGGAGTTTGAGAGAGGTTCTGTTGTACCTTTAAAGTTTCTCCACTTCCTTCTATCTAAAATTGTTAGAAACTGCAAAAGCAAAAAACTTGCTGATCTGTGATTCCTGATGTGTTATTCATTTGGATTGTTTTTTTTCTTTTTCTTTTTTTCTTTATTTTTATGCTGTCTCCCCCTACTTTACACAGACTTACCAACAACTACAGCTGATGCGTAAGGCATTTGCAAAGCACAATAAAATGAGGAAGGAATGTGAGAATGGAAAAGGTACTCTGGGATCAACATTTTTTGGGTGTTTTTTTTTTTCCTTGTGTGTGAAAAGGGAATATTGTTGTATGCTAATACATTTTCTCTGTCTCCTAATTTTCAACTGGAATGTAAAGTACCTCTTAACATTTTATACTTGAATTTTGGGGAGAACTAAAACCTAGGCCTTGGACCCTTCCTTGTACCCCAAACATATATTCGTTTTGGATATTAATTCCTATTTTTTGCCTAGCTAAATGTTATTTCAGAATATCTTCCAGTCAAATATATGTGGAGAGTGAAAAATCTGGTCTTTTAAGGCAGAGGAGAGATTTGGGTGAGATACTTAATCCGGCTGTGTTAACATTGTCCATTATTTTATGAATAAGAAAGAGAAGCTGGGAAATAATCACCTGATGAACTTCATGCCCTCTTCATCCTACTTGGTGTGTTATCTAGACAGTTGTGGCCCTGAAAGCCTTTTTGCCTTGTTCACATAACTGCCAGTGGGGCACTTTCACTGTGTGGGACTCCTCTTCCTTGGCTGAAGTGGGAGTTTTCATGGATTTTGTTTTCCACAGGAACTGTGCTGGGTTTCTGTTACTTAGGTGATTTGCTTTTGTGCTCAGTGCTGCAAATTGAAAGTGATGAAGGCCTCTTACATCAAATATATGGGAAATGCTTTTGGATGCTACAGTATGAATCTTGTTCTTCAGTAGACTGTTGTTGATCTGTCCTTCAGCTGTTATTTGAGCTCCCAGCTATCCAGACCAGAAGAAACAGAAACACAGGAAATGCTGCTGTTAGTGATTCTGTGTTTGCATGTATTTGACAGGCTTTGATCGTCATCTTCTGGGTCTCCTGCTCATAGCACAGGAGCAAGGACTGCCAGTGCCAGAACTGTATGGGGATAAGGCCTTCACAGCTAGGTAATTCATGTTCTTGTCCTGTGGGGAGTTGTATCCCTTCGTACCAAGGCCTTTGTTATATTGGCCTTACTCAAGCTGATTTCTTGATCTCTAAGACAAAATAACTTTCATAAAACTCACTTTGTTTTAAATTATATCTTTAAAAGTGCTGGTTTTCTTTTGTGTTCTTTTACAGTGGAGGAGGTGGGAATTTTGTCCTTTCAACTAGTCTGACTGGCTACACTAGGTTTAGTGGATCTGCACTTCCCATGGTAGAACATGGCTATGGCTTTTTTTATTCAATCAGAGATGACAGGTAAGGTGATAATATTGTTCTGGGCACGGCTCTGTCTTTATCCCAAAGGGAGAGGTAGCTAATAATTAGAATGAGGAAAAGAAAACACAGAAGAAATATGGCTGAACAAACATGTCAGAAGAGGTTGAGAAGTGCAGTACATGAAATACAGGCATTGGTGTCCTCAGAAAGTATATGTGGGAGGAAGGAAGAGCAGGTGAAGTAAGCATCAAAATACTGACAATAAGCAAAATGTAAAGGGTGGGGAACGTGAAAGAAGGGATTAACAAAAGTAGTTAACTTACTTTAAAATAGGTTGTCATTTCAGAGATCATTTGTAACATGTAAATATGTTTCATGAAAAGGTTTCTAGCCAAGCTAGAGTAGGTAAGAGTATAGGTGAGCACGCTGCCCATTGTTCTTGGAGCGACACACACATCTCAACTAAACCAGAGCCCTTTGAGTAACAACGAGAGCTAAAATGTTTGGCTGCACTTCTCCTAAAATTGTAGGATTTGAAAAGACCCAACTTTGGCTTATTGGTCTTACAGACAAAAATTACTGGTTTTTTATGAAAACTAAAACTACTTTGACTAGAATGTTTAGAGATAAGTTGCTGTTCTGTGATTTAGGTGTCATTCAAATGACTTCAGAAAAAAGTTAGATACAGAGCTCATTTGAATCAGTCTGAGCATACAAACCATTCATACATTGATATATGGCTCTTTTAAAATAAATGGAACTAGATAAACATTTATCTTTTATATGTAAATAGAAAAAAAAAGTATTTAAAACCTTAAACTAGTTGCAGAAGGATAACTATCATTCACAGCATTTTCAAATCTAAGCAGGAAAGTTCTGTCACTTTATATAGTAATGGGCATTTAAACCAAAGTATCTGGTTTCAAGTTCTGTCAATGTTATTGCTTACTGAAGGCACTAGGGATCTGAGTCCTTTTTTAATGTGGAGACAGTATGTGACAATTTTTACTTCAGGACTTATGTCAATAATTTCACATTTCAGGGCAATTTGTGTGACTTTGTCCTAGACCATGACAATTAAGTGCAGTAACTTTACTATTTTCTATATTGATAGGATTGTTGCAACCTGTTCTTCTTGGAAATCCTGTCCAGAGACTGATGCAGAAGTGCTGTGTAGAACTTTGTTCCAGTGTTTTCATGACATGCTACGGTTAACAGTTACAGCTCAGCTGTAAGCTTGGTAATGGTGTTAAAAGGCTTTGCAAGCTCACGAGTTACATGTAGTACTTAAAAATGAAATGCTAATCAAGAGTACTGTTACAGTCAATTCAAGACATTTAATGATCTATGTGAAGTCTACCTATTTTTATGGGATTTACTGTGGTAGCAGTACCCATTTAAGAGTAATGTAGCCATTTGCAACAGCAATGCAAGCAGTAGTACCTTATCTGTGTAGAACTATGCAATATTAAAATATGCCTCAACAATGCAAATGTACGTCGAGATGAGATGAAGTGGAGAATTGATGGGAGACCTGTATTTATGATCTCAGTAGTAGCATGGGGAATGGTTTGTAGTCTACTGATACTGCTTATACCAGTGGAGCACTTAATTGTGTACTTAATAGTAACCACACTATCCTCTTAGGTGATTATGCTTCCTATTCATAGTGGTTTGTGAAACAGAAGGGCTGCCTCCATTAGGATATATACTTTATATTTCATTTTTGCTATCAGGATTATACCAAATAAATGTATTCGTGAATGGGGATGTTCCCACTACATTTGTAGTATGAGAGCACTACAATCTGAAGTATTTTGGAAAAGGATTACTCAATAAAGACAGAAAGCAGCATGAGTTTCAGATTTCTCAGTTTTCATATTCTAGTGAACTGTGAATATCTGCTGCTTTGCACTAATAATACACAATAAAAGTAAGCACTGAATAGTTTGATATGGTTCTCAGGATTTTAATACTTGATTCCTCTGAGCAGCTTTGTATTTTCCTATCACAGAAATAAAATTCTTCTAAAAATGAACTGTGTATTAATTAATGTTTAGCTGGACTGTTTAATGTGTAGCAACTTTGAAAGAGATGATCTTGGGGGCAGGTGAACTTGAAATTAAATTTGTAAAGTACTCATTGTTTTTTCTCTATCTTTTTGGAGTTTAAGAAAGATCTTATTATTTGTTTTAGAGAAGCATATTCATTATCCACAGTTGCAAGAACAGAGTTTGCCTTTTTATTTCCTCCCTCAAAGCCTGACACTCCTCTACAAGCCAGGGTGTTACACTGTATCTTGTTACCTTAAAAAATGATCTTCTCATTTCAGCCTTTGTCTTCCCTGCCCTTATTGGGCTACTTGTAAGTTCTGTCTCAGTTAAATCTGGCAGCCATTCCTTGTTTAATGTTTTGTTTGAGATCTTCCAAAACTCATACAGAGAAAGAATCCGTTCCTGTTCTGCAGTGCTTATAAGAACCCACCCTCTTTCTCAGAGGTAAATGCCTTTTTCAAATCTCTTTTAGGGAAGCCTGTGTTTTTATGGTGCTGTGATAAATTAGGGTTTTGGATCAAGCTATGCCTGCTGACGTTTATTCTTTATTTCAGTAAGTTCTGTCTGACAGTTACAACCTTTCACCCCTCAATGGGGTTAGTAAACCTGGTTGCGACTGCTATAGGGACAGTTTGCCTTGAGCAGCACCAACTGGCCACTCCCATGCATTTCATGTCCTGCTTTGAACAGTGATCAGAGAAAAGCAGATGCCTCTTTCAACCCAGAGCTGCTGCTGCCACCTCTCTTACTCTACAACCATGCCACTGTCAGCCTTTGGGATGGTGGAGAGGTGGTTTCATGGGATCTGCAATAGGACTTAATAAAATAGCAGAGCGAACAAATACATAAACTGGTCTGCAGGTCCACCCTTCTGGTTCTTACCTCAGGAAAATCCTACTGATTTTTATAGGGATCTTACCTAAACATACAGGTAAAAACTATCTTTAGTTTGTAAAACAGTAGATTCCTTCAGAAGAATGGGCTGTGATTATAACAATTATTAAATGCCTCCATTTCAAGAATTACAGCAGCCAATAACAATGTCATGGAAACTTTGGGGGGGAAAAAGGAAGGTAATTTAGAACACTACCTTTAGAACATTACCTGAAATGTCAAGAACATTAGCTTGAAAGGAAAGATAATCTATATTTTTTATGTCAAAACTGAGTTTGGAATGAAAGACTTTATGATGCACTGACAGAGGTAAATTGTCACTCCGTTTATTGGTGTTAATTTATGCTCATTTTTAAAAAGAATGTTTCGATATACATGTTTTTAAAGAAGCATTCTTTAACTTGTATGATGCTTGCAAACTGTCCATACATAAGCTCTATAAGCACAGTGGCCTAAACTTAGATGAGGTAAAAACTCTTCTTAGCATTAGGCAAAACTATCTAAGTTCCTAGCAGAACTGTCTCTAAATTAAACTGCCTTTCTCCATGCTGTCTGTATATCAACTAAATGCATAATACAAGGTCAAAACATTATATCATGACTTTTCCCCCTCCCCCCCCCTTTTTTTTTTTTGTAACAGCACTTTACGAGAGTGAAATGCAAGTTCTAGCTCCAAATCTGGTTTGTCCTTTGTGTTTACCAACAATACAAACATTACATACGATGCCAAAATTGCCAGTTAAGTCCTGGTTGATAAAGAATTGCTCAGAGTCTGCATGTTTGAGCAGCAGGTATTTGTTTATGAACAGTGGGGAGTGAGGGTGTAGCGCTGCCCAACCCACTCCTCCCACACCGTGTAAACCCACAGAGTTTTTGCACTTTTCTACTACAACATATGCAAAACACTTTCTTAAAGATCTATTACAAATTAATAGTGTGCACTGATAATTTTGTACATATGCATAGCTGGGTGTAACTGGGGCAGTGTCTGTGCTGGTGCTTGCACAGTTCTCTCAGGTGGTTGTGTTGCTCCCTTCAGCCTCTCGGGGGCCTTTCAGGAGGTCTCCATCACTTTGAACTGTGGACCTTTTTGTTAGACGCAGGTCCTGTTTTGTTGTTTTTCCCTGGAAAGTCTGCTGTGCAGCTGCTTCTATAGCCCAGCTGAATTCTGATTGGATAACTTTGAACTAAGTTCTATTTTAGTACCTTTGTAGCTCTGCTAGGCCTTGCAGCCTCCTGCAAAACATACACTTGCAAGTAACAAATTCTCACACATGCATAGCCAAGAAGCTAAGTGTCTTACTCATACAGTTTCCTATCACATACAGGAAAGGTAAATTAAAACACATCAGTGGTAGAATGGTCTCTGGAGTAGAGGCTTCTCAGCTGTGGATTAATACTTTTGGGAGAGAGACCTGCTATGCCAGAAAAAATCCATTGTGTTAGTCAAAAGGACAGCAAGGTGTTAAAATGTTGCTCCTGGAGCCAAATCTTTGGCCAGTGTATGCATGGCCTGCATTGAAACGCGCTGAGCAGGAGTAACTATGGCTGTGGGACCATCCATGTGTTTTGCCTTGTGCACCTGTAGAAGGAATTGGTTAGAGAGCTATCTGAAAGATTTTACCATATTCTCCACCCAGTGTGATAGTGTCGTTCCCACCAGGTATGTGATGTTGCTTAAGAGTCAGTATCTGCACTGCAACAGGTGTTAGTGCAGCTTTTTCATGCGCTCTCAGCTGCAAATCTGCTGTCTGTCTGCATGCTTTAACTGGATGTTTACCTCTAGCAACCAGGTCAGCTTGACACAGTCCTATTCCTTTTCATCCTATATAATACTGAAACATGTTTGAGTAAACCAAACGAACTCAGGAAAAAAAAGAAGCAACAAAATCTTAAAGCAAAAACCAGGGCCTCAAAAGCTCAGTAAAGATCTCACCAGAGCTTGACACACAGCCAAACCTTCCCTCGGCTGATTCTCACAATTATTTTGGACGATTGGAATGTGAGGGCTCAAAGTTAAGGTTTTTCTCTGCAGCACATGGAAGATGAGCTGTGCGGGGGGGTCTGGAATTTGTCAATGTGAGGCCAGCTAGCAGTTTTATGGCTAAAGGAAAAAAAAACTTTGAACAGAAAAAGTGAGATGGGTACCATTAACAACATTTCAACCACAAAGCAACACATTTGATAGACAACTTAGCTAGTATGAAGACTACAACACACAGGGCAGAGACCATGCTTTCTCGCCACCCCCCTCAGTGGGGCCCACGCCCTGACGGCACAGTAAAGACCGATCACAACACACAACCCAAGAGGGTGAGCCCCCACAAGACAGCACGGCCCCCCTGCCCCCATCGTGTTCAGATGACTGTCTGCTCTCGGCTGCAGAGAGCGGGGACAGCCGTGGCAAGGACAGCTGCCCCCAGAGCAGGGAGTTGGGGAAGCCACGGCACCGGGAGAAGTGGTGAGAGGGGGGGGGACTCACTGCAAAAAGTACTTAATTGCATGGCCTCAAGTGTCTATATTAAATACAGTCTGAGCATTTACAACGACCTCGTTTCTCTTGCCAAGAAGATAGACTAAAAGCAATAGCAGCAGCAGCTTCATAACCTGAATTGCAGCACCAAAGCAACATGTGATGTAATGTATAATCTGTAGCTTTTACACCACGGTGCTTAATCAAAGCTTTCCAAGTGCCCAGGACAGCCTGTTCCTCCTTAGTGAGTTGCTGTCCCATCATAGCTAACGCATCCTCGGTGGCTCACCTGCACACCAGGTGCCTAATTCAGGTCCAGACCAGGCAGCGACCTGCTGCTCTCAGCTACCCCGAGCACCACCACCACCGCACCGAGCCCTGCGGTTGAAAATCCCTGTCTGACGAACATCACGTCAGGCTCACCATTTGTGGTTGTGGTGGTAAAAAAAGCAGCAAAGCAGCATATTTACAGCAAGCAAACTAACACACACTTTATTGTTTGCCACACACCTTTATATACAGTTACAGTGGTTACTTGTCACTTTTTGATAGGTTTCCCTTATGTTTCTCCAGTAACAAAACTTCTTATTGGTAACTTTTAAGTGTTGTAACTTGCAGCCTATCCCCAGCTATCTCTTCCGCATTCTTCTTTACATTCTTTCTCCATCCGTGTGCCTTCCTCTTTTAAGGATGCACCACAAAGTTGTCAAGCTTAATGTCAGCACTCAGGGGATCGGCAGACCCGCTGTCCACCACCACAACAGCATATATTTCAGCACAGGCCAGCAGTGAGAGTTTATTGTACACTGGTGCTGTGTAACCTGTCTCGAGGATCATGTCAGCAGCTGTCATCGCTGCAGGAGCACAGTCAGGATAAACTGAACAAGCCCACATCACCTGCAAATGCATTTGGAACTGCAGGGTAAACATATTTCCACATTTTCCAAAGCAACTAGTGATTTTGAGCTCACCCATAAAGAAATGATCTTCCACAGGGTCCATTCTCAACATTTTTTGAAAATCAGGATTTTTTCTCTATAGGAGAAAATTCTATAGGAGAAATTCCAACCCCCTGGCCATTTAAAGCTCCTAAAGGAGAAACTTGGAACCAATGGCCATTCCTAAAAATGTAAAGACACATTTTCCTAGCTAATATGGCTGCTTGAATAGGAATAATCCCTATACACTTTATATCTTTGAAAATAGTTGTTTTGCACAGAAGAAAAATAGTAGTTTAAAAAAATTGTTAATGAAGCTATGTACTCGACTGAAAACCAGTGGAAGCTTAATTTTCTTAATGCTCCCAAATACTAAGAGGATTTACTTCTAGTTAGTTAATATCAATAGCAAGTCTTTTAATAACAACAATTGATTCAGCCTTGGTCAAGAATCTAGCAAATCAGGATTCAATATGTAAAGCATCTAGGAAAGCAATTTTGTAAAGTATATTCACTGAGCACTATACTCACTACAGCTCTTAATTTCATTTTGAAGCACTATTTTTATGGGAGAAAAAATTAAAAATTATCCTCTAGATATGTGACTATATAACTAGATATGTCTAGAAAATCACCAGGACATGGAACTGAAGCTCAATTTTTTCTCACTGTCACCAGTGTAAGATTTGTACACTGTGGAATCCCACTGCCCTCACAGAAGCTCCCCATAGTGTCTGTACCACTCCGAATAGCGTGCTCATGGATTGTACCAGGAGCTACTTGACTCACTAGATAAGTGTGTGACAAATTTTGCTGCTCATAATGAAGGCATGAAATACACTTACTGTCCCTTAGCTATGTCATTTTTGCACTGCCTTTCAATGAGAGTAGTTTATTTTTACCTCTGGTGTGTGAAGATGGCATTTCTCCATAGGCAGTTCTCCAGGAAGAACCTTGCTTTTTAAAAAGTAGTTTCCTACCTAGAGCTAAGAATAAATACTTGACACTTGTTTTCCTTCAGGTTTGCTTGACATCTTGTGAGTGAAGCATTTTGCTGAATTGCTATGGAAAGACGTATGTTTTAAATTTTGCCAGAAACTGGGGATCTGCAAAAAATTGTTTTGGTTAATATAGTCTGCCAAAACCAGATCTTGAGGTCATTTCTAGCAGTTATGTAACCCTTCTTTTATGAATAGTCTCCAAGGAAGTTGGCATGATAGTCAGCTGTAAGCAATGTGACTATGAGATAACTTAGAAATATTTCAGTGTATTAGGATGCACTCAACAAGGTTACTTGTTTGGCAAAACTTTGCAAATAATCAGTGACAGTATTATGAATTTTTCCTTGGTTATCCTACAATATAAAGAAGAACGTTTCTTTTTTTCAGCACATATATTCTTTTAAAAATAAATATCTTCTAACTTCTCATTTTTAGTGTGAAACAGAACAGAACACCTTTAGGCTTGTGAATCATTAGCTTTTACTGTAAATGTAGAAAACAGCTTGGAAGCAAACATGACTCACCCTCCAACTCAGTAAGAAAAAGAAAAAGCCTAGAAGCCAAGAGCTAACCTCTGAAAAATTAAATATACCCATGCATTTAGCAGATCCTTCTTTCTACATCATTGCTTCTACATAAGAAGCAGAACAAGTGCTTAAAAAAATCTACAAATATGCAACACAACAGACTAAGTAACACAGAATCATTAAGGTTGGGAAGACCTCTACGATCACTGAGTCCCACCATTTAACCCAGCACAGCCATCTTCACCACTAAACCATGAATATCAGTGCCATATCTACATGTGTTTTGCACAGTGTTTGGGATGGTGATTCAACCACTGTCCTGGGCAGCCTGTTCCAATCCTCAATAGCCCTCTCAGTGAAGAAATTTTTCCTCATATCCAACCTAGTGGCCTCCTGGGATGGGGTGACTACATCAGTGGACAAGGCAGGGGTTACAGGGGTTATGTCATTTATATGGACTTTGGTAAAGCCTCTGGTGTGATCCCCCACAACAGTGTTCTCTCTGAATGGGAGATGGATTTAATGAGTAGACTGTTACCTGGATAAGAAATTGGTTGTGTGGTTGCATCCAGAGGGTAGTGGTCAAGGCCTCAGAGTCCTGACGGAAATTAGTGGCAAGTGGGGTCTGTATTTGTACCAGTGTTATTTCATATCTTCATTAATGACACAGAGAAAGGGATCAGGTGCAACTTGCCGATGACACCAAGCTGAGTGATGTGGCCAACACGCCTGAGGGATGTGATGCCATCCAGAGGGACCTGGGCCCATGACAATCTCCTGAAGTTCAACAAGTCTGTTGTGGTTTCGATTCTCATGTTAAATTTTCCCCATGGCACCGTGAGGGGGTGCTTGCTGACAATGGCACGCTGCCGGGGGCCCACCCACGGAGGGGTGAGGCAGGCGAGGGAGGAGATGGTTCCACGGGAACGGCGTGAGAACCGGGCAGAATAAACAGGGGAGGCACTTTGGGCTGTCTCGCTCTCCCCCTGGTGAGCCTCATGCCCACACAGACCTGGGAAAAGCCCGCGTGGTTCTGCACCACCGCCCTGCACCGCTTCGGGTAATTAGTGCCAAACTGGAACCTGTACCCTGGAAATAAATGAACCTGCTGTAAATTACTCTGCTTTATTTGAAAGCTGGACAGGAAATATTTGTTACTTAGACTTCACTGGAAGCCATCTGAAAGTGCTTAATTTGGTCTAAAGATTCAGCAAAATTGGATGCTTTATCTTTTGAAAAAACATTTATTGTACAGATGTTTCTCTAGAGCCTTTGTATTGTCTCTAGTATTCCTCCTCTGCTTTCATATATTCACTCAGACTTACAGTCCTCGTTCTTGGGTTTTGCCCAAGAAAACACAATGACATTTCATAAATCTCTTTTTTTTTATATGTAGAACCATGACTTTGAACTTACCAGGTCCCAAAGTAAGACATTTCCTAACTTGGAATCTGACATAACGTATTTTCTCTCTGAGCCCTCTTATCTTTAAAGAAGATGTGTGAGGAACCCCAGTGCCGCAAAGAGACCAAGCCCCATTACGAGGCATATAATTAAGCACATTATTAATATTTTTAATATTTGCAACATTTAACATGGAAACACAGTGCTGTCCAGACATCTAAGCAGGCTGGATAAATAACTTTAGATAAACAGACTCCTTGGATGACTCGTTTATACTAGTGATAACTGGATTGAACATTAATATGAACTAAAAGTGAAGTTATATATAAAACACATACCTGCTAGGATGATACTCAAACTTTGTAACACTGAAATAACTATTGCTTAATAAATAAAAAATTAATAAATGTTTAATTCATACAAAAACTTTAGTCTGCATCTAATTAGACTAATTACCTAATTAGGCTACATAAAACAAGTTAATCTCTTCAAATTGCAACAGGATGACACACATGATATGATTTTCTTTACATGTAACAATAAATACAATAGATCTAGAAGTTTAATAAAGATACAGGAACACAAAGGTCAAAGCTAAGGATCTATATATGCTCTTTGCAATGGTGCAAACACCACCACACTTTCATATTACATGTAGTTTTACAAGAAATTTTTGCTTGTGAATTTAACAGGTTTTGATGACCAGATCCTCACTAAACAGCAATGCTGAGGAAGCTGCCCCTTAGTAACCGTTACTTGCATGTGTAATATGCATCTGCAAAGGCTACTAAATAATATAATTTCTCCTGTTGTAAAACTAGAAACAAATCTTAATTCTCTGTCAGTTACAAGTACTTTCAAATCTGTGTCTGCTGTAAAGTGTTTCAGAAGTCTGAGTGTTGCTGTAAAATCTCTGTGATGTCTGAGAAGACATATGAGAAACTGTGCAGTGCTGGGAGATTGCTCAACACCACCTCTTCCTCATCTGGAAGATACTATTTTTAGGCAGAAAAAAATGTTGTCAGTCATATATTTTGTATCTCATTAGCAATTCAGATTATTTGGACAGAAAGACCAATGACTTTAAAATACATCCTTGACAATTAAAATGTCTGAATTAAATGCAAAACATTTGTCTTATTTAAGCCCAGGCAGCACAAATAGAATGTTCACTCTGTCTTTCCTCCAGATTTGCCAAATATCAAAACTAAAAGATCACCACCATTAAACAACCTAAGTATTCACATTGCTTTATGGATACATAATTTTAATCAACAATATGGCATTTTTGTGTAAAAAATACACATAAAGGTATTGTAAGAGTTCGTATGTTTCTTACCATTAGCGTATAAATGCCCAACCCTTAGACATCACAAACATACTACACTTTGATTTCTTGGAGTTTTATTGAGGGTGATTATTTTAAAGTGCAGTAAAGTACTATATTCTTAAATATGGTCAGAAAAAATTACGTAAAAAAGCCAGTTTCAGTTTGGCAATAAGCTAACATAGTTAGAAGCTGCTTTGATCTTACATGATGCAAAGAACACGTGACGTGAGTTGGTGTTAGTATACAAAACCCTCCCAGGTCCCACTGTTGCAGTGCCTGATACTTGAACAGGCTGTCAAATGGACACTGTTTTCATACCAGTGTGAGAAAAGTGATTATAACAGCATTACTTGACTCCTCAAACCATGAAAACCTCTCTGTTTTCTCTAGGGCCTTTTCAAGCTCCTTCTCCAGGGATCTGGTGAGATTCAACACAGTCTGAGAGACCTCACCTTCCTCCTGGGACTTGATTTCCAAGGAGGTCACCTATAATCCCTTCCCATATAAACCAGAAAGAAGGTGCTTTCTGTTAACCCCTTTCACTGGTCTCCAGTGAAAGGGGTTAACAGAAGTGAAGCTTATGTGACCCAGGTTGGCCCTGGGAACTTCTGAACAGGGAAATTACCCTCTATGGAGACCAGGAAAACTTCACTCAGCTGCATGGGCTCAATAAGTGATGGGGTTGTGCCTCTTTAATCCCAGACTTACAGATATATCAGACTGGCTTGGCTGGGATAAACCACTGTATGTAGTGAGTGAACAGTGAAGGAATGATGTGTCTAGTCTCACATTGCTCAGCTTCCTTCTAATTCAGGGTTCACATTCATATTGACAGCTGGATCAGGCAAGAGTAAAACTTAATAGAAGTTAAGGGAAGGATTGAATTTAGACTGTGGTCTGATAGTAAGATACTGAACACCAGCATTTCCCTAAAATATCTGATAAATTACAAAAGATACTTGTTGGGATACCAGCTGGTAAGGGTAAGAGTGGCAACAAAAGTGGGACAAAAATATCTGAATTAGTTCTAGCTGTGCTAAAATACAAGCTGAAAATTCTGTCAAGCCTTCAGGGCAGGTATCAGTGCAGGCTGTGCCTCCCAGTCTTCCCTGACATCTTTCACCTACTGCAGCAAAGAAAGGCTGCTGAGCAGCACTGCACCAGCTCCAGGAAGCAGCTAATGGCAGCTTTCAAATGATGTTGATAAGGCTGATTACACAGGTAGTTAGAAGTCTTGCTGTCCTGCTCACTGCTAAGCAACTAGAGACTGCTGTGCTTGAATTTCAGACTGGCTATTTTAAAAAGATTCAACTTTATTGCTGAATATACTTCTACTGACAGCAGAGCCCACCTCCTAGACCTGATCCCTACAGTGGCTGAGTTTGGCTCTGTGCCTGCTAGAGAGGAGCAGCCAATAGTCTAGTGAGAGCAGTTAGTCAGATATCCAGGTTCTAGCAATTATTTGTGCATCCTAGTCCATACATGGAGTTAGCTGTCCATGAAGACTGATCTGACTTTCAGATTCAGCCTCTTAGAGCACAGCCTGCTTTCTCTGGTCCTCAGTCCAAAGGTGTTTTGATTTTATCGAAAAAGCTAAATAAATATTTGACTTGTGAGCTTTCCTACACTTGACCTATAGTTACATCAATAAAGAGGTTTTAAAGCCATTTAAAATATCTACCTGGACCTGTTATGAACATCAAGTACAGTCTGTTTCTAAACTGAGCTAAGGAAGTATGTGTATTATCTTATGGATATGATCACAGCATGACTGCTTAAATAAACACAAAGACAATTTATGGGATGTAAAAAACCAAGCATTTCTAAAGCTGCAGAAAACTCAATATAACACTTTTACCTGTCTCAGAATTGCTTTAAACACTATGGATTGAAGCCTCATTGTAAAGATTTCTTCTCTTTTTCTCAAAAGAGAAAAAGCTTTTCCATTAGCTAACCACATTTTTGTCTTTTTCAGATAAATAAAGTGACTGCATAAAATATTAAAAATGTTATTACCACATAAAAAATATTGTAGCTATAACTGAGGTAATCCAAGTTTTTAGCACCTTTTTTAAGAAACAAGTGTGTATCACATAGCAGTCTTCAGGCCCCACCACACAGTGTTTTAATTACAGGATTTTTTTTTATCAGACCTGATCTCAAGCAAGAACTAGCTAGTTCAGAGTAACAGGCTCAGTGCTATCACAAATAAGACCCTATACTCATTAGGCACTGTGCAAATACCAGGGATTTCTACCACCCTTCTCTCCCCTCCCCACCTCTCCCTCTTTGCTTTCTAAGAGTTTACAATCAAAAATTGTAGTGCTGCTGGTTATTTCTAAAGGACACCTCTGAACCTGCACAGGTACTCACGGGCTACACCACAACTCAGTGTGCATGAAGATCCCTGGGCCAGGGCCATGTGTGGTCAGACTCTGCACCCCAGAGCAGAGCAGAGCAGAGCGGGACAATCCCCTCCCTCGTCTGGCTGGCGATGCTGTGCCTGATGCCCCCCAGGACATGGTTGGCCCCCCTGGCTGCCAGGGCACTGCTGGCTCGGATTCACCTTGCCATCCACCAGGACCCCCAGGGCCCTTTCCACAGTGCTGCTCTCCAGCATCTCATTCCCCAGTGTACACACACAGTCAGGGTTGCCCCGTCCCAGATGCAGAATCCAGTGCTTGCCCTTTTAAACTTCACACAGTTGGTGATTGCCCATCTCTCTAATTTGTCAAAGTCTCTCTGCAGGTCTCTTAGTATTTTAGTAGATCTATGAGAATGTGGCATATTTTTTGTTGTTGCATTATGTTTGCCTATTTTCGATATTGACTAACTATCATTATGTGATTTTAATTTTTTAAAAATGAAATTTAATTTGCTTTAGCAAAAAATTTTCTGTTTTGTGCTTAGAGTGACTCCAGTCTACCTTGCTTTATGCCTTGAGCCATAACAATAAAATTTATAATGCAATTATTTAATTTTTCTGGTGTATATTTGCTACAAATCCTATCACATTTGAACATATTTTTAAAAGGTTTTAGAGTAAACTAATGTTTTAAAAAAGAAAAGCCTTAATTCTATTTTTCCCCCAATATATATCTTCTGCCCTTTGTGAGATTTTCCATGATGGACTGATTTTGAGACACCTACTGAAACATTGCAACTGCATAGCAGGGAGGTTTCCTGTTACTTTTTGCATTATAATTTGGATATAACACCAACAGAATACTCTTTTCCCAAACAGTTCTTTGTAATGTAACACCTTGTCTTGGGTTAAAGACAATGTTGCCGGGGAATCAGAATCTCAGATGGAATAGAGAGCCCTCCTTCTGGGACTTAATGTAAATTTAAAAATAGAAACTTACGAGGAAGGAGCGGAAACAAAGCACCCTCGCATGGTGGTATGGCAAAATTACAACAAGGGACTTTAAGACTGTAACACACCTCATGTATGAGTATAAAAAATTGAAGACGGGTTATTTCAATATCTTTCATGTCATATACTGCAGCTCAACTGGTTGTAAAAAATGCTCCAGTAAATGGAGATGCTGCTGTGTTTTCATTTTTTCCTTTTCCTTATTTTGTGGTGTAACTGTGAAAAATATGAGTAAACAAGACTGAGAACCTCATCCTGAAACAGTTAAAACATGAATCTGAGCTCCAGCTTCCATGGCCGTGTTTGCTACTAAACTGATTCAATTTCCTGTAGCAGATAGATAAGATAATCTTTAATTTCTACCCATCATGCAAGTACCATGACCCTGTGTTTTTATTTGGCATGGCATATAAACAACATATGGACACATAAAGCACGCAAAAGCATATACTCTCATGCTCAGTTTGTCTCTCTGATGCACTGTCAAAACCTTAATAATATTCCACACTCTGTAAATGTTACCTTCTCAACAAAATAGTGTGCTGACAGAAAATGCTAGAAAAGTCCCATCAGTGTATGTAAAGTATCACTCACTTGAGAAGGTAACTTCATTTTCTAACACCATAAATTCAGGTTTACAGAAATTATAATGAAAAGTCTACTCAGAAGTGTTTTCTCACATAACTTTTGTCCTGTTGCTCTTGCACTGCTTTGTGTCACCTCCTGTCTTCTGAAAGGCTATGGCTGAGCACACGTGGGCAGGACAGAGCAGGACTCACCTTTCAGGCTCAGCTCACTACTCTTGCTGACATACTGCCTTCTCCAAAGGGAAAAGGCTGGAGCAGATTCAGAGAGTTCAGCAGAGAGCCTCTCTCTCCTCAATCAGCTGATCTGGTTGAGGATATGCAATTTGCATTACTGCTCTGTGAGACACTGAGCAGACATCTTGCATTCTCCATAGGAAGGAGCTTTGCCCAATCCTCACCTTTGCAGTGCATATTTAAAAATAAGTATAATTTTATGGGTTCATCACAAAGGTCATTAGGAAACAATGCAAAACGTAAAGCAAACAGTTGCTTCTTTGTTTTACAGTCATCCCCTATAATGTCTTGTAATGATGACTGAAAATACGTGTTGCAAGGCTCCATGGATAATTGCATTTAAACATGCACTAACAAAGTCCAGCTATTCAGTTTTATTCAATTTCATAATTTTGAAAAACAAAAACTGGAAGTACACTTTCATGCTAAAATAAAAAGATTGCATCAGGATAAATACAATACGTTAATGGAGGGAAATGAGGGACATGTATGTTCTTTATAATAAGCTCCTTATCCCATATTCCATGTTGGGAAACTCAAATCTACCTGATCTTTAAAAACTATACAAATTAACTGCAGAAATTCTTACTGTTACTCAGTACCCAGTATTAATAATATAAAAGAAGAAGGAAAAGAATGAATGCCGTATAAACATTCCATTACTTCCAATAATAGCAGGTTTTGCCTTTCCCTGAAAGGATTAGTCACAAATTCCACTTAAGTTTCATGTAACTATCCAGAAAAAGAAGTTGAGAATTTAAACCACTTTTTGCATTTGATGATATTGAATGTTACAAGAACAGTTCCTTGCCTGTTGCTGAATATGATCTCTCCCAAGTTTAGGTCCTTAGACAGCTTGATAATTATATCTTAATTTTCAGGAAGCTATTTGCTAACACAGACACTTTATACCATTGATATCAAAACATTAGACAAAAATAGTTATTATTATCTACTCAGTGTGTGTTATTTGAGTTGGATGACTAATTATATGGGTTTGGCTTTGTTCTATAATTAAATGAATTAGCTTGCTACTTAAACTGTTCCCATACTCAAGTAATGTTTCATAATATTACTCAAACTATTGTAAGTATCACAACAAACAATTAATTTTAGCTTCAGAGGAAAAGACATTTCCACAGAGTTCTTGGGGGGTGTTGTCAAGTTATGAGTCTTTAAGCAGACTTGTCAGATGCCTTTGTGCCTTTTGTTTAAAAGTTACTCCCTCATGAGTGGGATTATGTTCCTTTTTAATCCCTTTAGCTATGGAAAACACACACAGGTAAGAATACAGAGACACTCACAAGCTGAACAGCTTCTATGTTAAATTAATGATGATGTGTACTGAACCCATTTCTGCTTTTCTGAGTAGATTGTTGTCATGGGTGTTAAAAAACCTTGTGCTTGACTTTTCCCCATGACCACCGTGGAAGGGGAAAGGGGGAAAGGAAGGGAAGGGAAAGGAAGGGAAGGGAAAGGAAAGGAAGGGGAAAGAAGGGAAGGGAAAGGAAGGGAAGAGAAAGGAAGGGAAGGGAAAGGAAGGGAAAGGCCATGTCGCTGCCCGCTGTAGCCGGGCCCTGAGGGGAGAGCCTTCAGCCAGGCCAAGGCAAAAGGGTGGCTGATGGCCTCTAAAATGCCAGCCTAATGGCTTGGGAAAGCATTTGGTGGGGGAAAGTTTTGGTTTTTGCTGGTGATTTCACTTTTCCCTGGCTGGGGCAGTGGTGTGGGAGAGGGCCCCACATTAATTTTTTGGCTGTTTCCCACCTGCCTCTGGCCCCACGGGCTTTGGTGTCTGTCCCACTGCTGCTTTGCTGGGGCTCACAGCAGCTCTGGGGGGCTCCGGGCTCACCCCATCCCACACGTCCTGTGCTGCCTCCTCTGGGAATCACCAGCGTTTTGGAGAGGGAGCCTCTGTCCACCCCCTCAGCAGCAGCTTGTTTTGCAGCTGCCTCTGCCCCCACGGGCTGGGGAGCCCAGGGCCATCACTGAGCACTGTGCCCACAGCACCCCAAATGGGGGGGAACCTGCTCTGGGTGTGTGGGGAGCCCTGTTTGCCCCAGAGCCGGGGAGACCCCTTTGTGCCCTGTGGTGAATCCTGTTTGCCCAGGGCCGGTTCTGTATGTTCATAGTAAAGAACCCTTACCTTCTTTTCTACATTTTCTGCCTAAAGGTTCTTAATTTCAAAAATTGTGATGGGTTGAGGAAAGGAAGGTCCTCTTCCTAGCCCAGGGGAATTCCCCACTTTCCTTGACAGACATACTGGGATTTTTTTAAACGAAGACAACTGTGGGCTTTGCCCAGTCAATGCTGATTCCCACTGTGCTTCCCATGAGACTGCTGGTGCTTTACCCTCTTCCTCTATCTGATCCTCATTTTCCCGTGCCTGAAGCGAAACATAATGTGATGCTAAATGTTATTTACAGCCATCCAGAGGGACCTTGACAGGCCTGAGAGGTGAGCCTGTGCAAACCTCATGAAGTTCAACAAGGCCAAATTCAAGGTCCTGAACCTGCAGTGAGGTAATCCAATATGGATAAGGGCTGAGCAGAGAATGCATTGAGAACAGCCCTGCAGAGAAGGACTTGGTGATGTTGCTTGATGAGAAGCCTAACATGGATCCAGCAACGTGTGCTTGCAGCCCAGAAAGCCAATCATGTACTGTGCTGCATCACAAGAAGCCTGTCCAGCAGCTTGAGAGAGGTCATTCTCCCCCTCTACTCCATTCTCATGGGATGCCACCTGGAGTATTGTGTCCAGTTCTGGGACCCCGACATAAGGATGCAGACCTGTTGGAGGAAGTCCAGAGGAGAGCCATGAAGGCAATCAGAGGGCTGGAGCTCCTCTCATATGAAGAGAGACTGAGAGAGTTGGGACTGTTCAGCCTGGAGAAGAGTAGGCTCCAAGAAGACCTTATTGAAGCCTTTCAGTACCTAAAGGAAGACTACTAGAAAGATGGAGATGTTTTTTTTTTATCAGGGAATGTAGTGATAGGATGAGGAATAACAGTTTTAAACTGAAGAGATTAGATTAGCTATTAAACTGAAATTTAGATTAGCTATTAGGAAGAAAATCTGTGGGTGGTGAGGCATTGGAGCACCAGGTTGGATGGGGCTCTGAGTAATCTGGTCTAGTGAAAGGTGTCCTGCCCATGGCAGAGGGGTTGGAACTAGATGATCTATGAGGTCCCTTCAAACCCAGACCATTCTGTGATTCTATGAGTCTATCTTATCCTGTACTTTCAAATGGTGATCAATAAAAGCTACAAATCCTGTCAAGTAGAAGGAAGATAACTAAGAACTGAGTCATTTTACAAAGCCAAATAAAGTACTGAATTTCATTAAGTCTTCTCTACACTAACACTCATGAGAGAGGTGTGTGTATGTGTGTGTGTGTATGTGTGTGTGTGTATGTTTTAGCCACAGAGATTTTTATTCTTTTTTTATTATTATTATGTTAAACTGTTCCAAAAATACACAGGAGAATTAACTAAGCTAACTGAAGAGACACACCAGAAAGTCTCTTTAAAACATAAAAATTATATAAAAGAGCCTTAAAGTAAAAGAGAATCAGGAAGCCAACAACAGGGACTTTCAACATATGGAGGCAGACAAGAAGAATAGCAGCAAAACTTCCACTTAATTCAAAGTTAAGGCCTGAGAGAAACTTCTTGAGAAATTCAGGAGAGAGCATGGGAGATAATAGATGTATTCAAGATAAACCATGTCTGAATGACAAACCTTCAGGAGTTTGAGTAACTGAGATGCTGTTGATTTGCAAAAGGACTTGCATAAAAGAATTTGAGTTTTCACAATGAGGGTGGGAGGGACTGAAGCAGATGACTTGAGGAGGGTGTGGAGTCTCTGTCTTTGAAGGTATTCCAAACCCAACAGGACACAGCCCTGAGCACCCTGCCCTGACCTCAGAGTCCACCCTGCATTCAGCAGAGGTTGGACTAGATAGTCATCTCCAATCTGAATGATTTTATAATCCTATGATATGGAAAAGTAACCTGAGAAGTAACAAGCTCCAGAATATTTTCACTGCAGTCTTCATTTATACCTTCTGATATACTTTATTTTTAATGTCACACATTTAAAGAAAATTTTTTTACTTAGAATTCCTGTAATTCATAACTTTGAATTAAACTCAAGCATTTTATGTACTATGAATTTTTATTAATCCAAAGTTCAGCAGTCTTCAGGGAAGCTTTTTTTCCACTGGAGTTTCTTCACAGTAAAAACACTGCAAAGCTGGAAATACCTTTTGGAGTAATTCAATCCAGTTAGATCAATAGCACATAGTATAACAAAACCTATGAAAAAAGTTTCAGGAAGAAGTTATCTGCATATCAACAAACTTGTAGTAAATTCCATTCTGTTCTATTCCCTGTTGTTCTGTGATGACACAATTTTCAAGTGCAGCAGTAAAATCTGCATTTTGAACCATTTTGAACCACTGAGCTATGTGTAGCATCCTTTCCTGACCCCGAAGCAGGGAAATCATGGCTCCGTATTAACATTGCCAGGTACACATAAAATTTCTTGTCTTCATATTAGAGTTGAAAAAAATATTCTAATTTTCCTTGGAAATTAAGTTCTAGTAAATTAAGTTCCAGCAAATTTTCTAGTAAATTTTCATCTGAGGAATTTTGAATTTCATAGTGTTTTTTAGCTCCTCCAAGGTAAATTAAAGCAAGAAAGCAACTTAAAATAGATACTGCAAAACATATTTTCCTGGGAAATGTAAGTTAAGGTACTCTGTTTATTTTTAAGCACTATTACTTTCTGAACACAGATATCTAAAGGCTATTCTTTTGAGACTGTGCATTCAATATCCTCCCAGGTTACGTGTCCAGATTCCACTCGAAAATGATAGTCTACTGTTAAGCATGTCAGTGATAATTCTATTTCAAAAAATTTCATAAAAATAAGAAATTAATCAGTTAGCAATTTGTCTTGCTCTAAATTACTCATTTGAATTAGTTGAAAATACTTAGGTATACCTGTACTTAAAATCATATTTCCGTTAGTCATATTGGGGTTTTCTATTGTTTTAATTACTTGCAAATAATAAAATAAATCCTACAAGTATGCAATTTGTTAGGACAAATATGTGTTTTCAGTTATATTGTGACAGTGTGCTCTGGGATAACTTAGTATTAATATCTAATTAAGATCTATTAATGTCTAATGATTTTTAAAAAGTCCAAGCTTTATATAATTCAGTTTAAAAATCTTTACTGAACATTTTGAACTGCTAGCATAAAAGTGGTTTAATAACTATTTCATGATTAGGAAATAAAAGAGAAAATTGTAATCTGCGGAATATTCTCCACAGATTTCCAGATAAATTAAATATCTTTATATTGTCACATGATGTTAAGAACTGGAAATGACAGACATTCAAATCATCCTGTAAAAATATGTCTGAAATTATATTAAAAATTTAAATCCATATCAAAATGCAGAAGAAAATCAAGTTAAAGTACTTCATTATAAAAAGCAGAATGCCCCATCACATAAACTAAACAGATTCATCAGAGGTTTGGTAAACCCTGCAGAAAAAAGTGGTCTAGTCTACACTGGATGTAAACCTTCCAGGGAGGTACATGCTCAGCACAGCAGGGAGAAGAAAAATTAGGCAAGAGTAGGACAAATGAATGTTTGGCACACAACAGCTTAGCTTTGTCTTGCTTAACATCAGCAATCAGAGATAGTTTAGTCTGAGCAAGTCTTTCTGGCATGCTTTGCCAGAAATGTCAACAGGAAGATTCATCTCACCATATGTCATGTTTTAAAGCCATGTGGGGGAGGTGAGAGGAGAAGTAACTTGTTTAAACTAGCTGTGTGTATTTTATATTGCAGCACTTAGTTGGGAATCCCACCAAATACCTCTCAATCAACAGTTCTCTGTCCTCCTGTCTCTAGGATTCACTTTACAGGTCATGGGTTGGGAGAAGGATCCCTGCATGTGACAGCTAGCATAGTGTCACAGAGTACCATGGATTACCGGGACGAGTGGAGACTCTACCTCTTCCAGAAATTAGTGGCAATTAAGTGTCCAAGCAAACATTAGGGACTAAAAGATCTTTGATGATGAGAAGGTAGAACAGGTACTTCTCCTGGGACAGAACAGCATATGGCAGAAAAAAGTTTTCTGTAGATATTGTCCATAGAGAAACTGTGACTATTTCTGCAAATATGAATGCAATGGTGCAAATTTGTCTTCGCCCAGAGCATCAGTATAGATGCACAGTAAGAGAAAGAAACAGAGGTGGGAAAAAAACAACGAATGTGATTGATTCAGACTGCGAAATAAGTAGGAGTATTTTGTAAGTGGTTCACAGACTTGTTTTCAGCAGACAACAAGAAATATAGGATTTGCTATTGTTTTCAGCTATCTGTATGGTTATGTCTAGATAGCAGTCAAGATGTAGCAGTGGCTCTTAAAGACATTCTCGAGTTGATTTTTAATTACTTTGCTGGATGTTAATAAAAGCATGGCCCACGTGGATCTCCAAAACTGCTTGGGAATATTTAGGGCTTAGTACAGGCTGAGCTCTCCAGTGCTCTGAAGACTACAGCTTGTTTCGAGAAGACTGCTGCTGTTCAGTCCTACCTGTCACATAATTAACTGAATTCTATGGACATGTACAAAAGCACTTCAACACTGATCAATACTGACCTTGTCCAATGTTTTCTTCACAACTGATTCACTCTCCGTATCCCAAACTGATGTTACCTCATCAAGAAGAAGCATTTTAGGATTGTGAACTGTATAAAAATTAGGAAGTATCAAAGAAGGTCAAGATGTATGATTTTTTGACCTCTGTCAGGCTTGGTGCTGTGACCACTGCCCTGGGGAGCCTGTTCAGTGCCCAACCACCCTTTGGGTGTAGAACCTTTTTCTAACATCCAACCTAAACCTCCCCGACACAACTTCAGGCCATTCCCTCGGGTCCTGCCACTGGTCACCCCAGAGAAGAGATCAGTGCCTGCCCCTCCTCTGCCCCTCACGAGGAAGTTGTAACTGCAGTGAGGTTTCCCCTCAGTCTTCTCTTCTCCAGGCTGCACACCAAGTGACCTCAGCCACTTCTCACATGGCTTGCCCTTTGTTGTTTGTTCCCTTTACCACCTTTCTTGCCCTCCTTTGGACACTCTCTAATAGCTTAATACCTTTCTTATATTGTGGTGACCAAAACTGTACACAATATTCAAGGTGAGGCCACACCAGTACTTAGAAACAAAAAGTGTGGATAAAAACAATAGTTGAAATTTTTTTGCTGCCTTAATATGATATAGAAGGTCCTTTATTGGCATGAATACTGTGATGTTTTGGTTTTGGACATGATTTGGGGGTCCTGAGGCAAAAATCCAAGAGTTTGCTCTTTCCACAAGAAGGAGATGGATATGGGATTATGGGCAGGTGGACTGCAGCTGCTCGTCTGATATTTGAGAGGGATAATCCTGTCATGACCAGTGCTCAACTGGATAAGCAGCAACACACTCCTAGAGCTGGATGCACAGAAGCAGCCAGAGAAGGCTGTGTTGGTGCCCCACGAGGCTTCTTAGAAAAGTAAACTCTGGTTTTGTGTCTCAGACACAAAACTGACTGAACTGAGGTACATTTTCTCTCAGCTGGAAGCTGAAAGTTTTAAATTGTGTAGTTATATTAATTATTGTTTTTTTTAATGAGAGCATATTCTCAAAAGAATTTTTCTTTATGACACCTGTGAATATAATCACCAGATATTTCTTCTTGTAGAGCAATCTCATCATAGAAAAAGACTTTTCCTTGGTGTAAAGTAATAAACCATCTCTGTGTCCTCATTGCAGCCAGTTTAACCAGTTTAAACCACAGAATTAATTATTTTAAAATTATTATTTTAACTTAGGTAATATGATAGTGCATTGTATATCTGTTTTTAAGTCTGCGGTTTATTAAAATGAATGAAACATTGAATTTTCTGTCCATAACTCATAACTTCAAAATCAAACAATTAAGCAATAATTTTATCTTCTTTTAACAGGAAATACTAAAATCACACGGTATAAAATACTGGTGTTGGTGGTAAGATGTCTGTTGTCTTGCAGGTGAACAGTTTCACTTTAACATAACCGTAGCATTTTAATACCCTATTTTGTAAATTTCTATATATGTTTAAAATTTATAGGGCACATGAAATTCAATGTAGAATGATAGTGGTGTTGAATGTAATATACCTTAAAGAAGTAACTCACTCAGAAAAATGGCACTCAAACTCTGTATCTGGAAGAAAAATTACCCAGACTAAATGAAAATCCCTTTACTCTTGTAATACTATAAAATATTTTTATTACATGGGAAGATTCTTCTTTATCCTACTTGCATAGATTTTGTGACAAATAAGACTAAATTAAGAAGAAATACATGAAAGGCCTTTGATTTAAATGCAGAGATAAACACTATCTACCATCACCAGTTGCCTCTGGTAGGACTGCTTGACATAGCACAAGCTGGGATGAGCAGTTGGTGTCTACTGCCTTAGTCCTTTGCCTTAGTCTAGGTCTTAAGAACTCTGACTTTAGAAGGCATGGCAGCGATACTGTCAGGACTCTAAATTGATGCTATTCCCTTAGGCAGGAAAGAGGGTGGGGATCTTGGACAGTAACCAAATGCTGATAAGACTATTGCTCTTTGGATTAGACAGAATACTGCATATACTGAGTTGAAGAAGGTATACATGAAGGAGTAAAAAGAAAAAAAGACAAAGCAGATCAACGTAGCCATTTTCTGAACAAATGAGGCCATCATGTGGCAAGTTAAAGACATGTCCACAGAAAGAAAAATTGTTGATGTATATAGTATTAGGTAATAAAGAAGAAAATACACAACTTTCATCATGAACTCAAAGAAAACTATTGTTAAAGTTCAGGCACAAAAATTCCTCCTAGCTTTTGATTTTCTTCATGAGTAGTTCTAGAGAAATTCTGAAGGATATTTTGAAATTTTAGAAATTCTTTATCAATGAAAGATTCTGAGATGGAAGTTACATTTATTTTTTCTATCATTAAAATCTCATAGGCAGTAATGGGAGAATGAGAGTTAGAAGGAATAATCATGTCCTCAGAGGAAAGATTTTAAAGGTCTACAAATGACAGCCAAGTGAGCAATGAAGTTTCTGATTATTTATCAAGCTCCTCAGGAAATTGCAGGAAAGAAAATTATAAACATCTGCAAAACTAGATTGTTGTGTTTCCTTGAATGTACCCTTAACAAGCTGAACAGGGAAATATTAGCATCCTGAACTGTAATTCTCAGCTTTAGCATGCATGAAGAGTAATGTCTGAGTTGTTTCTGATTTAGCAGATGTTTAAATAACTCTCATCTTTAATAACATCTTCTTTTATATTGAAAAATTGACAGATATGTGGAGATAAATCTTCTGTAGAGCTACCCAAAAGAAAATCTTGGGAAAACTTAATTTAGATTAGGAATTCACTTTATGAATGGAAAACCACATCGTAATTCCATAGTGCCTTTTTCTACCCAACCCTTGGATTGTGTGCATGAATTCTGTTTGTTTGTGCGTTTGCTGAACACAATGCATTATTTTACAACTCTGTGAAATGTGTGCATATCAAGGAGTGACTGAAGAGTCTGTAAAACAAGCAGGCACATTGATTAATCCAAAATGAAAACAGTACAAAATGAGATACATGTAAAAGTGAAGGCAAGAAAAAAATTCATCTTGGGTGAAGACCAGAGTGCATAGGCAGAAAAAAGTGTGATGCCAACCTTAAGCAAAGAGCTCATCAGAGCATCAGTGGCAAAGAGAGTAGACAATGCAAGTGACCTTGCACCTACAGCAGCTTCATTCCTTCTAAGTTCTGCCCTGATTCCTTTTATATATCACTGTAAATAAAGATGATCTCATTAAGGACACTTAAAAATTAGATGGAAACTAAGAGCTATGGTGTTAGACAGATATGCATTCCTTCTTCCTGAACATTGCTTCATTTTAATATCTTACATATCATGAATTTCATTTTTTATTACATTAATCAAGTTATTCTCTTACCTCTTTTTCATCTGTGATTTAAGAACCAAATCAGAATTAACAAGGGAATAAAACCATTCCTGTTTGTTAGATGATGTAAGGATGACACTATTTCCTCTTAGAACTATTGTTTGCAGTATTCAACAAAATTCTTAATATATTTGTCTCCTTTACTTAGCAAGACCCTTCAATCAAATCTATTAAGACAGAGATAAAATACACATTACATATGTAGATGCAGTATTTAAGTTATCTAAAATACCAATTACTTTAAATGTTGGGGCATTTTAAAATAGTCCCATACAATTTCTAGTATTTCTGTAAAAAATGTCTCTGTAAATGCAAGGCTACAACCAGTGCTTATGGATCTACTTTTATGAAACATTATGTAGTGCAAGATCTAAGATGCTTATTTTAGTAGAGCAGCATTTCACAAGGTGTGACTCATTTTCTCTACACCAAGGCATTAACAATGTAGGTATTTATGATAATCATGCTCAGATCCTCTTATGAAGAGATACAATGCAAGGTTGTTGCTAATCCGACCTGCTAGTGACAGGAACTCTAGAATGGGATGAACTGTGCCTTAATCTTCCTGGGCCAGACCTTTGTTAACCCTGCAGAAGATGGACTTGCTTAGAGAAATTACTTAGGTGTGAGTGCTCACTTTGAATTACATGCAGTCCTGTCCTGGATCTCTAGAGCAACAGTGTTAAGATACTGTTCTCCCTAATTAACAGAGCATAGCTAGAATTAAATATATGCAGGAATAAACACACAAAGACTAAAGGAAATGTACTCACCTTACAGTAACAGGGATTGCTGTCCTTGTGTGTTCTGCACTTTTCCTTTCTGTTCTCGACTTTTTGGTAGATCTACAGTCCATGAAATTCACAGCAAAGGATTTGAAGTTGCTGCTGGTCCTTTACTTACTTTCTGCTTTCATTTTACTACATTAACTAGAATAAAAGATACTGTCCTCTCAGAAATACAGAATGAATGAGTGACTAAACTACATTGTTATAGAAAATTTGTCTAGAAGACTGGGCACTTGAAAATAACAGTTATTTAGTCTGTCTATAGATACATTTACAATGTGGCTTTTTCTGCACAAGAATTGCTGGTTGAGCTTTTTCACCCTGTATTCATAGGCACTGTGCCATGTTTTGAGGGAGAGCAGTAGGAGGAAGAATTATAAATGCACAAATAGACCATACACTTTGAGGAAGAGATTAAATTTATGTCTACATGTACTATGAATGATTACAAGGATTACTCTTTATATATTGTTTCAATGAGACCTTTAGAGTCTTACATAAATTAATGCTACCAGGGAGGTTGTGTCCATAGACCAGTATAGCAGCAAGAAAGAGACAACCGGTTCAAAGGTTTACTTGTAAGAAAGAACTGATTCCATTAAAGTTAGATTGACGGGGAGGCAGTGTCAGGGAGGAAGACTGTTGAATTTCTCCCCACATGTGGGATAGTTCAGGAAGAACTCTGAAGGAATGCCTGAAGAAGAGACTAGTGGAGATCTAGAACCGATGTACAGTCTTCCTTTGGAGATGATACGTGGTTTATGACAGTGATGAGAAATACTCCTTCAGAAACTCTTGAGGTAAGGGAGATGATGGAGTCTGTTTATGTTCTCTACACCAGAAATTACAGAAGCGTTTAGTAGTGAGGTACTCGCCGCATAAGGAAGACCAAATTGTCCTTCTGGGGTAAGTATGTTGGAGAACCCTGATAAGAACCTCTGGTAAGAAAGACTTTCTAGACGTAAACCCTCTTTTTCTTCTGAGAACTCTATTTTGATTAGTTGTTTCAACAGGAGGGCTATCAGACTGTTGGACTTAAGTCCTTGTTTCTTCCTGTCTCCCCACACTCAGTGGAGTATGCTTGTGAAGTTGTTAGGATTGCCAAGGTGTTGTCAATGCTTCAATGCTGACACCTTTCTAAAGACTTGTTCTGAAGGCAATGGGTCAAGAGGCACAAGAAATGTGTTGAAAAACTGCTAGAATACCTTCCCTCAAAACAGTAAGTTCTGCTTGAAACTGCTGCAGGGTCTCAAAAGAAGAACGAGACAGAGTAAAAAAGGCCTATTCCTTCAGAAAAATGACATACACATATGAAGAGCTTAGGGTGCCTATGATCAAAGACAAGACCTGACTATGCCACAAGGAGGACTTAGAGCTCAAACAGATATTTTATGACATCAAGAGGAACCAAAATGTCTATTGTCTAACTGAAAAGGCAGAACTGTTGAGTAAGACCTCTTACACCCCTTGAAAACATGTGGTAGAAAAATGGTAAAGCATTGCAATTAGAAGGTGTATGAATAGAATGTAGTGAAGGACACTTTTTGGAGGTGTCCTTGTCTGTCCGTTTGGCTTTGTGACTATAAAGTACATGATGAGTTATCTAGTGGTAGCTCAATTGTAGTAATATGGCTGTTGTGGTCTTCTGAAAGAAAATTCTGAAAAGAAAGCAATTGTGAGCAGCAGCATAGTTCCTGAAGCATTTATAGTGGATTTGTAATTATTGTGAAAACTTCTGCATAGATCTCAACAAAGAGGAAATACTTCTTTAGAAATGTAGAAGAAAAGGATAGGGAAAAATAAATTGTTTTAGAAAGTTTCTATATTTTATGTGAATTTCTGAAATATATTTCAAACTATATGACCAAGAGTTAAAACACTGATTTTCAGATTTATTTGTAGAATGTTTACCATGCTATCCCAGTTTTCATGAAGATTTGTCTGGTAAATCAAGCATCTTCAAAATGACACAAGTTGAGGAAAGAAACTAAACATGACTAATCTAATCATTAGAAACTGTATCATTGAAAGTTAAAAATCCTAGTTTAAAAACAAAATACTAACATCCAGAATTCAGTGGGAAAAAAAAAAATTAGTCTAAGTCTGTTCTTACTTGAATCTTCAGACTCTAATGTTAAAGAGTATGTATTCAATTCTTGCATTTGCAAGTATAACTTATTTATATTATTATGCAGAATAATAGCCTTACTCATGAACAAGAACCTTATTGTATCAAGTAATTCATAAATAAGAAAAAAATTTTTAGTCAAATTGAGTTTCCATCTAAGATAGAAACTAAAGAAAACAGGGATGTAATTCAAGAGGAATACAACAAGACTCCATCAATCAACGTTCTGAAGAGTGTTACTAGTACACTGATGAGCGTAACTGATGTGTATATAAATATCTAGATCTGTAGGTGTAAATATCTAGAAGCAGGTAAGACAGACCATATGTATAAATCTCAGGGAATCAGAAATTACCATGATGGAAGTGTGGAAGATTGATTAATCAGGCCAGTTTTAAACTTAAAAACAAAACTTTACTGAATAAATATTAATTGGTAATATACATTGCTAATGTTTAGTTATTATTAATTATTAATCGATATCACTACATATTTAAAGTAGTTAGGGTTTAACGGTCATCCTAAATTAGCAAATAATATACAATATCACAGAGCTGATGCCAAGGATTTAGCACCAATGGTTACAGTCCTTGAGAGTCTTAGTCACGGTGGTCAGGTTCAAGAGCTCTTCGATGAAGGATGCTAACACTGAAAAGGATGCCTTCCTTCCCCCTTCTCCAAGGGCAAATGCAGGATTTTCACCTTGTATAACATACTGCAGTCTTTAGAGAGTTCTTAGTCTTTGACCTCTGACCCTTAGGACTTTGGGAGACTTGCAAATAGCACTTTCCCAGGCTGCAGCAGGTGCCTTGTCTTGCCCATCAGCTGTAGCTTCTTTTCTTATCTGTGTTATGTTTCAAGCAGTCTTTTTCCATCTTTAAGGTTGCAACTCTTCAGTGATCAGTAACTAACTCTCCGTAAGGTTCTTACATTTCTGGGACCCTTGTTTTCAGTTTGTGCCCATATTTTCAAGATGTTTGCTGTCATCCCAGGCTAAAACTCCCCACCTCACAAGAGACATCTGGCATCAAACTTCAGCTGACCTGCAAGTTCTCATTACAAGTTGGTAACAAGCCTAATAGGCCAGGACTGACTGTGTCTTACACAGGCACAGTGAGGATAAGGCTTGAGGTTTGTTTCTGACAAGAGCAAAGCTACTTTTACAGAACATGAAAATGTTTCCAGGTTGCTTACCAGACATGGCTGATTAATGTGATTTTTGACAGAGTTCAAAGCAAGATAATATTAATTACATTGGGCTTAGCATGCTTCTACTTTCATGAGTGCAATAGGCCACTGCTTTGGCCACATAGTAAAGTGGTTTGAATAATGAAAACTGGTACATATTTACTTAGTTTTGTATGATTTATGAAAGGAAGGAAGAAAACCAAAAATATAAAGACTTACTGTTGGTATTGAAATAATTACAGTGACAGAAGTAGCTCCAGTGGCAGTTCAGAGACAAGTAATGCCTTTAGTGTACATGTTGCATTAGACACTTTGAACATTGACCAGAGAATAGTAGATGCCTTTTTCAGCCAGAAGCTGCTGATGGGTGCCTTGCTCTACGACCTTGCCGTTCTGAATCACGGCAATCTTGTCAGCATTTTGGACGGTGGAGAGGCGGTGAGCGATCACGATGCACGTGCGGCCTTCTCGGGCTTTATCCAGCGCTTCCTGCACAATCTGCACAGTGAACAAACCAAAAGGGGAACTATTCTGGCAGCTCTTCTGAGAGATACCTCAACTGTGAGCTAAACTGCAATAGGACAGTGAGGGAAAGGGAATACCTTGCTCAAGCTTCCTGATTTAGGATTAGCCTGTGTTGGCAAAGAGTCAAAACTGTTATAGTGGATGATGCTGTGATAGTGACAAGGATTAGATAGAACCAGGCTCATTACTGAGGTGCATGGCAGGACAACAAGAGAAAATGGTCATAAATTGTCACAGGAGGTGTTCTGACTGGATATTAAAAAAAAAGTATTCACTGCAAAGATAATTAAGCATTGGAACAGAGACAAAAGAATCTCTGCTGAGTCTCAATGGGAATTTTCAAGGACCCTACCAGACACAGCATTAAGCCATCTGAGTTTGAATTCAGTATTGGCCTTCGTGTGAAGATGAGGTTTAATTAGGAATCTCCATAAATCCCTTTCACGACAGATTAATTATATATGATAGTTAAGTCAGTATTCTTGGGTCAACAGCTATCATACAACTTCTCATGATTTTGCAGGGAGTCTCATGAATCATCTTTTTCTTAGAGCACTGGCAGAAAAACACTAAAAAGAATCTCTGCTTTCTTTTATTTATTCCTTACATTTATTAATGCAGAATAAAATAAGAGATGAAAATTCAATACCTAACTGGCACATAATTAAGAAAACAATGAATCATGGGATTATTTAATGGCATTTCCCCCTCAAACCTCATTTTTTATGCCTACAATTGATCAAAACTTAGTTCAAAGGCTTTGACTTTTCAGATTATAATATTTGATAAAATATTTGCTTCAATAAGTATTTTTGTGGACTTTGTGTTGCTTTTCTACAGCTAGATTGTACTTCTGTTGTACCCAGATTGCAGCTTTGGGCTTAAAAAAGAAGTAAGTGTTCTGGAAATTTTCACTGGAACTTACTGTATTAGACATGAACATGTAGCCAGGACTGGAGAGTATTAGGAGAAGGAAGAAAATTTATGAAAGCAAGACTTGGGAGTTTCACAGGAAAAAAGTTTTCTGGCAGCATCCTCAGTCTTTTTGGCTTCTGCAGTCTGTGTGTCCTGATTCAAGTTTGATAACACTTTTTCACTTGAAGCCTGAAGGATTCTAGGCTAAGGACTGCGTCCTTCATGGCATTTTCAATCTGCCTACTGCCACACAGATGCAAAAAACCTTTTTTTGTTTTTTGTTTTTGCAAGGAGAAGTAAGACATTTATAATTGTCTATTATTAACATAAATATGTAGTTTGCCTAAGACACCGTATTTCCAGTTTTTGGCTTCAATCTGGGAGAGTAGAAACAATAACCTTAATGTAAAAAAAAAAAAAAAAAAAAAAGAGGAGGCGGGGTGTTGTTGGAGTTTAGATTCCAGACTCCTGACTCCAATTAAAATTACCTTTTCACTTTCTGTGTCTAAGGCAGAAGTAGCTTCATCCAGCAGCAGGATTTGGGGCTGACGTACAAGAGCTCGGGCAATCGCAATACGTTGTTTCTGGCCGCCAGAAAGCTGCGTTCCCTTGTCTCCTACACGAGTATTGTATTTCTGGAAATAACAGATTAAGTTCAGGCTATGAATGCAAATCAGTTCTGAAGTATATTGAAGCATGTCAGCCCTGACACCAGCCACTCATGAACTGCACATTCCGTGCCAGTAGCTCTCTGAAAACATCTGACCCGAATTGGTATCTGACACAGATCTACAGGTCTTTCACTAGAAGACTTCTTTGTAACTTCCAGCTCTCAATTAGTTACAATTACATCCTTTCTTCCCTGAGATCTTGAACTTTCAGCTCTCTACCCGATGTTGGAATCTTCCAGAGTAAAAGTATGGTAAACACAGTTAAGAAAGGAAAAATATTTTAAAAATAGTTTCAGATCTATTTGCAACTCAGGGAATTATTGTACCTAAGGTAATTACAAGCAGACACAATTTTCCCCTCCCACTTTAGGCCACCTCCAGTTCTGAGTGGAAGAGAAAAGGAATAACTTACATCTGGCAGAGAGTCAATGAAGGTATGAATATTGGCTTCTTTTGCTGCATTAACAATTTCCTCAAATGCCACCTGCCGGCTGTTATCTCCATATGCGATGTTTTCAGCAATAGTGCAGTCAAACAGGATTGGCTCTTGGGAGACAATACCAATCTGAGATCTCAGCCATTTGATATTTAGTGCCTTTGCATTTCTGCCATCAAAAAGCTGAGAAAGCAAACATTTTAAATTTTAGTCACATGGCTATATGTGTATTTGAGACTTACTATAAATTCATACACAGAAGTTGTGCAATTGCAGCTCTTCCCTTAGATATAGCAATTGAAAATTCACATAATTTCTTGCCCTCCTTCTCCCCGATGTCCCCAGATTTTCTAAGGGCTATTTTATAAAATAAAATGTGAGAACAGTGAGGATAGTCCCTTCTGCTGCCTCAGTCCCTTTCTTCATTTCAAAATTTAATTAGGATTTTGAAGACAATGGAAGATAAGGTATTCTGAGGCAACTTCAAAGAACCTTGGGTAAAGTTCTTTAATTTCTTTCTTCAACAGAAAAAATTTCCTCTATTTTGCATGTACATTTTGACTGAAGAAGGAACAGATTTGCCGTAGAATTACATTGAAATAAAGGAGGAGTTGGGTTCATTTATCCACACACTTCTAATCTACTTCTGGGTTCCTTAAGATGCCACTTGCAGACAGTTTTCTTTATTGCACTTCCGCAAAATTTGGCTGCTGAGTTGCTATAAATGTCTATTAGATAAATGGAAACAGAATTTATACCTATATAAGTTTCACAATTATACAAGTCATCTCAACTTGGACACAAATATATGAGGACATTAAAAGGGCTGTTACATCTCCACTAGAATCACCCAGTGCAGTGCTCATGCTCTGTGTTAAGTGATATAATCATCTGGGTAGCTGAGGAACTGCTCCCTTCATACACAGCTGTTGGAAGAGATTAATCTACTAATTCCACAATTTGTGCTAGAACAGCCAAAATAGCTGTTTTTCAAATAAAAAGGTTTCATAATGAACCTGGTTCAAAATCACCTACAGATATAAAGAAGGAAAAATAAGCTAGAAAGGAGAAACTGCTTTAGACTATATGGGTATTTGCCATCTTTTTTCCTTAGAATACCAATGGATTTGCAGGCTGCTAAGGCCTACATCCTGTCTCTTACTTGATGTGAAAAATCAGTTAAGAGGCTAGAGAATGCAGTTATTATGCATTTTGGATCTACCATACCAAGTAGCATGGCTTCAAGCCATGGCTGCTCTCCTTACCAGAACAGCATGATGCTCACTTTTGTAAACAGCTGCTCTGACAGTTACTGCTTTTAAGCATATGCCCCTTCTATCTCAATTCACAGAGCAGCTCAGCTTCTGAATTAGTCCACCACTTTTTTGGTTTCTCTGCCAGAGGTCTGTGCTTTTCCTTTCAGTTAACTATTGTTGGTTCCGTATGGATACAAGGTCAAAAACATCGTTAAGGAAGTTGCACTTGGTTAAACATATTTTTGGGGCACCTGCCTGCTTCTTTCTACACATCACTTTGTTACACTGGACATGTTTGGGCATTTCCATCCTCAAAAAAATCTTGTCCATTGCATCTAGCCTTTATTTAAGTATTGCTTTATCTTTTGTGAATATCTCTGCAGAGACAAGTTCTGAAAACCTTCTTATTCTCACCTCATCAAAGATGAGACCCAAAATATTTGCCTTCTTTTTCAAACGCATCCTCTGAGGACATTTACATCGAAGAGCAACAGCAATAAACACTGCTGTTATGTGAAAAACCCCCACATGTAAAGTTGCTGAATAAGCAGTGTAGGAAACTTTACATGTATTTAAAACCAAAATAACTGAAAGTATTTAGAATCTATAACTTGTTAAGTGGACATACTCTAAAAGATGTTTCTGACAAGTAAAAATTATGACAGAAATTATTTTTGGCAATGTTCACTGATTTTGGGTTTTTTTTGAAAGAACATAGATGGCAAATTCTGTTACTACACTATACAGAAGTAGATATGTGTATGTATATTGAACAACATTAAAAGTGTTCATAGCATAAAAAAACTCAGGAAATTTGCTTTGAATTCAAAGCCGTCATTAGGTGTGCATTTTCACCACACAGGTCTTGTTTCATTAATTCCTTATAATGAGGGAAAACTAGGACTTGTATATAGGTCCCATTTAATTAAGGAGCCCTTATAAGCCAATCTTAATCTTTGACATTAAAAATACTTGAGAAAGAAAACTAGAAATATCTGTTATGCTTTATCACATCACATAAAACCAATAAGCACATCTTCACTTAATCTACTGACATGTTCTTGCAAAAATACTTACCATTTCTCCCTCAAGTGGGTCATAAAATCTCTCAAGCAGCTGAACAACAGTGCTCTTTCCACAGCCACTGCTACCAACAAGGGCCAGAGTTTGTCCCTTTTCTACTTTTACATTCAAACCTTGGAGGATCTTGACCTCTGGTCGGTTTGGATAGTTAAATGCCACATCTTTGATTGTTATGTTTCCCTCAAATGTTTCCTGTAATTTAAATAGTATCATTGTTACATCTTTAAGACAATTTAAAAGATGATTCAAATAGAATTTCAGAAGTATTCCCCCCTCCTTCACCCCCAAAATCAATAGAGATTTTCAAAACAAAACCTTTTGCTCATAATGCCAAAAGCTGGACTGTTGAGTTCAGATAAAGTATCAAGAACACTTTGAGAAAACAGTGTAATCAGGAGAGGAAAAGTCAGTTTGAAGGAAGTGAGAAGAGGGTTGTTCATATTACCAAAAAATAATATCACCCATTACACATGGCTTACTTACAGGCTTCTCTCCTTCATCACTGTAACTATCTATTGAGGGCACTCTTTCAAACAGCTGGAACAGGTGGGCTGCTGAGATCTTGGCTTTGGCATAGTCTGGAGCAAAAGAGCTGGTTTGTCCTAATGCCATTGCACCAAATACAACAGCTGAAAACACTCTATAAAAGAAATCAGGATAAAAAATCAATACACAATGAAGAAAAGCAGAATGGAAAAGGGCTGCAGTCAACTTTTTCTTTGACTCAGAGAATTTAATGACGAGATAAACATGCCTGCATTCCAAATTCAGTATTTTCATTACTTATTAGCACTAATTTCTTTAGTTTTTAATAGTGGTTAACTATATTGAGTCTCAGCTGGGCCTATAAGGAAAGGGGTCAATGGATGGCAAAATTGTTACTCTAATTCTGTTCTGCTATTACTGTGGTTTCCTCTCTATGGTTCAATGACCTTTGGGAGTTAGAGATCAATTTTTAAGGCATCAGTGAAAATAAGAAATCAAACCTGTAACAAGGTGACAATAAAGATTTAATTTTCTATCACAGCTCTACTGGAAAAAAATTCAGGGTTTACAATACCAAAAAAGGTTGAAATTTGCTATTATTGTTTTAAGTAATTTTATGAAGTTTTATGGGCTACATTCGAATAGTTGAAGAACCTGCTGTCTTCAACCATTAATTACTGCCACACAACAGAGGATTACTCATCACTGAGGAATGGTATTTGACATATGAGACCTCTTAGCCTGCTTTAAGCCTTGTCTTTTCTCCTCAGAGCTACATAAAATAATCTGTTTTATTCTGCATTTAAACAGCGTAGAAGGGCTCACACAAGTTTAGGTGAAACAATCCCTTTCATATCTAACAACCACTGGAAGTACCCTGGCAAGAGTTGTTCAGCTAGCAGATGGGATGCAGACACTTCCCAATATCATCCAATGAGCTGTGTTAACTATAATTATGTTGCCAACAAAAAATCAGTATGATTGACCTTCTTGGGTATTGAGGTCACTTGTATCCATAGTGGTAGTATCTCAGCCTTTTCATACTTGTTTCCACAACCCTGTATTGTCTCTTAAATTATAAATTATTTTTTCTGAATGGACAGAAAAAATATTGCAAAAGAGATACTTACAAAAATACATTTTTATACTCCATGTGTCCATTTGCCACTAGATAGGCACCAAACCGGAAACAGCCAGCATAGGTAAAGAACATCATTGCTTGGGAAAGGGCAAAACAAAAGCCAAATATATGTGCCTTCTTCACAGAATTTCTGTAAGAACAAATGCATATTTTCATCAAATGTGCAATCGTACTTAAGTCCTGGCATGCAAAAAACCATTGACTTCAGTCAATATTGTTATGAATGGAAAGTGTGTATACACTGAATCATTGACTAAAGAACACATCTCTCTTCCAGACAAACTGACCCATAGGGCAATAACTTCTTATTTCTACTAGAACAGCAGTAAGATGAAAGGCTCAGAGCAATCCCATCAATGTCAACCCTGAGAATGGTTAGACACTGTTCTGCAAGTTGTGAGATATGAAGTCAAAACCCAGCAGCCTGAGAAAAAAGCTAAGTAATATCTGTCATGTCCTGCACTGTGCTCTAACCACTCAGTTATTGGGGCTGGTGTGTCAGTGGCATCCCTACTTCTCTCACATTGTATCTGTGTACATGTGCTGCCATTTCCTTGGCTTTTCTCATGGATGCCTGAAAATGAAACGTTCCATTCTAGAACAAATAAAACTTTCATTGACAAATTTAGTCCAGGCAGACTTATATTACCTTTTTTTCAGCCACAAACCAATCAGCAATTAGTCAAATGATTTCAATCCTACTAATACTTTTAAAAATGGCTTAATGTAATATTCAATTTACATTAAGAAGGTTTTAATTAAATATCCAAAACAACTTCAGGTGGAAATTCAGATTTGATCACTTCCAATGCCAATGTAAAACTAACATTTTTCCAAACCAAGTGACACTGTAAGAGAAGATATCAATATTATAATGAAAATTAATTATATCATGTTTAAAGAAATGTTGGCTGGTGGTGAGTGTGTTTGTTTTATAAGCAAATATGCAAAATATTTACATTAATTCTGAGGTAATTAGATTATACATTAAATCATATGCACTACCAAAAAATTCTATTTCTATCAAAGTAAATGCCTGCAATTTATTACAGATTTTTTTTAGCTTAGTTATTTTTATTATACCTGTATGGTACAATCAAATGTTCTCCATACATCAGCTCAAATTTTCTTTCTCGGGTCAAGCTAACAACAGTTCTAATATTTTCTATTGCTTCTGTGGCAATCTGCAATTGAAACACAAATGTTTTAATCAAAAGTTAAGATTATGTTGCAATTCCTTATTCTAAACTAATACAATGATTCTGTTGGAATGTAATTTTATATTTTTATACTGTTTATTAAAATCACACACCTTTGATATAAAAAAAAAGTATTTTACGTATTTCTTTTTATGACAATGAAATTTTCTTATTATGCTCAGAATTTTCTGATAAGACCTCTTTAATATTCTACAAATAAGTGGTGACAACCTGTTAGCTATGATATTTATGGAGATGATATTCAACAAGAAAAATGGTATATGAGTATTCAACTTCCAGTCCACTAAGTTTGGGCTATAATCAAAATGTCCAGGTTACTTACAGGCCTGAGAGCCTAACTTAGATCTCAGCAGTAAATATTTGATCTGAACAATAATACCTTCTTTAAGCTTGCAGATTATTTAGACTTGAGTCATTTGTATGCACAAAGGCACCTAGTATCATTTGAAGGCAGTAAATCGTGTCTACATGGGAGTAACAGATACAAAACCTTCACACAGTCCGTTAAGAATATGGAGATGCCCACCAAGTCTTCCCCAATGACCACAGAGTGAGGCCAGAAACCTGCATGGTCAGTTTAGTCCACAGGACTGTTGAATGGATGATGCTTAGAAATGACTGATAGATGACACCTGCAACAACCACATCTCTTCAGTTGTCCTCCATTCCTGTTGTGCTGGGAGGACAGGGATTCCCACATGTACTGTATTATAGTTGACAATCCCATAGGGATGGATGTTTTCAATTTCCTAATGCATCTCAAAAGGTACTAAACACCTGTATCTAAGCTCTATTCAGTTGTCAGTCTCATTTCTAAGGATGGGTATTAAGCAGAAGAGCTCATTTAAAGCACAGATACTGTATAAATGCAAAGTAATAAGTCTTTTTATAACTCAGAACTGTATGTACAGCAGGAAATTAATATGGGTAATACCAACAGTAATTTATCCAGACTTTTGTAGGCATTGTCTATAAAGTTATTGTCCTACTGTACTTGGCACTGGTGAGGCCACACTTCAAGTACTTAGTTCAGTTTTGGACCTCTCGCTTCAAGAAGGACATTGAGGTGCTGGAGTATGACCAGAGAAAGGCAACAAATTAGGTGAAGAGTCTAGAAAACATGTCCTGTAAGGAATGGCTGAGAGAACTGAGGTTATTTAGTCTGCAGAAAAGGAAACCCAGGGGGGACCCCATTGCTCCCTACAACTACCTGAAAGGAGGTTGTAGTGAGGTGGGGGATTGGTCTCTTTTGCTGTGTCTCAAGTGAAAGGACAAGATGAAATGGCCTTACCCTGTGCCAGATTAGCTATTAGATAAAACTTCCACTTTTAGTGTGGTCAGGTATTGGAATAGGCTGCTCAGGGAAGTGGTGGTGTCACTGACTCTGGGAATGTTCAAGGGGCGTCTGGATGTGGCACTTGGGGATATGGTTTAGGGGTGATTATGATGGTGATGGGTTGGAGTAGATGAACTTGAAGGTGTCTGCCAATCTTGATGATTATGTGATTCTCTGAAAAGACCCTCAAAGCTTCAACATATTTTGCTGAAATATACATTTCATGCATTATGGTTTCAGTCTAATAAAGACCATAAAGTAAGGGTTTTAGTAACGTAAGTTCAGCAACACTTTGCAGAATGCCAGTTTTCCAGGAAGAACACCAGTATTATTTTTTTCTGGAAAAAACCCACTGATTTTTAAAAAAATTAGAATATAAAATGCCTGTAGTCCAGTCCTTGCTTATGTGGCCTTGAGAGGGGAAACTCATACAATACTATGAAAAGTAAATATTTTTTTAAGTTTTGCAAAAATGTCATAAATGTTTGTAACACCTATGCTAATTCTTCACAATCTGCTGCATTAAGAAATTTTTAGTGCCTATTCCGGGAATTGTCAAGTTTTTTTCTGTCATATCTTGCAACGAAACAACCTGAAATAAATATTCAATCATTAGAGAGAAGAAGCAGAAAAAATTAAGTCAGTTGGAGGGAAAGGAAAGGATACTTTGGTTTGTATGAAAACATCCATGGGAAGATCACTATGCACAATTTCTTGTGGCCTTAGAAGGAACTTTATCTATGGATATGGAGGGAAATAAAACCCCATTTAGTTAACAGGAGTTACTGGGAGGCTTGGAAAGATGGGGTAGTTATGAGATCCAGATGAAGACACCAAAATGTAGGTGCTTCCAGTGCAGTCAATGGATACCTATTTAACATAGCAAGAAAGCAATTCAGCTGCCTATGCCCTGTGTGCCTACCTAGTCTCCTCCAAAATCGTTGCTTGGAGTGGGAAGGACTCTAATTCAGTTGCCTACATGCAGGTGGCTCATGCTATTGGAGATGCTCTAGGACACTCAAAACATTTAGGTAAGGCATGGTAGATATGATATAGAGTAGACCCAGACACTTCTGAAACGGCAGCTGGACACCACTCAGACTCTATGGTATCTGAAATAACTATAAGGGGATATTCCACATGTGCAGACACAGATTTAAACACCAAATCTGAATATTAATACTATGCCTTATGTGCATGGTCTTAGATTAATGATTTTCCTCTCAGTTTAAAAATAGTAGGACATAGGAAGTGATTTTAGAAAAGTTTTACCTTGAAGAAAGCAATTATCTGGGAAGTCATGAAATAGTTGTTCTGTCACTAAAGGATTTTTAGAATGAAGTCACATTGAATGCCTTCATTTATTAGTTAAACAAGAGTCTAGCCTTCTTGCTTTTCAGTTCTCATCTTTCTTTTCCACTCAAGAAACAAAGAAATGGCAAACAGACTCAGAAACCAGTGGGTATATACATATCCCTGCAAACATTAATAAGAAGTAGGAAGGGGGGGAAAAAGCATTATAATAAATGTAAGACAGATAACATACAAAAAAGGGGTGACAGGAAAAAAAACCCAGAATGTCAAAATGAAGAGGGTTGCAAAATAAGGAACACAAAGATGATCAGAACAGAAATGAGAAAAGAATGTGCCTGAATAATGTTTAGCACATTCTGGGATTTGTCAGCTATTAAAACACATGTTCGTTAACAACATAAGTCTTCAATAATTATTGATGAGGTGTGATACTGTGTAGGTCTACTAGTGTAACTGCATAGTTTGGCTAGGAGGTATATATTATGAATTGTTCTGTAATTGGAAGTAATACACCCATTAACAATACTTTGGTAAACATGACTGTACATATACAAAAAGAGATAAATTTCTCTAGACCCACCTTTCCTGCAGCTTCCAGCTCTTTTTTATCTTTCTTAGCATGGCCAGCCAACATCCTCATTTCAATCATTCCTGCCACTGCAATGATGGGCACAACAGCTAAAAGTAGCAGGGTCAGCTGCCAGCCATAAATTAATGATATAATAATTCCAGTCCCCAGGTTGGCTATGTTCTGGGCAATTAATGCTAGTCTGGTACCAGTTGCCTGAAAGAAGAAAAAAGGCAAATTTCTTACTAAAGTAACTACATCTTAAATAAGGAAAGCATTTTCACCCACAATATTCCTAATTCTCAAAGCACTATTTAAAAAGTCTTAACTCAGCTTTGCTTTTTTTCAAAATGGGAATTTCTTAAATGCTTTTGTAAAAAGATATCTAAGTCACATTTATGTCTTCTTTCCTCATATGTTGATTACTTAAATGTGCACCACAATTTTTAAATTCTGCTCTTGAAGCTGAACAAACTTCAACCTCAATGCACATTCACATTTACATCTAGACATTAAAATCTGTCATATTTTGTAGATCATACACTTAGTTTTATAAGTCATCACACAGAACCCAATGAAGAAAAAAATTAAATGCTTTACTTCTCCTATGGAAATAAAGCCAAAGATACTTCGGAACTCCTCAGTTCAGAAAAAAAAAAGAGCACATAACTTCACGGAGCAGTAAAAATGTACTTAACCATACACAAATAGTTACATTCAGTGTACTTCAGCTTGAAGAACTTGAAGCTTTACTTCTCTAAAAGTCCACTATTTACTTCTAAAGAAACTCCAGAAAGGATCATAGAAAAAAAAGTCTATTTCTTGTAATTTTTTCAATTTTTTTTTTTTTTTAATAAGGAATCTGGTTGATCAAAACATAGCAGCAGGCCATAAGCTGAACAAACTTAGATACATGTCTTTAGGTGAATAAGACCTCTTTAAAAAGATTTCTTATGTAAAAGATTCTAAATAAATTTGTTTAATGATGAAGCACACAATACAGCATAATAGTAAACTTTAGAAAAAGTTTACTTAGAGATTATTTTGTAAAGATAGGTTACCATAACTGTTACAAAACACTTTGGTGCATTTTCTACCAGCTCTTGTTTTATAGTAAATTTTAGTTGTCAAAGTCAAGACTGTCATGAACCAGTCAAATCCAAGCTGCAACTTTGCTAAATACTAAACAAAATATGAAAAATTCCAAACCAAAGTTTTACTTACTCCTTTCACTTGTGAGGCATCATTAGCAAGTCTCGTAGTTAGTGCTCCAGTGCTATTTTTAGTATTATCAAACCAGCCCATATCCTACAATAAGAAACATTATTCTTAAGACCAGTGTTTGAATATCTTATACAAACTGCAAAGTAAATCTGAGGTCTACTTAATATAACTGAGTCCAGTGTCAGAATACTGTGTATGTGGCAGTGCCTCAGTTCTGCATCTTTAATTAACTTTAATTCCTTCACAGCACAAGGAATATTTTTAGAAAAAAAAGTGTAATCTTGTGGATGATCTGATGTATTCACTGTAACTGCTGAGAAGGAAGGAGAGCAAGGAGACCAGCTTGGGAGATTCACAAAAGTAAAACTATCCTCCTTCACTGCTGCTCAAACTGCATCTCCTTGGAGGAGACAACTCTTCAGTCACACTCCTTCATGACTGCAACCCAACCAAACAAAACCCCAAAGTGGTCTATCTGATCAAAGTTAGCTGCTGGGGTCAGGTACGCAGTTTACAATTTATTCACCATGTGACCAAATATCTGATTTAAAATTTCATGTTTAATATGCATTGAATTAAGTCCTGGTAAAGTAGTACAGGCATTTGTGACCTTGAGAATCAATTGTAAGATTGCTTTTTTATCAAATTGTCAGTATGGCTGATCTGTAAGTCATAGTTTTGCAGACAGTTTTCTGCCACATTGCAAATAGTCATGTTCACATGAAATAAATCCTGTGCCTACACGTAGCTCAAGAATAAAACCCCATCACTATTATATTGTATATTTCAAAGTCTAAAACACTGATCCTGAAACCATGCAAAATTAAGGCTGTTTTAGATAACTACATGAATTACTTTACAACATTATGTAACATTTACATTTCAATTCTCTGAAAGTGGCTTTAGATTTCAATATACAATCTTATTCTATTAACAAACAACAAGTATAGATTTGAGGGCTCTTTGACAGAGACTTCCAGTTTATAAATAAAAACATGTTCGTACATATCACAATTTAAATAAGACACTTGAAGTAAGAGTTACAATGTAAGCTGCACTGCACTTCTTAGGGGCAGAAAGGGCACCAAGAAAGCAAAGCAGGCAAATGAACAGGTAATGGGATACTGCTGGTGCACATCAACTTGTCAAGCCATAGTAGTTGGCTGTAAATCTTAGCCCTTGCATGGAATACATACAAAGCTTGTGTATTGATTTAAGACTCTCCCTCTAAGGATACTTCACTTAACCACATGTAACTAACTAAACTGGTTTCTACACTGATTCAAACAATCATCTCTGTAGAAAAGTCATAATGCTAGTTATTTTATACCAATACAGTTATTTTTTCTTAAAACCCTGGAAATCACAATATTTATTATCTTTACCTGTCTAAGCATTGCTTTAAATGCCATGAATCGAAGCCTCATTGTAAGAATTTCTCCAGCTTTGCCAAATGTGAAACCCTATTTGAGAAAAGATACAATGCTTAGCATACTATTACATTGACTGTGTTTATTCAATAAATATTTTAAATAAGTTGTCTCTACAATGTCAAAGTACAAAATATTGCAGTCTTGTTTACACAAAGCAAATGCAAAACCAGGTTTAATATACAAAAATTTTAGTAGGTTCACAGTACAGACATTCAAATACTATTTCTGAAAAATGTATAGGGAGCATAGCAATATTTGCCAGCACTGCTTCACCAGCATGCTTCATGGAAAAGATCAGCCCTTTGACTTCATTTGTATGAGTTGATCTAAGATTTAAACAAGTAACATTTAGGCCATTCATTTTAGGTTAAGGACTTTGAAAGGCAATCTGGGTTCATTGAACTTAAATGCATCACTCATATTTAAAACACTATTTGAACTTTTGTAAACTGAGCAAACCTATCATAGCCATATACAGAACTCAGTGTTCTGTACTCAAGCCTTCTTGCATGTATGTGCAACAAGACAATTCCATAAATAAATCAGAAGGTTTTTGCAAGACTGCTTATGCTGCTGTTCCAAGTGCATGTTATTATTTCACAGTGCAGGCTAATTTAATGGACAAAACTATGCAAACATATTCAGAAATTATAAACCAGACCATATATGAAAATATTTAAATACCAGACTTTGCATCTGTATGATTCCTACTTTTTTCCCCCAATTTTTAATGTGGCACTGTTGTAGCAGTTACAACCATTAGTATTTCAGCAGGAGAAGATGAATGTCAGTATGATGAGTGTTACCTGACAAATTGGGCTTGGAAATCTTTGGGGGACTCCCATAAGATAAAGTTTGAATGGGGAAAGGGTTAAGGAAATAAAAAACTGGAGAACTAAGGCAGGAGACTGGTACCTTTTCAATCATTAACAGATTCAAATATGAAGGCTTGAGGCTGAGAAGGAAGTGATAGAGTGTAAAGGCTGGAGGGGTTGGCTGTTGGGTGGCAATGGAAAAGAGTGAGAAAATTCAGAGTCATGCTGAGATGTGTTTGGTGATTAAGAGGGGAAGTTGTAGAATAAGCTGGAAGGCTTCTTACACACAAGAAGCTCTAGGTTAAAAAAGTGTCAGCACAAGACACATCTAGAACCATAAATAAAGGTTCTGATTTGAGTTGGAGACATGTATTATGAAGATGTAAACTTTTGGTATATTTCAGATCTGGTTTCTAAAACATGATGAACAATTACAATAAAGTAAAAATAATAAAACATACCTGAATAAAGAAAGTAAAAAAGGAAATGATCCCAAGTACTAAAAACAGCAGTGAATATAAGTTGCTCTTTTCTCTTAAAATGGCCTTGTTAGTTTCGGAAAAAATCTATAAAATAATATTTAAAATGTCATTTTTAAAATCAACTAACAATAAAAAATATTCCCATTTTCTCAATAACTATGTTTGGTAGTCATTTGCATTCATTTTAAATTTGGGCATATGTTACATATGATTATAGGTATAACAAACAAATTTCAGGCTGTAGCAAGATTTTTATGATTTTATAAATATCATATAATGTTTCAGACTTTTGCAATAGTGCTTCATCCACTCCTCATCTTCCTTATACAGTGATTGTTTTAAACCTAATCTTATTAGAAATAAATTTAGAAAGCTTATAGTTTTTTGCATATTTTACTCCAACTTACCCCAATAATTTCAGAAAATATGATTGCAAATCCAGGTTGTAAAGCTCCATTGATAACTGCACATAAAATCCCAGCTACAAAGTATGGCCATTCAGTTTTGTTCAACTTCATAATTTTCATAAATGGAGCTGGAGGTAGTTCTTCCTCCTAAAAAAGGCAGAATTCTGTTAGGACAAACATGAATGTATTTGGAGAAATATGGAGAAAAAGAGTGATTAATAGCCAATTTCCTACTCCCAGAATCTACTTGGAGGAAGTAAAAATATATACTTTTTAATAACATGAATAAATGTATAAAACTGTACAAACTTGATTGTACTTTTTATTATTCTAATACAAGGAAGAAAGAGTTGTTACACTGCATTGACAGCTCTTGTCATTGTATATTAGTTTATCCATATAATTTTTATTGATGAATACTCTTCACATTGGTCAATGGTGACTGAACTATTCATTCTGGGCATGTTGCTGTTTGTAATTCATGACTACATTAATCAAAGTAATTGTTCATCAAATATTTACAACAGCAAAGTAAGCACTGTAAATATGAATGCAATCATGTTTTTGGTATTTTTTTTTAAATTTTTTGTCGTAAGAGTTGTATGTTGGGCCAAATGTTCTCTTTCTGATCAAAAAATGAATGTTTAACCTGCATAGACTATGTCAGTATATTATGCAAATATACGAAAGTATATTTCTTTTAAACCTAATTGATTTTTAATAATAAACTCTCCTTGTTATAGATATTTTTAAGTCTCATTTTATTTGTATTACCATTCATGTTGACAATAACAAAACAAGCTATGAATATTATCCATTGAAGACTACTTAGAATATAAGAATACTTGTTTTTTCATGCCTATCAAATGCCTCCTTCTTCTTCTACCTTTCTCGAGCGGGAGATCTGAATGTAACATACATCTATAAAAGGCATCAAGCTCACTAACATCTCTGCAAAGATACTTACAGGTGAAATTTTTGTCTCATCAGGACCATCACTTTGCTCTCCTGGCCTTCTCATGCTTCTCCGGGTTGATCGTCGTCTCAGTCCTCCTGTTAAGGATTCTTCAAATTCTGGATCAGATTCACTTTGTTTGACACCGAGTGCATTCTCATCTTTCTCTGTTGAGGGAACTTCAGCTTCTATTGCCTAAAAGTGGGAAGAACATGATGCTAAGATTAATTATGCACATATTACTTTGAACTTTCAAAATTATGAGGTAATCAAAGTAAAAGTAATCTTGTTTCGGTTGAAAAAGACATGGGGGAAAATAACATATAATGCTTAAAAGGAGATAGGAAAATCGGTATTATGTTTTAGGAGATCTCTGTCTTCAGAGCTTTACTCATATCAGTATTACACCTCTCAAGAAAATACTTGTGAAAGTACAAAGTGAAGGGCGGGGAGTGAAAGTGGCTGCTCATTTTTTTATGAATTAACTACAAACAGAGTAAACTGAGGGTAAGCCATTTGCACTCATCTTGGGTTCTTTTAGAATGAGTTCTCAGGGTATCTACTTTTTATTCAAGAGATAAAAATTGACCCTCTTTACTGCTACTGCAGAATTCTTAGCAATTCTTGACTTTAAATGGAATAAGGAAGCTCAGGATGAAACAGGTCAAAAAGAGATTTTGACTGAAAAATTTGAGCAGTCTGGAAAAGAGACCTACACAGTCTCTGACAGAATAAATAAATGTCTACCCACCACTGAGGTGTTTAATAGTACGGGGATTCAAAGTTGCCTTCAACTTCTGTTTGTTTTTTTTTTTCCAGAAAGTTTTTATTTCTTCCTGCTTTTTGCACTACACTGCCTATCATTTTTTGTTTATTTTCGGGTTTTTGTTTTGAAAATTTCTTTCCATTTTATATTTACTCATTTTCCCCATAGTCACATTTGCTTGGATACAAAGTTACTTTGAATCTAAGGTAACCAAATGCATTCTCATACTTCTGGAAGAAATACTGTAATTGGTTTGGTTTACTCTTTTCAGTCTGACATCCTGAGATGGCAGTTTCAGTTTCCTTAGCAGGCACAGTGGTTATGCAGTAAAACAAAGGTTACAATGAGCTCTGCTATTACCTAATGGTAGTATTGGGATGTAAGTATTAAAGTATTTTGGTCATCACTTAATAATTAATACATTTCTGATATTTATTATAATTTCCTATTTCTTTTTTCTGTCTAAATAACTTCAAAACATACTTAGCATAGTTGGATTTTTTTTCTTTTTCTTCTATTCCTCCACTTTTTTTTTTTCCTTTAGAAAGACATTAAGTAGGAATGATTATAGCTAAACAGTTTAAATTATGCATTCTTTTTTCCTCCAGTATCAGCTACTGTATTTTACCTTTTATCATAGGCTAAGAACAAGAAATGGAGCAGCAAACTACTGCAGTCATCTGCTCTATATAAGCTGCATAAAAGAAAAAAGTAAAATAATATTTTAAGTTTAAATACCTAGAGGATTAAAAATGTACTGTCCTGGGTATAAATAGGTCTTGTATCAAAACTTGTGGTCTTCTCTCTCAAATTATCGTTCTTTCAGAGCACATGTTTTCGTTTTGCTACTAACAAAGTGTACTGCAGAATTTCTCATACTTCTGACAGCATACAATGACTATGGGTGAGGAAAACCCATAGAAAATGAGGCAACGGCTAGCAAGGAAAGTACCTGCATGTTAACGAGCTTGTAGTAGATTCCCTTCCTCTCAATCAGTTTAACGTGATTCCCTTGCTCTGCAACAACTCCATTTTCAAACACAACTATGTGATCTGCATTCCGGACTGTTGACAGTCGATGAGCCACAACAACCGTGGTGCGTCCTTCCCTTGCCTAGGAACAGCAACATGTAACATGACTATTTCTAAGTAAATTCAAAGAGTGTTCATCTTCGTATTAGAGCTGAAAAAACCCCTAAAGGAAACATTAAAATGGTTCACAGAAAAATATAGCTTTCAAAAAAAATTTATAAACATCGGTTTCAAAAATGTAAGAAATTGTTACATTTAACCCATAGTTCTCAATTTAAACCTTAAAATCCATGGGAAATAGTTTATACTCAGAAGCATTAGAAAACACTCCACACTCACATTTAAAAAAATCCAATATTTTAAGCTCTAAGTCATTGTTAACTCAAGTAGCTACAGCAAAAATAATCCCCACACACTATTTCATGTGAAATATATTTCAATGAGCTACCTGTCTTTGGCTATTTATAAAGGTATTACATTTAATGTTTCAAATGTCATAGCTTGCCATTTTAATTATGAGGCTGTATTAAAGTGATCAAGCAAATTTGAGCTTAACTAATCAAAGTATTGATCCCAAGCAGTGGAATTTTGTTGGAAAACAGATGGAGTTCATCTTTAGTGATGTCCATCAAGAGTCCATACTGGGACCCATGCTATTTAATATCTCCATCATTGACATACATAAATGGGATTGAGTGCATATTCAGCAAGTTTACTGATGACATCAGACTGAGAGGGTCACTTCGTTCACTTGAGGGAAGGGATGGCATCCAGGTCTCTGACAGGCTTGAGGAGCAGACCCATGCAGGATCTCAAAAATTCTTTGTACAAAGAACATTTGCTAAGTCAAAGTTTAGCTTTTTATTTTATGGGTCTCTATTTTCAACAAAAGTCGGAGAGGGGGGAAAGCAAATATTAGGCTCCTGCTTACCTGCTTCATTTTAAAACACTACTGACCTTGTCCAGTGCTGCCTGCACAACTGATTCACTCTCAGTATCCAAAGCTGATGTTGCCTCATCAAGCAGAAGAATTTTAGGATTGCGAACCAGAGCTCGGGCAATTGCTATTCTTTGCTTCTGGCCTCCACTCAGTTGTGCCCCTCTTTCTCCAACCACAGTTTCAAACTTCTACAAGACAACCACATGTATTCAAAACACTCAGTGGCACAGTCCTTCCACCACAGAAAGGCAGTATAAAGAAAAGAATCATCAGTGCCAGTAACGCCAGTAGCATCTTCTTCCTCTAGAGGAATAAACACCTACTTGAATAAATTTGTCTAATCCTGGAATTCTAATAATTCTTCAAATGCCTGCCAGATCATGACCTAAAGAAATAAAGTTAACATTATTCTCAAAAGTTATGAGGGAGCTCTGCATTGCTTTACATGTTCACAGCTCCAAGGATACCCTCCTTTTTTAACAAGCATTCCTTCTGGGGAACTATTTGGCACAAGAGGGTTTAGAAGAAATTATTTCATCAGGAGAGCTGATCTGCTTACATTGGGTAGTTTCATGATGAAGTCATAAGCATTTGCTTCCCTGGTAGCCTTTTCAATCTCTTCCATGGTGACATCCTCACGGCCGTAACGAATATTTTCTGCAATGGTAGTAGCAAAGAGCACGGGCTCCTGATTCACCACACCAATAACCTCTCGCAGATATCTTACATTTAGAGTCTTAATATCCTGTCCATCAATGGTAACCTAAACAAAAGGGAGCAGACAAAGATTGTTTACTCAATGCTTTGATCAAGGAACCTCTCTTTCTATGCCGGCATGTGCCTTCTTAGGTGAGACTTTACTGTATCATTGAAACAACGTCAGTAAGGCCAGAACTAGGATTTCAACAAGCATGCCATACAGAGCAGCCATCTCGCCTGAGGTAACTTACTGTGCCTTCCATGGGATCATAAAATCTCTGGATGAGCTGAACAGTTGTACTTTTCCCACAGCCACTGCTGCCAACCAGGGCCACTGTCTGGCCAGAATTAATCTTGAGATTCAAGCCCTTCAGTATCTGTGCATATATGAAAGGTGATAAAAGACATAACAGTATGTAGAAATATCAGTGTTAATTTGATGAAAATATAAAGACTACAATAAAATAAACTTCATATTTGTAGCAGAATCAAATACAAAATAAAACTTTTAAACATGTGGGGTTAAATTTTGAGTAACTGATTATTTTAGCTTAATTTTTCTTATGTTTACATCACAATTGGTCCAATATCAATGTGTTTTACAGCACACTTTACAATTATTTGTCTCATGAACCAGTTCATATTAAAAAATAATAATATTACTACCCATAACTAACATAAAATATAGAACCAGTATAATACAATATCTCTCTATTATGTTCCCTCACCTTTTCCTTTAATGCACCATACAAACTACAGAGAAGCTATGTAAAAGTCATAGTTAAAAGCTCTGTCTCTCCTTTCTGCCTACCGAAAGTAAGAAAGATCTTTTTATCGGGGTCAAGGTAAGGAAGGAAACAGCTACACAGGGCAAAGACCCTGTCCATGAAAACATTTTCAGAAATCATTCAAATATCTTTCATCTCAACTGCATTAAGACTCTGGATTTATGACAGTGCTTTAAAAAAATTTGTCTAGACAGACAAATACAGATTCTGATCTCTATTCCATGTATAGCAAGTTCTTGCTGGATCTGCTTTCTTTAACGCTTTCAGACACAGTCATAACAGTGCTCCACTGCAAGTACTTGCATCACTTGGGTTAGGAGTGTAAGTTTAGATTCTCACAGAAATATACATGGTCTTTTGCATAGCCAGACTTACTATAGCTTTAGATAGAAAATTATTCAGAAAACGTAACATGTTTGACTCAGTTGTAAATAAATCTAGCTAAAATCACGGTGATGGCAAGGTAAGAGAATCAACTTGGAATTGTTATATTTTCAAGAAAATTTATTTTATGTTGCTTTCTAATGATTTTTTCCCAACAAATGATGCATGTGTTTAAATGTAATATATATAAAGTTGCATTTACAGTACCTCAACATCTGGTCTGGATGGATAATTGAAGTAAACATTTTGGAATTCCAAGTTCCCTTTAATGTGGTCGGGTTTGTAACCTGTCTCTGAATAACTGTCAATTTGAGGTTCCTGTGCAAAATAAAATACAAAAAAAACAAACCATTTTTTTCATAAAGAAGTCCTAGAGTGCACAATTATTCTGCAGAAATATTAAATGTGTTTTTAAAGTCATTTAGGTGAGATTTCTGAAAGAAATAAATTCCACAATGTTTGGCTCCCTCATTGCTACATTGGTGATACGTTCATGCAAGAATGCTTTTATAATATTTACATTAAGCTTTTGTGTGAATTTAGTACAATGTCCTTAAGACTGCACCCAGATTTAGCCATAATTTGAGATTTATTTCACTGCTGATGATTAACCTGAGCAGATTATCTCTAATGAGCTGTTCATACACTGTTCACTTATAACTTTGCCCTTTCTGCCATAACAATTTGTATGGGAAACAACCGATCTGCTGATCATTGCTCAGAAGCAGATTTCTTAATTATCAGTGGGTTTGTTTCCATCCTGGTGGGTCTAGAACTTGAAGTACACCTTAAAAATAATCCAAAACATGCAATTGCATGTCATAGAGCTTAATTAGCTAACAAAATCACAGCTTCCCTGATTTTAGAATCTCCTGGCAATCGAGGTGCATATCCAGTTTACCAGGTTATGTTTTATTAATTTGCTGGCACTCACACTACCATTGGTGCCATTGATACCTATGTTCATATACCTATTTTGTCTGTAATCATATGCAATTACAGCACCACAGACACGTCCTTCATGGTAAAAAACTTAGAGGATACCCTTCAACACCAAGTGATTCAGAGATCCAGTACTTTAACCTTTGAAGCAAGGACTGATATCTCTAAAAGACGAAGAGGAACTGATTAATAATTATATATTATATCTGATTTTATCTTTATGTTTCTGCTCATTTTGCACGGTTATTTACTCTTACTAATTTCATGCCAATAAATAGTGCCTGTCTTTGAGAAGAAGGATCTCTTCCAAAGAAGTTTTGAAATGATAATGAGGGCAAAGATACTCACATTGTCTATTATATTAAAGATCACATAGGCAGCTCCTCTTGCACTAGCAAATGCCTCTATGCTTGGAGCAGTCTGTCCAATACTGAAAGCTCCAATCAATACAGAGAAAAAGACCTGAAAGAAATGTTTACAGTCACATATATTCATTCTTATTAACAAGAGAATTACATTCATTTATTTACATTAGTTATCTTTGGGTCAGAAGGCTCAATGTCTGTTACCAGAAGTTTAAGGAATCTAGAATTACAGAAAAACAGAAAAGGTCTCTCTTAAACAGAGAATAACATTCAAAAATGGGCTTTTTTAAGTAAGAGTCAGCTGAAAACTGAGTTCATGCACAATGCTAATGTTGCAAGCGTATTGAGAAGTGAAACGGTGATTGAGAGTTGCAAAATCCATGCCAAAAATATGGACTTTTGCTGGATGTCTCCAGATTTTATTGTACTAATTCCTTCTTTGGCCAAAGACATTCCAAAGACCAGGAAGTGTATTACATATTTTCCAGTGAAACAAAGACAGATACACAAAGCACTATCACTCTGCCTTCAAAGTGACCGTAAAATAGTATACAAATCCAGCTTTTCCATCACAAAGTAATAAAGGATGCCTCTGCTTCAATGAAAGAGAGTGAGTGCAAACAAACAAGAAAGGGAAAAAGGAAAAATAAAATAAACTGTTTTCTCAGAGTAGGATAGTTTATTTCTTTCAGCTAGTATTAAAAAGAAAAAGGCAATTAAACAACACTGCTCAGAGATCATCACAGCCATAGTACCTCAGAGCAAAGTCCATCACACCCATTGTCTTGAACAGGGGTTATTCGAAGATTTGACACATGATAAGGCCACACCCTCCCATCCACGTTATAAACCCACCATTCATAGACAACAGAAACTGCAAATGCTTCGAACAGAATAAGTTACACACAAGGTCATGAACCTCACTGAGAGGTTCTATATGCCCGCCTTATAAAAGGTTGAAAGGAGCCAAAAACACATATCAGAGATATTTGTCACAAACTTCAGTGATTCATAAGTAAAACAAAACTTGTAGTTTAAAAAATAAATAAATATATGCATGTGGTCACCTATCTGGTTTTTATTGTGGTTAACAAAGTTATTCTTCTTATCATATTTATTTGATAGCTCATACAAAATTAGAATGGCTGCTACATTGAAAGAAGAATTTAAGTTATGAGTTACGGGTTTTTTACGTATTTCCTAGTCATGAATATATCTTTATCCTCCTCAATTTTTAAAAATATTGGGAGGTGACTCCAAGCTCTCATGGTGCAAAACATAAGAAAGGTATCAATTTAGATCACACAACAGCTAAAACCCAAGTATTTGCTTCTGCATCCCAAAAATATATTCAGCCCCATAAATCTGAAAACACACTTCTAAGGTTATAGTACTTCAGCTTTTGATTGAACTGTTTCTATATCAGTCTGACCTTACGAAAGTCAGAAAATATTTAGGAACAGTTGAAAATAATATATGTCTTTCGGGGTTCATATAGATTTTGAGATCCTACAGAAACAACATGTAGACTATTGAGGTGAGAATCTTTTTGTTAAGAAGAAGGGAGGCTGCTCTGGCAATTTTGGCACATAACTCTCACTAAACTCAAATAAGTTCCCATCAAACACTTTAAAGTGTTTTTTTTAGTATTTCTCACTATCATCAAGAATTTACTCAGTAATACTTACTGTAAGAACTTTCCCAATAGTGTAATCATCGCTTAAGATCAAAGTAGTTCCATACCAGAAGGCCAGTGCATATGATGCATATATCAGTAGAAAAGCAGCACCCATAGAAATATTAGCTGTAATAGACTTTCTTATTCCAATCCTTTTAGCATCTTCTAAATTTTTATGGTATCTGTCAGAAAGATAGAAGTTCAAAATAGACTTACACCTGTATCATGGCACACAGCATCAAAAACTCTGTGTATGAATTAGGAAAAGAATGCTCACAGAGTACATCAGAATATATAAAACATCTAGCCTGAAGATTGTACAAAGGCAAGCCTGACACAGAGATTCTAAGGTAACTCCTAAAAAGGCCAGCATCAGTCAACTTGGTATACAGAAATAAAAAGGCATTGCAAGTCAGGGACTGGCATTCAAGCTCCTTAAATTACTTGAAGGTCAGTGAACTTTGATAGTGAACCATTCAAGACAAAAGGTTAAAATAGATCTCAAGAATTATGTTTTATAATATAGTGGAAATAGAGATAATGTTTGTTAGCACCTTCACAGCTACTGAGTAATCAGATTATCAAGGATATCGTTATCTCTTCTCATGACAGTCTTCATTTTTTGTCTAAAGCTCTGACTGCGTGATGTTTGAAGTAGTCTGTATACCTTCTAAAGCAGAGACAATATATTAACTTAGTTTGTCTTTTACTAAAAAATTAATTAATTATATTTCAACATATCATGAACCTTGTAATAACCTCTAACAATCTTTTACTACCTAAAAATGCAGAAAACACAAGACACAACAAAACTTCCAACCATCTGAAGAAGTACTTTAAAATCTGATGATGAAAGCAAATATTGCTCTTACCTTTTAATTTCTTTCTCCTGTCCTCCAAAAGCTATGACAGTACGGATTGCTGCCAAAACTTCCTCTGCAACAGCACCTGCTTTTGCATATGCAGCTTGTTCTTTGTCAGTGAAAGCAGAGAGAACCTAACACAAGATCAAATATTTTTACATAGGAAAAAGAAAAAACAGCTTGAGCACTTCATAATGACTTTTATCATAGCTACTTTTTTCCAATATGAAGCCTTTTTGTTATATTATGTATGAGTGCAGAATGCCCAATATCGAAATGCTTACGTATACTGTGTATTCAATCAAAAAATTGAAAGTTACACTTTGTAAACAACTAAGGGCTGGATTTTCCATTCTGCTTTCGCCCAGTGCAGAAAATTAGATGACTACTCATAGTGAGCTGGAGTGGTTTTACCCAAGCACATCTCCTCAGCTCATTCTCATCTCTGGCTACATTGGCCAGAGGGCCCTATAGCTTCCATTAGCTGGCCACAGTCAGTGATGACTCAGCTGGTAGACATCCATGGCACACACTCCTCTAATCCTACCTTTTCTGCAATATACTCACTCAAGACAGAGAAAGCTTTCATGATCTTTAAAATATAAGGGAAATAAAATACTATAAAAATCCAAAGACTTTCAAACTACAAATATAAGTCACTCTAATCCCATGGTATTTTGGTCCTTCTCTCATCTAAGCCTGTCCAAAATTTCTTACTAAAGTCGTTAACACTTCAGAAAAGAAACACTGTGACTGAGACCAAATTTGCTTCTAATTTGTTCCCTTATTTTTCAGGAGGTGCAATTATTCCTTTCAACAGAAAAAGTACTTATGTCGATGTAGTTAAACAGTTACACATGTGGATTCTACATGCACACCTTGCTTCCTTCTCTGTATGAGAATGTGCTATATTGGCAGAAACAGATTTAAAACAAACAAGTCTGTCTAATCTATGGGAATTATAATATTCAAACTACATAGAATCATCCAATCATAGAATGATTTGGTTTGGAAGGGACCTTAAAGACCATCCAGTTCCAACTGCTCTGCCACTAGACCAGTTGCTCAAAGCGCTGTCCAACCTGGCCTTGAAGGTGAGAGTAACTGATACACAGTTTATCTAAGAGCTTATGTACTTCAGTGCTATCTCAAGCCGTAGTTGGTCTAAGCAACACATTCTAACACTAAGAATTTCAGATATGTAGATTTATTTCATTATCTGTCATTAATATAAAACCTGACACTGAATATATGTTAACCTACCTTGGCCCAAAGAGCTGCTGAAAGTCCCAGGACAGGACTAACTGCTAGTATTACAAGGGTTAATTTCCATCCTCTTATGAGACCAACAATAAATCCTGCTATAAATGCTGTTAGTTGTTGAACAAGAAGGCCAACCTTGTCACCTATTCCTTCATTAATCTTGGAGACATCACTGAAAAACAAATCAGATCCAGAAAGGAAGAAAAACGTAGAAGGGAAAAGAAAGGTTTTCAGTTTTGTTACATGGGCATCTGTATGGAGGACAATCTTTATTATTCAGTTACTACCAAATAACAGTTTTTCTCATGGTGTAGTGTGGTCAAGGGAAATTTGCTCTTTCCTGTGAAACTGTAATGCTATAAACCCAGTTTTGTCTGAAAAGGTTGAAATTCTCTCTACAGTGGAAATTATTCTCACTGTCTTAACTCCAAAGTTTTCCTCTGTTTGGCATTTGTGGTCTCTTTGGAAATAAAAGATAGGCAAAGAGAAAGGAAAATTTTACCATGCTGCTAAAGTTATTCACCCCACTGGGGTCAGCTGGCATTTCCTTCGGTCCTCAGTGTGCACAGAAATGAACTATGTTTTCTCTTCAAAGGGGTAATTGCATAGGCTGGGCTTTAGTCATGGTCAGAGCTCAAGGGAACTTAACAAAATGCTTTTCTGACATCCTTGTGACAGTCCAGTAGCAGAAGTATTAGAAATTCAGTCTCTGAGACTCTCCATGAGAAAACTTGAAAACTTGATTTCAAAATAAACATAAAAATAAAAGTTTGTAATTCCCATATGCTTCTTAAGATAAAGTAACTTTGTGAAAGGTATAGTGTACTTACTCTAGAAGACGAGTGTTAAGTTCTCCCACATCATTTACATCAAACCATCCAATTTCCTGTCTCATAATTGCATGAAAAAATTTTTCTCTGATTTTTTTTATTTGCCGACCTGCTGTTAGGGTCCAGAAAGCAGTTTGTGAATAAGCAGCAATAAGAACACCAACTGCTATTCCACAATAATAGTATGCATATCTGAAAGAAAAAAAAAAGCAAAAAGGGCAAGAATGTCTGAAATTAGTTTTAATTACCTCAATGAATTTAACATGATGCTTACTTCTTCAGTTTCAGACCTCTGTAAGTTTTCTATTAATAGTATTTAATGTATTTTTTTAATATATGCAATAAGCAAAACAAATATATTGTTAGACAGGAATTACCTTTTGTGTGTGTGTGTGAATTTAGTATATATTTTCTCATAAGATTATTTTAGAACTATATTTCAAGTACAACACCATTTTCACTTAGGTGTGACACTTCCAAAAAACTCCCCACCATTTTTAACACACATGGACAGACCTAATCATATATATATATATTGCACACACATTTACATCATACAACATGCCTGTCTATATAAAAATATATATGCATGGATATTGGAAATGTTTCCTGATTTGAGAATACAGCATTACTATATGTACATCTATTGTAAGCAAATGCCATTAGGTCAAAAATTCTTTTATTCTCTTTTTGTTCATAGTTGATATTTTAAATTAATTCAGCCCTGTGCTATGAGCAAGTGTCAAATCCAAACCAGGAGTGTATGAACCACTATATTTCTCAAACTGGAACTAAATTTGAGTCACAGCTTTAAACTGTTCAAAAAGAATCAAATCAATTTTGATTTGATGCAGAATTGATATCAGTTACAGGTGAAATTAAACCAGAAAAATATAATTTAACTGATTCTGTTTGTAAAATATATCTAAAAGTAAGGGTTAAATATTCATGGTGGATATTACCTGAAATTATAAGAATACTATATCTATATAAAAGTAAATAATGAGCAAAAACCCTTAAAACTCTTATAATTTTCACTCATGTACTAAGTTATGCGTATTGATTCTATATAACTGTAACATGAAACTTGGCAAGAGCAAATTGCAGGAATCCATGTGCAAATGCTCTGTTCAAAAAAGGAGAGAATGGCTTTGCAGATTACACTTTTCAAATTTTAATCCAGTCTTTCATGTGGCTATGATATCACACAGTTTAGTTAGGGACTTTGGAACTATACTCATGAAATGCATTTAATGAAAACTGTTCAATATAAAGCAGGTTAATGCCTAATGGAACGCTGGTTAGTTGAACAGTGGCTTTGATCACATTCAGTTCCATTTAAAATGAAAAAAAAACTTCTCAAACTAAACCTAAGAACATTGCATCTAAATTCAGCAGTAATTGCCTTAGACAATTACTTTATGATGTTATATCACTTCAAAGAATTGAATTATGCTTGGACTTTGCTTCATGACAAATTGTATCAAAAGGGATTCATATCTTTGCCAGATTCCATGCTGATGAAATATATTCTGTAAATTTATTGCTGAAGCTAATCAGAGAGTAAATGCCCATTTCATTGTAAAACATCAGTTCTTTTTCTTTTGAGAAATAGTTGGGGTTTAGGCAAGTTGCTGTTTGGGAAACAAACATAACCAAGTCCACGTGTATAGATCAGTATTTGAACACACTTGTGTGAGAACTTTGTCCTTGTAAACAGTTTTTATTGTTATTTGACCTGCTGGCAGGCTCTCTTAGAGAAACAAGGAGTGGGTAAAACCAACCGCTTCTTCAAACCAGTGAAATCGTTAACTCCAGGCTCTATCTAGAAACTTTGGAAAAGCAAACCTATTCCTGTGCTGCTAATAAGTAATGACATCCTCATTAAACAATTTGTTTCCAAAGAGAAACTCATGCTGCTTTTAATTCACACATGTACTTTCAGAGTTAATGTCTAGAAATCAAGGTGGCGTGCATGTTTTTGACAGTTTGACCCTAGCTGGAAGCCAGGTGCCCACCCCAAGATGCTCTATCACTCCCTTTCCTCAGCTGAACAGGGAAGACAAAAATATAGTTAAAAGCTCATGAGTTGAGAGAAAGTCAGGGAGAGACCTCTTAGCAATTAAATAATGGGCAACCCTGCTTTTCCATACTCTCCTATAAAGCATAAATGCCAGTTCTCTATCAGTTCATTCTCATTATGTAGAAGTTCTTAATTTTTAAGTAACAGTCTTCTCCTAACTTGTTCTTTTATTTTAGGGTAGAGAGCTATTTTCTTTTCCTGTGTGTGTAAATAGATTTTTTTTTAATTACAAAATTAACTACTGAATATAAATGATATATAACTATACAGTCCACTGTTACCAGAAATGATAACGCACTTTGGTATAAAACAACAAGAGTTACTACAGCAAATGCCTTATCTTCTCCTTCTCTAAGAAAAGGCAATTGCCTTGAAGACCACATCAGATATTTTTCAATACCTAATGAGGAACAGAATTCAACCTGAAGAAAAGAACCTGAAGCGGTACAAGAAATTGCACATGAACTTAATACATCCTGCATAAACCAAATGTATGGACAGTGGTTAATAAAACCACTTAACAAAACACATCTATTTGCAGCTTATGTTTCTGCTTATTTGATATTTTCTTTATGGAGCTTTGTAACAGAAGCATCTACTGACTATTGTCTTCTGCTATTACCAGCTCTGGAATACTAGATTTAAGGCTGCATATAATCTAAATCTGTATTTACTGCAGATAATGTCACAGAATCATAGAACTCTTTAGGCTGGAAGAGACCTTTAAGACAGTTGAATCCAGCTGTTAACTCAGCATTGCCAAGTCCACCACTAAACCATGTCCCTCGGTGCCACATCCACAAATCCTTTAAATATCTACAGGGATGGTGACTCCACCACTTCCCTGGGCAGCCTCTTCCAATGCTTGACAGTCCTTTCCAGAAAGACATTTTTCCTAACATCCAACCTGCCTTGCCACAACTTTAGGCTATTTCCTTTCATCCTATTCCTTGTTACTTGGGAGAAGAGACAGACACTCACCTCGCTACAATCTCCTTTCAAGTATTTGTAGAGAGTGATTTAGTTGAACTTGATGCTTTGGCAGCAAAGTAGGTAATATCTGACTAAATTCTGGGTTTTTGCAAGTGAATCACCATAGTTCAAGGAATTGACAGATGACAATCAATATAATTTTTTAGCTTAACAGTTACTCTTTATGAATTCAGAGGAAGAGAAGGAAGGCAATGCAGATGTAATTGGGACACAGAACACCCCTGAAATGGGGGTGGGATTGGGGGAGAACAAGAGACTACAGGGAAATTGTTGGGAATGAGGGGGGGTGCTCAAGAATCTTTGCAGTGCTTCAAATAAACTAATGTACCAATCTTTAGGTACATATATGATTCAATCAATCGGTATATTAGTGTTGTTTTAAGTGTGCAAAACATTCTTGGGAGAAGAACAGCTAGACTAGAAACATGTGCCTACACTGAAAAAAGAGGAAATACCAATTTTTACTTACCTTGTCATATCTTCTTCCAGCTTGGCAAGAATATCTGAAGTGATATTCATTTCAGAAGGATCCATTCCTTAGAAAGGAAGAGAAAATACTTTTAACAGAGTAAGTTTTAACAGATTAGTTTTCCTGCATGCTGTTCAGCATATTTGGAGTTGCTACATCTCCTTTTGCATCAAATTGATTTGAATGAAAGTAGAAAATTTTAACAAAAATTAATGAACTTTACTAATACAAGGTTAGTCATAACTCCACTGGCTACAAAACTGTATCAGTGTAACTTCAGATTAAAGAGTCTTCATGAACATACATAGTGTCACAGAATGGGGTGGGTTGGAAGGGATCCATCCCCTGGTGGAGCTTCATGCACTCCAGTTGGTCATTGACACAGAGGGTAACATTCCCTCCTCATCTCCTCTCATATTCTTCTAGAAGAGCCTGTATCTTTTCGTTACAACACTCAAATCATAAATAGGTCCCCTCTCCAGGCTCTGGGCATCTCTTGCAGGCACTGGCATCAAACTGGTAGGAGTGGGATGGATTGAGGATCCTCTCTCCTGGCAACTTTAATTTAAAGCCCTCCTTGCCAGCTGGACAAGCCTATGGCCAAAGATGCTCTTCCCCTTCTCTGACGGACCCCATCAGCCCCCAGGAGATGGCATTTCTCAGTGCCAGTCCCATGGTCTGAAGCAGCTGAACCCCTGGCTGTGGCATCAGTCCTGTAATAATTTTTTGATTGACCAAATTTGATTGGTCCTTTAAAACTCCTTCCCTTTGACTGGGAGGATTGGTAAAAAAACCCTATCGACACACCAGACTCTCTTATTGATGTTCTGAGTTCAGAGGACAACATAATCTGATCTGTGTTGATATCAAAGGGACAGTATCACTTCTTGCTCTTGTATCAAGTAGTGCATGCCTGCCCTCCTTTGTGTTTGATTTCATAGTTCTGATTCAGCAAATGAGGCTAGCCAACAAATTGATCCAAGAGAACATTAGTACTTCTATTTTTGGTAGTGAATCTCTGATGGACCTACCTGCAGATCTGATTCACCTTATAAACTATAATTGTCAGATTTGATGCAAGGAAATCAACAAGAACCCATGCTGAAGAGATGGAAAACCAGTCACTTTCTATTCATTATAACCACAATTAAACATGATTTGTTGAATGTGCACTGAAGCAGACAATTTGAAAAAAAAAAAATAAAGTCTACTAATGCAGAAACTAAGAAATAGGATAAAATCCCCCCAAAACATAGTTTGTCTCACAACGAACATGATTTACTAATTTGCCTTATAGTATAGCATAGGGGTTTCTGACATCAATATGCCTGTTTCTAAAATCTGAGCCATTGTTCTCAACACAGCAGATATATTCTTACCTGTCAGATTTGAGTCTGCAGAAGCAACAAAGCTATCAGTCATATCACCAAAAATTATCATCGCAATAGGGAGAGCACTTCCATGGGCTATTGCCAGAAGAGTGCCCAGTATCATTAATAATTTATCTGACGAAGTTGAGTATCGAAACTGTGAGTGAGAAGAGAAATTAATTCTAACTGTTGTGTTAGAATGTTAACAGAATGCTATGTCTACAAAGTCAAGAAAATAAAGAAGTTATGATTTGTACACCTGCTGTCATAAAACTACTTTTTTATCTGATTAGAAATATAGTTTATGGAAAGATTCAAATGTACAGGAATAAATCCTTTTAATATAAGCACTTCCATACTATAAGCTCTCAAAACTAGAGAGGAGTACTGTTGTAATGTATTCGTATCTGCACCTGTGTAAGGTGACAGGAAAACAAGGTATTTGGCTTTTTTAAGTTCATCACTTAAAGTTCAAATCATAAGAAATTTTAATGGCATTGTGACAACTAAGGTAATAATTTCTTGCACTTTAAATTCATTATTATGCATGAAGAAAAAGTGTTCCTAATGTACCATAGACATTATAAAGATGTACTGAAATCCTAAAACCTCCTGTAGCAAATATTCTGAAGTCTCAAAGTATTTGGCAGAGATAGTTATCAGAGTTGCAGTACACTAACATAATCGCAAGCATTTTTGTTTACACTTTGAAATGTGCCTGCATGTATATATATGTACACATAGAGAAAGAATAAATCTTACCAGAGTAAGTGGGCTGACCACTTTAGGTTTCTCCCCTTTCTTCTGCTTTTTCTTTTTCTTGCTAAGAAAAGGTAGGATAATTTTCATTAATTTAAAAATGGATGACATTTCACAGAAATACTAATGCAACATATTAAAGCACTTCAATTAAAATATGATTATTTTACAGCAAAAAATTGTGTGTAAAATGAGTATGATTTATTGAGCATTCTTGAGACGTTTGTATTTAAATCTCCAGGTATATATATATAGTATCAGCTCCTGACTGCTGTAAACTTAGGACAAGTTCTCCCCAGTTCAATTGTTTTAATGGTTCCGCTATCTGGTCAGGGAAGTTGTGAACTGAAGCACTATGTAACTTTAAAAATAGGAAAGGGGAAGATAACTTAAAAAATAAAATTTTTGCACATGGTGGGTGGGGAATACATAAAATGTTCAAAGTATGTAAATACTGATTCCCTGCCATACAAAAGATATTAAGATAATTTTTAGCAGATGATATAAATGTATCCAAGATGTCCATTCCAACATAATTTCTGTCATATTTCAGAACTCTGGTCAATACTGTGCACACTTAGTCCTTACAAGAAAAAGATAAAAGGTCCGTCTGTACTAAATGAATGTATCAATCAATGCTACTTTCAATTTGATAAAAAGCTTTCTGCTACTAGGCTTTTCTGACAAAATTAAGTGATATTAAATAAAGTAAAATAAAATATAATGTAGTGTAATCTTATAAGCTTCAATACAGAATGTTTACAGTGTTTAAGTATACTTACTCTTTGTCGTCAGATTCATGACCCTGGCTGGTGACTTCATAACTATTTCCATCTGCAGTATAGTTCTTTTCATCTTCAGAATGCATTTTAAATTTATTGGAAATAGCTCCCTGTAAAATAATATCTGACTGAGAAATATACAACTTTAAGCAAATGACAGTAATCTCAACAACCATTTGTTTGAAAGAAAAATATAGATACTTGTTAAAATCAGTGAAGTTATTAATATCATACATTGCAAGTGAATCCTCATAATGGACAAGTATAAGCATGTTGAAAAAAGTCCAGAACTTTGGATTTTCCTTACAAACATCTACCTTTTGTATTTACATCCATTTGGTAACAGTAGGTAGTTCATTCAATTTTGTTTGAATGATACAAGCATAACATTTTCTGCAATTCAGCAAAGATATACAAAATAAAGGAGAAAGTAAATGTTTATTTTAAAGAATACACAGTTAATTGGATTTTCCCCAATTTTAGTTAACAGTGAATTTATAAAATATCTCTGATTTATAAAAATCCCAAACTACTGACATACCGCAAAGGTTGTTCTTGGTTTGTGTTCAGTCCTCTGAAAAATTATTCAAACATGACCAGAATTAATATGGTTCAGGACACATGCCATGGTTGGACTTTGCTCTTCTTATGTAAGACAGAGATAACAAATAGCTTTCTCTCAGGTTTTTTTCCCACTCCACTGCCTCGCCTGTTTTGGAGAGTAAAGTGTATGCACTTTGGACTGTACCTCCCTTTTCCTAAAAGGAATAATATTACTCTTTAAACACACATTTATTTTATTGTCACCTGGGAAAACATGCCTGAATACTCTATTCTTCCATCAGTAAAAGTTCCCTGTATCTACTGTTGACTTAATACTTAGAATACTTACTGTTGACCCTTAATACTTAGTAGAATTTACCTTTTTAGAGATGTTGCTGAATGCTTCAAGTAACTGTTACACTTGAGGATGAATCCATTCTTGAATAGAGTCAGAAAAAAAACAAATTACACCAAAGGATTGCTTTAGTCTTTTGCTTCTTTTCCAATCTTCTAAGTCTAATCCAAGAAAACATGACCCATCTAGCATGAAAGAAAACAGGATTTTACTACAGTGAATATAATTTCTCATCAGAGTAACTGCAGAACAGCAAGATGAGGTTCAGACTCAGTTTAGAAATGGTTTGGAAACAGCTCTGGTCAGCAGAAATCTTCTCTGTTAGCATCCTTTTGATTTTTGAATGTATGTTCAGATTTTAAACTGTTTGACCATTTGTTAATAGTCCACTAGGACCATTATTAATGGACCTTGTGGAATGTATTGTTTTTATCAGTATCTGTAGGTATTACTTTAACGACAATAATAACAAATATTTAAAACACTTTAAATAATTGATTTGTACTTAACTCTTTTTTCAATATACATATCAAACCAGACATTTTCAACACCTTTACAGAATTAAAATTTATGAAAAGTTAAATGAAAATACTTGTCTTAGAAGACAAGTAGATTTATATTACTTTCTCAGTAGGTCTTCTATCACTTTACTCACACAGAACTTACTTAACCTGATAATTACCTAGAAGAAATGATTTTTGTTCCTTTTTGTCATGCATCACTGTAATGTCAAACTTTTGGTAGAGCAGTATTTTTATAATATTTTGGAATACAAGTAGTCTTATCAGATTGATAATTACTTTAGAAAGGGTATTTTAGCATTGCCAGTCAAGCAAAATATAAAGGATTAGTAAGTATAAGTATTATCTGTTTACAAAAAGACATTCAGAAATATTTGTATAGAGGTCTATCCACAGCAGTTAATGGGAATACTTAACCTGTGTGCCTAAATGGTTTCCTGAACTTGATCCTAATATACTGGTCCGATTATTTCAGGGGGAACTGAATAAAGTCAAATGAGAAACTTTAAAGAAAAGTATTTTATTAAAAGGAAATAATATATGGAGGTCTTTCACAACTATTTCACCTTAAAGGGAAAATGGACAAAACTGCAAGATCTTTCATGATGCCCTGTTATCTCACTGCAATGCCTCGATGCTGTTGCAGTGCAATCATGATAAGAAAGGGAAATAGAAATAAAGCAGAAGAGCAATTTTTACTGGAGTTTCTATTGCCTGCACACAATAAAGCAAAGAAAATGAGAGACACCTGGTTTTATCACACTATGAGCTGAAGCAACTAAACTGATATTAAAAAGGTGGGAAAACTGGGAAAGTACAGTATTTCCCATCTACTTAGTAGGATACAAAATGTTGTAATTTCTCTATCGCTTGCGTACTTTGAATGTTCACTCACACAGCTTCACAATTGCACAGAATTTGAAATCAGAGAAGATCACTAAATCATTCTTTTAATCTCCTATATCTTACAGCTGGCTATACATCATTCAGTTAAAACCGATAATTTTCATTAGAATATATAATTTCATTCTCAATAGATTAAATTTGCATCATAAACCAGCAACAGGAGAATCTGAGGCATGATCACTGCATATTAATCACAGGAGTATAAAAAACATGTAGGTGAAAACAGTAGGTGAAACAATGCATGTCCAGAAACAATGTAGGTGCCAGTCAATCTAATCTGAAGAGAAATACTTTCTCATACAAAATCTGGCAACTGGTTCTGTTCTAAATACATTAGTGGGATTCATAATCCCAACATTTAAAAAATACTGTCTTTCCTCAGACCAGTTATTTGGTTAAATCAAAAGCTAACCCTCAGCTTTAACCAGTCCTTGACTGTCATCAAGAGAGATTTTTTAATTCTGTAGGCTGAAGATCTGAGACACAAAATATTGTATAGACATTGTCTCTATCAAGTGGACATGGACTTGATGCTAAGTAAAGATGTCTTGAAAGCAGTGTCCTGATCATTCAAAAGTCTAGAAGAAAGAAAAGCTTTCCTTTTTCTCCTTCTACTTATTAGTCACAAAATTTCTCACAGAAAATGGATTTAAACAGAGATGACCAATCTATGACCTTTGAGCTATTTAGGGCTGATAAACAATTCAAAATTCCTTCCCAGAGCAGTTTGTTATCCTGCGATTAGAAGAAGCAGAGATCTGGTGATATGGGAACTGTTGGACAATTCAAATCCCTTGTTGTACAAACAAGTGAAAAATGGCTGACAAGGTTTATGCACCTGAATTGTCCAAAACTCTGCTACAAGTCCATCTCAGCCCTATCTGACAGTGGATCAGCGGGATTCTATGAAGACAATGACAACTAGAGCTCAAAGGCTACCTCTGTTGAGCTCTGATGGAAATTACTATATTGTTGGAAAATGACAGTTTTTTGTTCCTTGAACTATGCTGTATGCTAAGCCACAAGATAATGCATGTTGGATTTGCTGGATATTTCATTTGTCCCAGACTAAGCAGGAGGACAAATCAAGTTCTTGTAAGCATCAAACTTCTATTTGTGTTTAAAAAGAAAGTCTACTCTGAAAAGCATGTTTTAAAATTAAAAAACTCCACTTCTGTTGTCTGGTGATTTGTTTTCAATTAATGATTTATTCTCATAAGGAGAACTGCCATAAACTAGAGTAATGTCACAAGCTTCCTATTACTAATGTGTCAGTTTTCAGCTTCACAAACTTAGTCTTATTTCTGAAAACCTCAAAGTTTTTTTGGCTTATACTTAGCCAACAGAAAAATCAGACAAATATACATCTCACTTTGAGAAATATTTTCTGTATAGGGGAAACAACTTTGTTGGTGTTTATTTATCACAGAAGTTATTCAATATGACTCGATGCATTAATATGTAATGATACAATATTTTTCATAATCATTACTTGCACTACAGTTGCATTTAAAATTATATTCTTACTACAGTTATAACAGAAAAATTCATTTAAAGAAACATAGTACACAATATTTGAGATTTTAAAATGCTCAGGCATTTATGTCATAAATTAAAAATTATGGGAAAAAATAAAATTACTTTTTGTGCAGGTGGAAAGTATTTTTTTCCTGATTGAAGCTGAATAAAACATATATTATTACAGACACATTCAATTTTTTTCCTGGTAACTTTACTAGGCAATGATATGCATGGCAATACTGTAACAGCACAAGTAATCCTTCCCTCACTCAGTCACTTTGATTGGACAGAAACCTTTTGCCATGCATAAAGAGCCCTTTGTAAGCTGAATATACACAACTTAAAAGTATTCAGCAATTACTGGTTAGTTACCATACACTACCATTTTTTGATAACTGGAATTAATGAAATACTAAACTGACTGTTAGTATGCTCAGTGCTCTAAATAAGAAACAGGAAAAGTCTTTGGTGGCCAAGAAGTCCTCATTGAGGTGTAGTAGAGCTGGTGTCTATTGCCCCTGGAATGGATTGTTATTGTGACTGAATTGCTGTCTTCTAAATTGCTGCTTTTCCTTTAGGATTCTATTTCTTTTCATGATGATGGTTTCCTCTTCAATCCTTAAACTGTTGCTTAAGTCCAGTCCTTTGCCTACCATTTTATCTTTCTTACCTTGCAGAAGTCCACTTTATCAACTTATTTGCAGTTCTTGCTCAGAATTTAGCAATTTCCTCACAAGTCTGAGAGATGGTTACACAGCTGTGTCTTGGATCACAGACAGCTGAAGTCCTGAGGAAGAAGGAAAGAAGTTTACAAACTCAAGTCACTACATATGTAATATATAACAGCATTAACATTATACCTTGTTCCTTTCTACAATACTATTCAAAGTCATATTTTATGAATACTTGCATTCTATTCCATACAATTTGTGAAACGTAGATTACACAGGAAATCATCAGAATTAAAAATCTGTTGCTCAGATTCTGCCCAGTAACACTGATATCCACATTTTTGTTGATACGTCTATTCTACCATTACAGTTCATCGTATGTGGAAGACATATAATGTCAAAACACCATCCTGTCCGTCCTCCTTCCTCCAGATCCAATCAATGTTTGCATATGTCATTTTTGACAGTTGTTTAAGTTCTGTCTCTCCATTGGTAGTTTTGAAAAACAGAGACTTTTAGACTACCTGAACTACTGGAAGTTTTTCTGATGTCTAACATGAATTGTCCTTGAGATACATCAGACCTACCCTTCCAGTCCACTTTGCAGTACTTTCAAAATTCTAATGCTGCTTTCACAGATGTTGTCTGTCCTCTCTAGACAAAAAAAAAAAAAACCGAACCAAAAACCCAAAAACCCCAAACCCTCCACAAAACACAAACCCTAGCTCCTATAAACTTCTACATAGAGTTGGTGCCATTGATCTTTGACATTATTATCCTCTGGTTCCAAACTTTCTCAGCATTTTTTTTTTCATTAGGAAAGGAGCCCCAAACTGGGGTTTATCAGAAATAGGCAAATATTTTAAATTTGACATCCTTGTTCTGTAGCAGTATGGAACTATACTTACCTATGTTATTTAATCTATATATTGAATTTTTTCCTCTAGTGAAATGACTAAAAATAATCACTTCATTCAGTTCATCTCATTGATTATGGCACTATGACCATGTTCTGCCTGTTAGTCTTTAACCAGAGTCAAATTGCTTTGTTCCTTTTTTATGTTTACCATAAAACAAATGATTGTACACTCTAAGGCAATTTTGTTTCTACATGCAATTGTATTCAGTGCAGACACATGTTCACCAGCTCCAGACCTTTTAAACAACCATAACCATAGACAGTAGGGGTAATGAATTCCTCATATCAACCACTTCTGCTTCCAGAAACATGTTGCCACATGCCACAGCACTCTACCTTACATATCACAACACCGGTGCATCCTGACAACAGTCCAGGGAGATTCACTGGGAAGATTCCAGTTATTATATCAAGGTGTGCCTGCATGTGATTATTTTGCACAAAACAGTTCTAAAGAGACTGGAGGAATAACTTTCTCACCATGCAGGACTTCAGCAAGTAGACCATCAGAGTTCACTATGTTGTGGCCAGCTGCATTATGACTACAGTTACTGAAAAGGCAATCACCTGTAGTCATTCTATGGACTCAGAGTAGATGCTCTAATGTCTCATTATCTATCTGCATATTAACTCCCAAATTCCCTCATTTCATAAGGGGTCTTTAATCTTAATTTCCACAAATTCATTTCCTAAAATCCTATCCAATGGTTAAATCAGAGCTCCTTAACTCTCCCAACATTCCAGGTGCAATCTGCTGGTTTGTTTACAGTTCTAAGCTATCTTTAGCCCAGGGGCTGTCAACAGCTGAAGCTGGTGGCAGAGAGAACGGGCAAAAAGAGATCAGGAAGAAGTAAGCACAGTTACATTGATCCCAAGAGAAATACATTTACCTAAACTGACTCACTACAACTGCTAGTCTCCCTGTGAACTGGTTGTTTACCAGCTATCATTTTCATTTTCTACTTCCATACCTGGGTACAAAGGAAGTTTTTGAAGTGTTAATCAGCTACCGATAAATATACAATAACTAATGTTTCTTAGAAATCGAAGAATTTTGCTTCTGTTAGAATAATCCTGTTTAGAATACCAGTATTAAAAATACCGTTTTTCTCTGTTTTCTTTTCAGTCAACACTCACTTCAGTTCTGACAAGCTGCCATGTTGTAAGATCATTCAAATGGATTTTGATTCCAATAAGGTTTATTGCTTTACCTCCAGCTATTATTCATGGTAATGGAAAAACAACCTTTTCCCATATATTTCCCACTGAAACCTGAGGTTATTAGACTTTTGTCTTGCAAGTCCAAATTTTACCATTTTTTCCTATTTATTTCTTACTCATTTCTAAGCATAAACTTTGTCTAAAAGTGACAACAGCAATGTGATCAATGAAATTTAATAAATGCTAATCATTGCCAAACTCATAAGAGTAATATTAATAAACAGAAACCTTCCTTCCCAAGAAACAACAGAAAGAACCAGTACAAAATATTTAACTCATCAGCAAGCCTTAGGGGCCTTGCTCAATGTTCCTTCCCTTCCCTGTGTGGACTGTGAAATAACAACAAGATTTCTTTTCTAGTTCCAGACAGAATGGGAGATGAAGGCTGTAGGTCAGAGCCAGAAGGACTGGCAGGTGACTCCATCAAAAAGTCAGTATCCATGGGGAGCCTTGAACCATGAGGTTTTAGACAGTGCTCCAGTATCACCCAATGATAATTGAAGGAACAAAGTGAAGGCTCACAGTGTAACTTCCTCACCTTTGCACTCTAGACTTCCTCCTTTCTGACTCAACCCTGAGTCGCGGCCTCTGTACAGTTGACATTTTGCTTGCATGAAATGACATGTGACCTTGTGTGAGGGTCATGGCAGTAAATGTAATTCTTCAATTTCTTTTTATAGTCAACAATAAATAATGAATGGTTAACAGCTCATCCTGACTGAATAAAGTGTTCAGAGCAGTCCTGTTTTGCATGCCACCATTCACTGAGAGCAAATCATTTTGTTCGTATGGAAAATGAGGCAGTAACTCTCAGCAGCTCACTTGAGCACCTAGTCAAGCTGAGATACCTACTACTGTAAGAAAAGACCTATATCCCTTATATTCAGTGTCTGCAACTGGCACACTAGGAATGCTGTTCCAGTAGAAATCAGAGAACCTAAGGCAAATATCCTACGGATCCAGAGATACCCTCTGTGGGCAAAGTATAGTTATTAAATGTTACAGGAATTTCTTGAAGGGAGCATCCTCAAGAACTCCTTGTATGGTCAGTACTATGAAGCAGAAGCTATCTCTGGTGAGTATCTATTGAGCTTGGGGGCATGAAAGCAAAGCAATATCTAAGCAATAGAGGAAATGACCTGGCAGTGATTCCACGTCATGGGCCATTTGCAGAAGACATCATACATTTTCCATGGTGTCTGGAGACAGATACCTTCCTAAGTTATCCCACATCCTAAAGAGGACATATGATTTCTGCAGTGATCACACATAGCTGGCAACAAGTTAATGAAGGTGTCCATTGAGTTGGACGTTACAAGCAGGTGTGGTCAGAACCAGGGCAAGTCCTATAACCAAACTGATTCCATGGTACAGTGCACACATGGGAGGAGAATGTATTTGCCTAGGTTATTTATGGAACATCTTGGCAACACATCAGCAAAGAAAGATGATCATTACTACATATGACAGGACCAGGAGAATTTCTTATACACCAGTTGGATAATCCAACGTGTATATGAAATTGTGCGTCTACAAGAATAAAAATTATTGAAATATGGTTCTTCATTATGTTCCACATATATATGTGACAAAACCTGCTTCAGACAACTTGTGGATTGTTTCATAGGATAGAATTACCATGCACTTTCCTAACTGAATTCTACCTATATTCATATTTCAAGTAAACAGAACTGTTTAAGCATGCTAGGTCTCTCAGGGAAAGCATGCGTACATGCTTCCTTAAGGCCCTAAAAATGAAGCTAAGTCTGTATCATCATCAGTGCATGTATGGTCTTTTCGTGCCCTGGAGGTTAGACTGGGTTATCACACTAATTTGTTCCAGAGTTCACTTTGTTTCATTAAATCTGGCTCCAGCACTGACATTTCCTCTGTTTCACAAGAAAGTGAAGTCAGGCAGGCAGAATAATGTTTGCCTCAAGATTTCACACTAAGATGTTCCCCACAAACATTTTAACCCCCAAAACAGGTAGAAGTTATTATCCTGTTTCTTTTGATGTGCCACCACTATGGTAGTGAACAAAACATCCTTTGTGCTGCTACAATATTCATAGTAGTGGCTAATCTGGTAATGGTAAACTAAGTAAACTGTTCTCCTCCCAACCCATCACATGGATACAGATAAGGACTTGATTGTCATGCCATATCAGCTGACTCATACATACATTACTGTTAAACCATGATAGGAAATAGAGGAAAAGAATAATGACATTGTTCACCTATGAAAATCCCCTTTCTTCACATATATTTATACAAATATATGAAAAAAGAGAAGTGAACAACGGAAAAGGAGACATATGTATGTCTATCTTCTGTATCAGCAAAATCTGAATAGAAATAATGGCAAATGTTACAAAAACCTTCTTCTGTGCATCAGTTTTGATCTAGCTGATACTAAAAACAGGCAGGGTTTTGTCTCTTTTTTTAATTTTATTTGGGTGTATAATACTAGTTTAATGGTATTTGAAAGCAGATACTCAGTTTCTGATTGCTGTGTTTACCTTATAGTTTTTGCAGTGAAGTATTTACTAACTTGAAAACAGATCCTAAAAGCTATACTGTACAAATGGACTTCTGCACACTCAGAAAGTTCTTTTACTTCAATAACAGTCACCCAGGACACAACTGTCAACTATGCATAATGAATATGTTAACATTTTTCTATCCAGAATTAAACAGGGATATATGGGAAACTCAGGCCACAACTGTAATGAAAATTAATGTCAATGTGGCGTCAAAATAGGCTTTTATGATCCAGCTATGCAGCTACAACCAGAACAGTGGCACAGAAGGAACTCACAGTGCTGGCTACTCCCACTTAGTTGCATTGCTGCTGAAACACGGGGTATTATTATAACACTAGCAACTGCAGACCAAGCAAGACTATGTGCTTAAAACTTGAGGCACTAAATTCAAAAACTTGTAAAATGGGACTTTCAGGCCTAAAGGATTAGATTAACTAGTAAAGACTACACAGCCTCAAAATGGAGTATGATTATCAGCTACACTGCAGGAAGAACCTCCTGTAAAAAATTTAATAGGTAGATGTCTCAGAAGAGTTATCCGCACAATGAAAGGAGATTTGGTTAGCAGGTTACTCCACCTAGAACACTACAAGATTGTAAAATGATACAAAACCTGGGAAGATTGTTGGGATTGCCATTTGGGAATGTATCTGATTAAATAGAACCACAGTGACTTTCAAGTAACAGTGATACAAGAGTTAAGTCAGCAAGAGTAATTCAGGGACCTGCGAATCAAGCACAAATACAATGGGAAGAGCTGCAAACTCAACTTCAACAGGTATGGACAAGGTAATGAAGGTAGGAAGGAATACAAGGTAAACAGTCCTGTGCATCTGACAAAAGGTCAGCACATACTATAACTGTCAGAAATATGGTTATAAAGGACCCACAGCCCCCATTTTAAAATAAAAATCAAGGGGAACAGAAGAGGGAAAATAGTCCTCACTGTGGGTTTAGCTCTTTGTTTAAATAGAGGTGGTAATGGTAACTGGAAAAGATCCTTGGAGAATATGACAAAAAAAGTTCCTTTAGTGGACACCAATGGGACTGTAGGAAAGCAACACGGTAAAATCTGAAAAAAGGCAAAGATATGAGAAGATAGAATAGAATAGAATACATAAATTTTTCACTGGCTCATTTTGTCAAGCAAAGAAAAAATTCTGACAAGGAATAAAACCAACAGAAAATAATAGGTCCCTTTCAGTGAAGCCCTCTGACATCACCTCTTCCTCTCAATAACAAAGGCTAGGGACACTCTGCTGTCTAGTTATCCCTGGTTCAGTGATAAAATTACAATAAAGCCAGTGCAAATGGCCAATAACAATATTAATACTAGGTGGTCAAGAAAAGAACGTTAACTACCACTAGTGTCATGATGTTTGTTGGTACCGTAGTGTCAATAACCACTCTTCAACGAATATTTGTTCTTCCTGGAACTCAAGAAAATGGAAAAATTATAAAACTTGTATTATATGCATGAAAGGATGTTCAAGTACCTGCATTAAGATCTCTGCCTGTAGTTAAATGGCTGCCAAGTTCAGGAGTTCCTTCTGAGTATAGGAATGGGAGGATCCCTCTTATAAACACCAGAGAATTATTGGCATAGCCTTGCTGAAACAAAATGGATTAGCTGCAGATTTTGCTACGGATGTTTGTGGAATTGGACCTGACCAGTGGGAGGTGAGGGTGGAGTGATTCCTGCAAGTCATTGATGCTTTGTTATTAGGAATCCGGAGGAAGTAAAAACAGTGGATATTTGGGTAACAGAATTTCCTCAAGTTTTGTGTGTCTGTAAGCTAAAATGTGAAAAAATAGAAGTTGTGTAAGATTGAAAGGTACAGATCCTTCTTCCCAAAAAACAGTACCAACACCCACAAGAAACAGAGGAAGGGCACCAATCCACCATCAGCAAGTTTACTGGAAGCAAGATCTTAGTACAGAGACCTATCTTTTTAACATCCTATTTGACCAGGGCTAAAAGCAAATAATAAACCAACAGTTAGGGTTTTTTCCTCTCATTTAACTCTGAGAGAAAGCAATATTGTCTTACCCATGTACCTCAAGACTTTCAGATCAAATGTATCACATGTGGACGAAATTACCATCAAAATGTGTTATGTCATATCATACACAAATGATGAGTCAGTACATGGAAAAACTGAACTGAGAGCCTGGGAACACACTCAAGAAATAACGAGTATTACTCCTAGCACAGACTTCAAAGCTAATTATGACAAAACTCAGCAGGTACAATCTGAAATGAAATATTCCATAATAGTTTTAGGTCAGGAAGGGATGTTACTGCTGGGATCAGCAAAGGGTAGAACTGTCTATGAGAGTCCATGATAGTATTGGATTCGCTTTTGGAATTGCTTACATTTTTGTGATAATTACATTTGCAGAAAACAGTAAACCACTGATTAAATTAGTGAAGAAATCTCACAAACAAGAATGGAAAGGAAAAAAAAAGGAGTAAAATTGCACTACTTCAAACCCTGGTCTTTAAGTGCTCAGATTATTGTAAGCTGTTTTATGTTCAGCTGGCCGCTACCGATCTACACTGTACTATTGAAACAACACAGAAATAAGATGAAAGTTAGAGCCTTTGCTTTGAGAGTCTTAAGACCTGTGGGACAGAACTCTATTACAGATTAAAAACAAGTTACGCTTTGTCATAGGCAATTAGCTTTGTGAATACTTCACTAGAGGCTGTTTTGCAGTAATACATGTCACACACACTTCACTAAAGTCGACATCACACATACTCCACTGAAGTGAATAATCAGTGGAAAAGTACAAACTGGATATGTATCAAACCCTAGCCTGGCTGGATCGACAAGAGCTTTTATAAAATAAGAGCTTTCTGTAGAATATGACGATTTTATCACTAGCTCTGTATGGCTTTTAACCACTGGAACAGAACATAAATGCACTTTACCTGTTTGTATGTCTTTCACTGAGTAAGAGCTCCAATATTGACTTCGTGCCACAGGTTATTCTGTGTGGTTCACAAATGGCTCCAGTTCTCCTCAGAATTATGGAAAATCCTCTGTTAGATATGCTGCCACTCCTATGAAAATAAAAGGAGCTGTCTGCCTTCACTCTGCACAAGCAGCAGAGCCACAAGCTCTGCTAATGATGTTAAAAGAGGAACCCGAAGGAAATGACTAGCTTTGTACATAGTTTCAGACCGGATATATCAAGCTTTAACTATTTGGCTACCAAAGTAGAATACAAATGACTTACAAATACAAAATGAAAATCTAGTAGCCTATCAATCATGGAAAGAAAATCCTGAACATAGGTTAAAAAAAAGAAGAGAGGGAAAAAAAAATAAATCAGGTCATGTGAAAGCATACCAAAAGGAAACGCACAGGCAGCAGTATTGGAATAGTCAAGCATATACCTTTGCCAAGATTGTGGTGGCCCCAGTAGACTTGACATTTAAGAAATACACAGTTTGAAAACAAACCAAAGAAAATTATACAAAGCAAGTTATCAAAGACCAAGTTATGTACAACAGGAAAATGAGGAAACTGAGTGGTCATTACTACAGAAGCTAGTAGAGAGGTGAAGCATAGAGAATGTAGTGTGACCAGGTAACAAACATTTGCAGATAAGGAGCACTGTGTACACTTTCAGTAGATTTGTTTCAATAGGTGTGTGAGCAAGATCATTTATGGATGCTTGAATGCAAAAGGGAGTATTAGAAGGTAGCTAGTTGGCCAAATGTGAAAACAGCTGGGTACACAATTGCTTAGTTTGTGCTGTGGTGAATACCCTCACTAGGAGAAAATTAAAATATTAGAATTCATGAACCATAGGTGTCATGGTTTAATCCCAGATGGCAACTAAGTATCACACAGCCCCTTGCTCACTCACTCTCTGCCCAGTGGGATGGGGAGAAGAATTTGAAAAAAGTAAAAATTTGAGGGTTAATGTAAGAAGAGTTTAATAATAGACACAAAGTAAAATATAACAATAACAACAACAATAACTATTATTATTATTATTACTACTACTGCTAATAATAATAATAGAGATGGAGATAAAACCCAAGGGAAAAAAGTGATGCACAATACAATACTCGTTGACAGATGCTCAGTCCATCCCTGAGGTGCAATAAGCCCCTCCCAGCCAACTCCTCCCAGTTTATATACTGGGCCTGACATTTATGGTATGGAATATTCCTTTGGCCAGCCTGGGTCAGCTGTCCTGACTATGCTCCCCCTGCCCTCAGCTTCTTGTGCAGCTCCTCACTGGCAGAGCATGACACACTGAAAAGTCCTTGACTTAGGGGAAGCACTGCTTAGCAACAACAAAAACATCAGTGTGTTATCCAATTAAGTCTCATATGGAATTCAAAACACAGCATGGTACTTAGAAGAAAACAAACTCTCTCTGAGTCAAAACCAGGACAACAGGCTAGGATAGACACTACCCTAGATTTAGTGTAGTCCCACCTTAAACCCACCTACCATGCAAAGTGGGAGTAAGTATGGTTTCCTAATTCTAGAGCCACTGACAAAGTGGGTTGAGGTTGTTCCAGTAAAGAAAGGTATAGTCAGGTGTACCACAGTGCAGGCCTTTAACATGGTATATTTCAGATGGGATTTAAACCAACAAATTGATTTGAGACAAGAAACCTATATTTCAGGGCAAATCATCTAGGAATTACATGGGAGACTGGGAAGAAAGGTTCCACATTGCTTGAAACTTGCAGCAAGATAAACTGAATGACCTGATAGGACTACAAAAATAGCATTAAGTGAAAAACTGCACAAAAGTTTGGGATATTGCATCATCTTGTAATTACAATGACCTTTGAGACAAAACAGCTTCTCACAAGTTCATGTGATTTAGAGCTATGCCTGAGAGTAAAAAGACTGCCTAATGTTTCAACTGAAGAATATATACAGACCCTATCTAAACACATGGAAAGAGCTTAATGTTGTTATAGCAACTCATATGGGACAGAATGCTCGATGCACACATAAACAACAAGAACAAACCACTACTCTGCAGAATGGCAAGGAGAATAGAAACTAATGTTACATATATTTCATGCAATTCCATCCAGTCTAAACTGTAAATAGGATGGACTAGCTCCAGTTATAAACAAAGCAGAACCTTATGTATATCAAGAAAAACTCATGAATGTAAAAATGCCTAAATAGTTCCAGTTTCAAGTTTAATCATGGAAAAGCAACTAAGTTAACAAAAAGCTAGACTGTTACATTATAGATGTTGCTATTACAATTTAAGAGTAAGTAAGAGAAGTCACAGCACAATTATCGTCAGCAGAAAGATTTTTTTAAAGAAACAGCATAAATTAATTATTAGACTTTGTCTGAGTGAAATTTTCATGTTTTTGTTTTTATTAATAATTACATTAGGTTCAAATTTGTAAATACTTGCTTGTATAACAAGGGAGTAGTAATTACCCTGCTTTTTGTTGATAATAGATCCTATCTGTAGTGGTAATGGAAAATCTCTTTTGTTCCACAGATCATAAAAATGCTAGATACATGACTCCACTGCTTTAAAATTGTATGAAACAAATGTGGGGGCTAAGCAACAGCATCTCTGTTCCATGATGCCACAAATATCTCATGATTTTAACAAAAGTCTATGATTTTAAGGGAATGTATTATGGGGGCTTGAAGTAGCATACAAATTTAACTTGGGTATTTTATTTCTATCTACTTGGCTAAAGATCAAAATAATGTACAGCAATTGTGATGGAACCTGGACCACCGTACCAATTGAAATCTAAGCCGAAAACAGCAGAGATAGTTAAACCAAGTGTGAAAGCCAGAACCGAAGTAGAAACCGAAACAAACAAGAAAAAAGAGGTCAAACATTTAGTTCACACAGTTCTGCTGTCAGTGTGGCTAACTCTTTTAACCACAGTTTCCAGTTGAGAGACAGTTCACAGTTTTGGGTACAGAGATACTACTTAGTAGCAAGTGATAGAGTGCGTATTGCTGTGAAGAAAGCTTTGACTTTGACTTTCATAAGACAGAACAGACATATTCCTTTTATTAAAGGGTTATTTGTAACAATGACCCAGAAATGGATTCCATGTGGTTGTGTACAACATACTGAGAGTTTATGGATAGAGTTTTAGACGGAGTAGAAGTTGTGACTGAAATTTTAGACACAATTTATATAAAAGCTTTGAGTAGTAAGTGATCAAAACTGGGGCATATTATATGCAAAATACAAACCCCATGAAATAAAAATACATATAAATAAATACTTGAATGTTATTTACATATGATATTTTTGTTAAATTATATTTAACAATGTCATATAGGAATCAAAATGTGGATAGAAGTAGCAAAAATATTAGTCTTATAGAAAGAAAAGTACTGGAACCTGAAAGTGCTACTAACATTGTTAAACTACTAATAACAGTAGATTCTGCAAGCAGTAATCACCAACACGCAAGTGTCCTAGTTACAGGGGCTGACTAGTTTGTCACTATGTGGGTGTAACCAAAACTGTGTATTCTATGTCCTCTATGTCATTTCTGATGAACTGTTAATAATGGATGGTTTGCAGCAGCTGCCCAGGCACACCTGACACCTCAGGCTACAAGCTGGGTGTTAAAGAATCCTATGAGACAGGGGAATGTTTCTGTCTCCACACCAGTGACTCAGCTGTGATAACTCCCCTCCCTGGGAGGCATCAGCACCTTCACATCCAGCCTGAGGGGTCATGTCTGCTAATGAACCATAAGGGACTGGCATAATAGGCAACTGCAATGACCTAGACCATCAAAGATTCAAAAAATATCCCATGACTCAGAGAGTTAAATCATCCATTGTGAAACTCCTCACCCTGGGGGAGATACTGGGCATTCCCACCTGAACTTGAGCATATATAATCTTCGGGTTTTGGGGATTCTGGCACCACTGATCAGATCCAGAGGAGGACCAGAACCTCAACAGGACTGCAACTGCCATTCTCAACAAGACTGCTACCATCATCTTCACCAACAGGTTTCTTTTCTGTTTACTTTTCACTCAGGGGGACCACGTGGTGCTCAGCACAGGGGCTAACAAACACTGTTCTGTTCATGTCCCACAGCGCTCGGCTATATGCTTTTTGTGGGTTAAAACCAGTTTTTCTCTGTATCCTTGTATTTATTGTAATATTTTCTTTTTTTTTTTTTTAGTAAATTGTAATTCTGACTTGTAATCTCTCTTGAGTTGGATTAATTTCTCCCACCACTTTACCTTTAAACCAGCACAACAAGTTATAGGACAGTCAAAGTGTAGGATGGCCAAAGTTTCAGCCATTGAAATGGGACAGAGCTGTCATTTTAGGAGAAATTCAGGCCAAGATGCTGTACAGAAGAAGAGAGATGTTTGTAAAACAGCACATGTCCAACCCACATTGCTATTGCATGAAGAGATGTATCAGTCACTGTACAGAAGGGCATTAGTGATGATGTTTTAACTTATGCAGAAAGGCACTGTGAGAAATGTGATTATAGTCACTGTGTCCTGTCCCAGAGCAACACAGTACAGAGAAGCCCCCACAATGGCAACAGAGTATTGCTCCTACAATAGCAGCAGCTACTTGTGTGTGGACTCAAATAGTTAATAATTCTGGGATCTGTGACATCAGATACAGATATATGTCATTGTTTCTCTATATTTATTTCAGTAGAAATTGTCAGAAAACTGTGCTCTCTATAGAGAAAGAGGTATGCAAGACTTCTCATCTATATAATTAAGGGTAGACATTTGCAATGTTTGCCCATACCAACAGAGTTATAATATCCAGAACATCAGAAACCTGGGGCTACTTTGGAATCTTTATAACAAAAAACATTAAGGAATTACAGGAAACAGAGCAAGTAGCTAAAAAAAGTTATGAACAGGCACCAAACAGTGAAAGGACATATTACTTTAGAGAATCAATAGTGACTAAGACTAGGAAAGGATGAAGAAACATTGAATTTACCATGGTATTTTCAGAGAACAATCAAACACTGTAACAAGAATCATGTGTTATTTTAACCATAAATCATTACCTGTGTATTAACTAGTTGATTTTTTTGTTACAGTTTGCAGTATGCCTTTTAATCTGTGACAGAAGACCTGGGGCTGTCTGGAGCCATACAACTACAAAAGAACTCGATTTTCCAAGAAAATCATGAAACAAGACTGGGGCAGGGTGACACTCCACCTTCTTGCTCTGAAGCAGTACCTAGCCTTGAGCCAGCAGAACTTGAGACTGTGGGTTCAGAATCATAGAATCACAGAATGGTTCAGGTGGGAAGGAACCACTGGTGGTTGTCTGGTCCAACTTCTCTGTTCAAGCAGGGTCCTCCAGAGCACATTACTCAGGATTGTGTTCAGATGGCTTCTGAATGTCTCCAGGGAAGGAGACTTTACAATCTCTGGGAAACCTGTTTCAGTGCTCAGTCACCCTCGCAGTAAAGAAGTTCTTCATGTTCAGGTGGAATTTCCTGTGCATCAGTTTCTGCCCATTGCCTCCTGTCCTATTGCTTAGCACCACTGAGAAGTGCCTGGTGTTCTTCCTGAGTTTGTAAGGCACAGGGAATAGATTTTCCATTCCATCACTGACAAAGGGCTTACCAAGGCAGAAGATTTCTATGAGTAAGAATATATTAAGCACCATACAATCAGTGTCTGCTTGCCTCAAACCCAGACATAAACACACCAAAGCAGCAAATCCAGCAATAACAAGATTGCATTTTGTAACACAGCTAATCATGTGAATAATATGGAACCACAAAGGGACAGAGACTTGGGGTGTAATTTCACAAAAGGGATACAGAAAAACAGTGTCAAGTAATAAAATCTGAAAAATAAGAATTAAATATGCAGAATGAGCAGGAAAGAAGCCTGGCCAAATCAGAACAAATTCCAGTCCTATAAAAGGATGGACTTAAACTATTGGTAGCAGACAAGATTCTCTGCTTGCTTTGATTGGGAAAGGGTGAGGAACATTAAAACATCAAGGACGTACAGGGAAGAATGGTGAGAAAAATCATCCATTTCAGTTCTATCCTTACTGAAGAGCTCTCAGATCTTACCACCTGAACATCAGTGATTCAGGCCCTCGAGACCCACAACAGCAGTTACCACAGCAGGCACATAGTTGCAAATAGGGATATACTGTTCCTGGATGCATAGGAAGATCACATGTTAACGTTTGAATTGCACATCTGTTAAAAAAAAGGATCTTAACTTTTTACATTCTATTACTTGATCAAATGAGGCCACTGAATGGTAATGTAAATATTTTAAGTCACAAAATAAAAGTGTACCAACTTCTAATAACATAACTTTTGAATATGCAAAAAAGACTAACCAAGAGAAATGAATGCGGATTAAATTTTATGTGCCATGACATAAAGCAGTAATCTTATTTATGGTCTGCAAGCATAGCTTTCAAAAGCTGTCTTACAAGGTTAAAGGCATGATGCCTTCAAATACTGCTTCCTTAGTCATTTCAGGCAAGGAACCTTAAACTGACTTGCAGCAAGTTTTAAAACTCATAAATTGAAATTGACATTCTTCCAATCCTAAATCACAAACATGATTCATATTTCAGTGTCTTTTTCTTGGACAATTCTACTATGATGACATAATCTTGTAAAATTCAGATTTTGCTCTTAGCCTCCCTTCTGTTCATTACTGTCACTCAAGTATGTTCTAAAAAGGCATATGGTACTCTGCTTTCCTCAATTCCTTTCACTCTTTACACAGAATTAAGCATCAGCAGGATGTCAAAAAAGAGGGTGGGTGGAATTCCATCTTCTAAAGCTCCCTCAAAAATTTCTTTTAAAGGCTCCTGTACAGATTTTTTAAGACATAACAATAAGCAATAATGCCAGAGTGCAAGATCTACAAACAATCTGTCTAATGTACCCATTCTGATAATTCATATAGGAAACAAGATTTGCAAAAATGCAACTATAACTTCAAATGACACCTACCATGTTTCACTACAAATATATTGGTAAAACAAGTATACATAGATATCCAGATATGCTACCAATAAAAAAAAAAAAAAAAAGGCACAAAAAAGCAAATATAAAGAAGGCTAAAACCACTTCAAACCACAAACTTTTAAAACTTACATATACACAAAGCTAAGCCACTGACTGAAATCCATGAGATGTGCTCCAAACTGTTCGTATACTCAAAGTTGTCTGGAATAGTGAAACATATTACATCTCATAACAATTTGTGTTTTGCTCCTAACTGAAGGAGTCTTATGAGATATATCAGTATCAAATTCATTTTCTCTTACTGTAATTCACAACACAGTGTCAACTTGTGGACTAACCCTGGCCAGCAGCTAAGGCACACACACAGCCACTGTGCAAGAGAGAACTGTAATGGCAAAAGCAAGAAAAATTGTGGTCTGAGTTAATGACAGTTTAAATAGTGAAAAACAGCAGGGCAGCAAGCAAAGCAAAATAAGGAATACATTCACTACTTCCCATCCATGGTCAGATCTTTAGCCATATCCTGGAAATCCGGGCTCCGTCATTTGTAACAGTTACTTGGAAAGAGAAATATTGTAACCTCAAAGGTCCCTGTTTCTTCCTTCTCTGCCTGAGTTTTTAGCACTGGACACGGTGCCATAGGGTATGGAATATCCTTTTGGTCAGTTGGGGTCAGTTGTGTGGGTTGTGTTCCCTCACAGCTTCTTGTGCATCCGCAGCCTCCACACTGGCTGGGAAGTGTGGGAAGCAGAGCCTTGACTTTATATAAACACTGTTCAGCAGTGGTTAAAATATTGCTGTGCTACCAGCACTGTTTTGGTAAGCAATCCGAAACACAGCACCACACCTTTTGCTATGAAGAAAATTAACTCCATCCCTGCCATACTCTGTGCACAACCTGTATAGCAAGTTTCAAGTGGAACTAAACCTTGTAAATACTTAATTTGTTCAGAAGTGAGGTTTCAAGGTTGCAGACTGTGCTGAATCAAACTCACTGAGGATAGAATAAAAAGGTTGACTTCTAGATTTTGTTTTCCAATGTACTTATGCTTTCAGAAAATAATTCAAGTGAATGAATTATGTCAAATTTGAAAGCGGAGCACTTTTTTAATAAGCAATATCTTTAAAGGAGATTTTGCACTTCAGTTATGCAGTCTGTTTAAAACTCATTTTATTATTGACTGAAAGCCAGTAAAGTCTGGAGAAACACTTCTGAGTTTTTTGTTCTTTGAGATGCAGCATATTTCACACAGACATTACAATCTGTAAATCTAAACAGCTGTTATCCATTTAATATTCCTCATTGCCACTATACCAGTCAAAGCTGCTCTATTTATTCATACAATGAGACTTCAGATTCCTACTCCAGCAATACTCTTTCTGAAGGCTGCAAGTAATGCATTCCAGTTTCACAAGGTTGAAATCCAACAGGAGTCAGTTCCCAGTAGGTTTGGTTTTGGGGGGGGTGGGTGTATACTTTTTTAGAATTCACTCATTACCCATGCCCATGGTTTTTTTAGAGACTTTCTTTATTGAAGCCATGTATTCTGGCACACACAGCTATTGGTATCTTACTAATGTTTTAAAGCTAACAACATTGTTAGAGGCAACTGGTGGAAGTCTATGCATCCACTCACACAAACGTGGTGTTGTCATTGATATGGCAAATCCACATTATGATTCTGTATTCAGATACTTTGGAGCTGAATGTATGTCTTCTTATGAAATTTATTATGTTAATAATTCTATAATGCACTATCAAATGTGAATCAAAATAGTTGTGCTGATTTTGACTGTGGTAGTTGATCTGCTTCACAGTAGCGAGTATGGGGCTGTATTTTGGATTTATGCTGAAAACAGTGCTGATAACCAGGGATTTTTTGAAAGTATTGCTGAGCAGTGTTTGCACAGAGTCATGACCTTTTCTGCTTCTCATGATGGCCAGCCATTGGGCTTGAGGTGCATCAGAAGCTGGAAGAAGACACAGCTGGGACAGTTGAACCCAACTGACCAAAGGAATATACCAAACCATATGTTATCATATCCAGCATGTAAAGCTAGGGCAAAAGGAAGGAAGAGGGGGCCGTTTGGAGTGATAGTGTTTGTCTTTCGAAGTCCATTACATCACGGAGTCCTGCTTTCCTGGGGATGGCTGAATACCAGCCTGCTCATGCAAAGTGGTGAATAAATTCCTTGTTTTGCCTTGCTTGCATGTGCAGCTTTTGTTTTACCTGTTAAACTGTCTATCACAACCCAAGAGTATTCTCACTTTTACTCTTCTGATTCTCTTTTCCATCTGACTGGGAAAGAGAGTGAGCAGCTCCCTGGGAATTAGTTGCCAGCTGGGGTTAAATCACAACAAGTTTAGACAGAAAGTGACCAATAGAAGTAATTTTCCTACCTGCTCAAAGTGGGGTCAACTTTGAAGTTAGATCAGGACATTCTGACTTTTCATCCAGTTAAGTCTTGAGTGTCTCCAGGTCAAATATCATACAGCTACTCTGAGCAGTCTATCCCAGTGATTAAGTGTCTTTGCTGTAAATTTTTCCTGACACCTATCCCTTGTTGCAGCTTATGACAATAGCCCCTTGTTCATTTGTTATGCACTCTTCAGAAGAGTCTGTTTCTTCTGTCCTCCCATGAGCTAGTTGAAGGCAATAAAGTTTACCCTTGGTCTGTTTTTTAGAGAGGCATTAAAAATTCAGGAGTTACTACAGTAAATTTCCTGATAAAATTACTAAGTTTTCCAAAGCAGCTAATAATATTCAAATTATTATTATTTGTTATTCTTTTGAATTCTTCTGGAACCTTTTTACATTTTCTGCTTTGATAAAACAGTAGTAGAATATAAATTATATTTGAAAGAAAACAATGATTTTAAAGAAAATCCATTTACTTGAGGACTAAAACCTATCAATATTGAACCTTAAAGTTTGGTCTAACAGATAAGGCTGATTGAATCTTAAACCTCTTTCAAGTATGAAAACAAAAAGTTGCAGTTTCTGGGAAAAAGGCAGAGGAGCAGAACAGAAAAGATACTTTTGCTTTTGATATGTGTAGAAAAGTTTTCCTGTTTTTTGTTGGGGTTTTTTGTTAGGCTTTTTTTGGCAAGGTATTGGTAATTACCCAGTATGTTTATCATCAGTTCAAAACCAACAGACCTTGCAGCTGAAATTGCTCATCTGCAGAGATTAAATCTACTTCAGCCTTAGGTTTACCCTACTTGAAAGACTGCTCAAGCTGCATGAATCTGTAGCTTAACAGAAGCTATAGTGGGCCTTAGAAAAGACTCCAAGAAGCAGAAAGAAACCTGAAGGCAGTCTCTTCATTTCTGAGAGGCAACAAGTAATGTATTTCCCCTTGATAGACTGAAAGAAAAATCAAAGAACAATAGCTTGTTTCAATCTTGTACTAGTAGAGACATTTAACGAAAAAAAGGTGTTACTCTTATTTCAATGTAAAAAGAACACCCTCCTTCGGGTTTACCTGTGCCCCCATCTCTTTTATGATGTTTCTGGAGAGGGGAGGAAGAGAGGCAGGAAACAGAATGATGAACTACCTTGTAGTGGATTTGAATATTTTGGTGGAAATAGTCATCCAAGCAGAGACAAAGCTTTACCTTAGGGAAGGTTGAACGGTTTACTTACCATTTGATATCAAGCTCAATTAAGATAAAGATTGGTTAAAACATTCAGCTACATATTGAGTTGATACAGCCTATCAAGTAATATATGATGATCTGGGAAGGTTTGGTAAGTGTTAACACTTGAATCAATTTATGCAATATCTTCTAATGAAAAAAAGGCTTATGTGTTACTAAATTTGAAAAAGGTCATCCATATGGTAATCTACTTTTGAAAGTTCTTATGTCAACACAACTCCTCTTCATGTAACACAGCTGGCAGTCAGTAACTGGACATGGCTGTGGGTTGGCAGGATCTCTTAGAAATAGCTTCACATCTACAGGTGATATTCTCCGAAGAAATCATAATCCAGTGTGGATTTGCAGGTCAATAAGTAGAAATTTTCACATTTTTACATTATATATATTAATAGAAATTGACAGGTTGGAACTTAACGGACCCATTTAGAAACATCAAGTGCATAACTTAGTCAAATAAAGAGCTATGCCAAAGTTTATTTCACCATTCCTCCTTGTTGTAAACAAATAAAGTTACTTTCTTAAGCGGAAAGGCAACTTGCTCCCATAAGGGAAGCAAAACAAATGAACCCATACAGCTTCACAACTCCTCAACTAGCCGGCCAAATTTACTCCTTCACGGCCACAAAATGCAGTTAGTTTAGTGCTGGGTTTCTTTCGAAGTGTTGTATCATCCTGCGTGCCTTGAACTTCGTGTCCCTGTGTGAGACCCCGGCGAGCCCCACACCCAGCGCTGTGCTGTGGGGTCGCAGTGCCTCCCCATTTCATGCCCATATCGCACAGGTGCTGTCTCTAGCGCTCACATATCCCACCAGGCAGTGTCCCCAGCTTCGTGGGGAGTGCCCAGGCAGCAGCGGGGCGCGGCGCTCAGTGCTACGGGCTCGCTGACAAGGCGACTTTGGGACAGAGGTTGGACTCGATGACCTCGAAGGTCTTTTCGGCCTTAACAATTCTGTAATTCCGTGTTTCTAATTAGCGACCGGCCGCGGTCCCGCCTGCCCGCTCGGCCGCTCCTCAGGTGCGCGCTCCCGCGGCCGCGCGCGGCTCCGCAGCGCCCCCCGGCGGCGCGCCCTCGCGGCGCGCTGATTGGCTGGCG